>OY744527.1:100328846-100523846 GCA_963556195.1 Sepiola atlantica
TAATATTTCGGGAAAAGAAACTTCACCGTTTCAAAAATAACACACAGCAGAGGAAAACTCCCTCCGTGCCGAGAATCTGTCAAAATGGATGGCAGAAGACAGTAGACAGCGTAGGAAAAAACAAGCCCCGCAGAGAATCGAAATTAATAAGTTTAAAAGTTATGTTATGTATATAAATATGGTGTCCAAAAGTATGTGTGTTATATTGGATAAATGATAGGTATTGTATGGTGATCGATTAACTGTTAGTTTTTATAATATATATATATATATATTTGATTCATTCATATTTTTTTTTTTTTTTTTCAGTGTATTGTTTTATTTTCGTATTTTTTTTCGAATTTTTTAATATAAAGTAAAGTAATTAATCTCTCATTTTAAATATTCTAAATTTTATTAAATTTATTGCTTATCATATATTCCAGAAGTATTATTAATTGTGCGTTTCATCCAATTAGTTAATCGAATTAATATAACATGATTATAACATTATAATGTTATCGATTGTGAAGACAATGTATGCGGAATAATGCTTGTTATTCAAGTCATTAATGCGAATTAATTCATAGATTCGTCGGTAGAAGTTATTATTTATATATATATGTATATATACATATATATATCTGTATATATATATGTATTATTGTTTGATTATTTATTTATTTTTTTCCTCTTTTTTATTTCTTTATTTAGTGTTTTTTTAAAAGATTTTTAAAAATATATTTATTTCATTTATTTCTATATTTATTTATTTATTTATCATTATTATCATTTTTTTAAATATTTGTATGTTACTTGTATACATTTTATATGTGTTTAGATTAATTAATTAATAATGCCAGGTAATGAGGTGAATTATTTTGGTGCGTTAGCGGAGTAGGTTGATTATGGTTTTTGGTTTGTTGCTGAATGTGTGTTGAGATGGATGTTACTATGGGAAGAGGTCTATTTGATTGTTTAATATAGGAGGTAAGTAATGAGTGAAGTGGTGGAAATGGAATATAATGAGTGTTAGATATGAGGGTTGGTCAGTGGGTGAGATGGTAGATTGTTATAGAATGAACGGTGAGTCGAACTCCTGACTCTGATAGAGTGAGGGGTTTAATCTGGAGATGAAGATTGATTCTGTGATTCTAAAGTTTCCAATGTTTCTGACAGACGCTAGGATGGAGACATGCATATCACGCTGAGTATATCGCTGTGTGCTTGTGGAAAGAGGATATACGGGCGTTCATGTGCTCTTTGATGCGCAGGTGTTGTGTTTCCGATGTAAAACTTTTGGCATTTACTGCACTGTAGTTTATATACACAGTTGGTGCGATGGCATAGATTGGTGTTGGAGATAGGGCAATTAGTCAGGGAGCAGGGCTCGGGTGTGTGGTTAGTATGTTTCTTAGATATGTGTTTGCGTAAGGAAGTGCCAGTGTGGGTTAGTAGGATATCAAGGTTTTCTTTATGTATAACCTTGCGGATGGAGGTGGTGATTTTATCGTTGAGGTCAAGGAGTTTTAAGAAACAGGTGTTAGAGAGGGTGCGGTGTCTACGTGTTTTGGACTTATTTGGGTGGGCTATGGTGGGAGCAGGGTAGCCATTAATTTGGAGGGTTTGATGGACGTGTTTAGTATGTGTTATTTTGTCAGCAGCAGAAGAGCATTTGTTTTGTATGCGGGTGATTTCATTATTGGCATAACTTTATTTGGCTTTTGTGGGCAGGGGAGACTTAAAGTGTAAAAAGAGGTTTTTTCAGGCCGGTTTCCTGTAGAAGTTGACATGTATAGTGCCGTCTTCGGTGATATTAAGGTTGAAGTCAAAGAGAGAGAGAGTGAATATTTGAGTGGGTTCCATTCGAGAGGATGTGAGGATTAGAATGTCGTCTATATATCTGGAGAAGAATACATAGGAGAGGCAGGTGTTTAGTGCTCGTTGCTCTAACCGGTTCATGTAGGTGAAGGCTAAGAGACCGGAAAGGCTAGAACCTATGGGGAGGCCGGTGATTTGTTTGAATGTGTGCTGCTGAAAAGTGAAGTGTGTGTTGTCGATGATGATGCATAAGAGATTATGGATGTCAGTAGATATTAGTCCGAAGAGCTCAAATTGTCAGAGGAAGATATGTGGTCGGTGATGAGGTCTATAGCAGGGTGCGCGGTTATTGAAGTGTAGAGGGAGACTACGTCGAGGCTAAATATTAATTGTTTGATTGTAGTTGTTGGCGTCGGAGTTAGTGTAGTATGCTAATGACTTAAAAAAAACAAAACAAGAGATTTGACCGGTTTCGTGCGTGTTAACTAACGTCTTCAGAAAAAGTGAAAATTTGGAAATTATTTTATCTTGAAGTCACACCCATGGGAGAAAGAAAAGATTATCCGATTGGACCATATGAGTAGACTTTTAGCGACATTAAAATATGATTTGACAAGTAGGTGACATATTCTTCTTTATTTCTTTATTTATTTTCGTTTTCTGTTTCATTTTCACACCTACTAAGCTAGTATAGGAGAGCCGGTAGGCGTAGGAGGTAAAGGCGATAAGAGGGAAGAAGACAGATAAACTAGCCAGGATAAACACACATAAAGTGGAATATATATATATATATATAAGCATTCATACAAATATGTATGTAAATATATATAAGTATAAATAAACACAAATTTCACTATAACATATAGGAGTGGGCATGAAATTGATACACCGAACGCGATCCCACAAAATTAATTGGAAAATATTTATTTAAATATCTTTATTATATGTATATAATAATAAATATTTATATTTAAGCCATTAAGTGAGATTAAAGAAAAACACTTTTCTATTTACTATAGTTGGAAAACAGTGTTATTCTATATTCAGTCATGTATATGCGAGAGACATCAATAAAGTTTACTATGAATATTCTTTGAAACACGAATTACATTTATTAATTAGTCTGATAATATGTTTAATGTACTATTGCTCACGATTCTATTTACGCATATTTTCTTTAATTTACAAAAATTAATGTGATTGAAAAAAAATTGAGATTGTAATTTATTAACCAGACCCCATCTTCCCCAACCAAATCACACACATTAGTCAGTGTGATTCCACCCCAAAAATATGTTTTTTACAATCCTAGATGATCTTTCAGAACTTTTAATACATCAGATATGTATTAATGCATTAAATTATAAAATATGTATAGAATTTGTATTTGCATACATTAAAATGTTCATAAGTTTCTCATTCATATACTTAAGTGGAACTTCCAAAAAACATAGATGTTAATATAGAAATTAATAAATATTTCATGAATAGACCAACAATAGAATTGAATAACTGTCTACTTAATTTGGTAGGGACAACTTATTCGTACACTTATTAAAATACCTATAAATGAAAGTACCGACTATTATATGGAAGTTTTTACTATGAACCATGCTTCCAGAATGTGTAAGTAATGTTTGCAATCAATCTGTACGCTGCTAAAACTCTTAATATCGGTATCCATAAAGCACAGAGATGAAGATATGCACACACAGTTTATGACGTCACTAAAGCACGACGTCATCAATTAAAAAAAGGTGATGAAGAAAAGTTGTGCACAAAAAATGATGGTACAAAATGATGTCGTCATCTTTTAAAACTGAGGGAGAGAAAAAGAGAGGTAGAGTGATGTTACATGGCGTTTTATCTAGACGACCTATGACTTGAAGGGTCACCAGACGAACCGTTTAGATACTACTACAACTGATGATATTTGTTCTTTTGATGTATTGGTGTAAATATGTAAGAACACAGAGAGAGAGAGAGAGAGAGAGAGAGAGAGAGAGAGAGAGAGACATACATACATACATACATACATACATACATACATACATACATACATACATACATACATACATACAGACAGACAGGTAGATAGACAGACAGACAGACAGACAGACATACAGGTAGAGAGACATACAGATAGACAGACAGAAAACAGAAATAGACATGTTGGAAAGTGTCTCTTATGACATCACATTGCGAGAGACGAGAGAGTGAAAATAGGACGGCTCGGAAAGTAGAAAAAGAAGAGAGATGGGGTGTATTATGTTATCATAATATGACATAGAGGGATAAAGGAGATATGGGAGACAGAATTGGAAAAAAGAATGGTGTATACTATGACATAACCAGGTATGTTGGCTTGGTAAATGCCATAAACTTTGTAATCCCTAGAAACACATGATTATCAACCAATGCTAAGAAATTATATATTTAATAATATACTAGCAGGAAGACCCAGATTTGCTCAAGATATAATAAGAGATGCCATGTCCTTCTGCCCCGCTGCTAATAACATCAAATTACATTTATTGTTAATATATTTACATGTAAATTTCTCTAACGTTATAGAATGTATCCTTTTTGAGACACACCCAGCGTGTCCACGGGAATTAACGGATTTGAAGTTTTAAAATTTTCTGCCATGATCACTCTATCAAGGGGCACGTTAAGATCTAGGTACACTTCTAATGACTTCACTGAACAAATGTATACAGAATTTAAATGTCATCAAAATAGTTTATATTTGACGATTTAAGAGGAGTGCTTCCATTGTCTCTCCGGATAATATTACATTTTGTTTGTTTATGTAAATTTTCTAACCTGTACTTATATAGGGAACACACACATGCGTTGAAATTTATATATATATATATATATATATATACATATATATATATATATATAGATAGATAGATAGATATACCTCTAATATATGATGATTTGACGGATCAGAGTTGATCTAGTATACCATTAAACATCTCATGACGTTGTTATACTGCTTGTATGCTTGTCACCGGGCACACTTTACCTGTACAGAATGTTTTAGATGGTAGGCGAGAGGGCGAACAGCATTAATAAAGGTCAATCAATAGAATGATGTAAATGATTAATAGACAGAAAGAAAGAGTAGATATAGAGGAGTAGGATGAAAAGGGAGAAAGAAAGGAGAGAGAGTACATTATGAAATTACAATGTATTCTAATTTTGTGAATAGAATAATGTAACTAACTATAAAAAAGGGAAAGGAACAAAAAAAAAGTAGAGAGATGGGGACTTTGAGAAGAAAAACACGTGGTAGAGCGATAAGTAAGGATAAAAGAGGTTATTATGGCATCACAATGTATTCTAAGTTTGTGAGAAAGACTCTGACTTTTGAATTAACTGCTGGAAATGATAAAGAAAATACAAAGAAAGACAGAGGATAGAGACGAAATAAAAGATACAGAGAAGGGAGAGAGACAAAAGCAACAAGAAAGAGAGATAGAGAAATAAAGACAAAGAGATGGAGAAAAGAAAAAGAAAGAGAGATAATGATCAGACAGAAAGGAGAATGCCTCTATTATCAAATCACAATGTATTATGACTGGAACAACATCTGGCTTCGTAGTACTTGCAAAAATATGATTCTCAAACAATGACAAAGCTAAGAAACTATATTAATTATCTCTCTCTCTCTCTCTCTCTCTCTCTCTCTCTATATATATATATATATATATATATATATATATATATTACACATAAAGCTTACAATAAATCCAACAATATTAAATAAAATAGTAAAAAGGAAGATCTAAATCTATAGAATACATGTCAGCGTTTCGCCCAAATGTTACGAGTGCTTTATCAAGAATAGGTAGAAATTAGGGCACTGATCTTGTCTTTTGCCTATGTTCAATTTAAATTTTGATAAAGCCCACGTTAGATTTCAGCAACATGTTGAGATTTATTCTTGACTTTTAGATCTTACGTTTTCCCTGTTATCATATATATATATATATTAACCCTACACATCACGGGTAGTTCAGGACATTATAACAGCTTACATGCATGCAAATTATTATTCGTTTGATAAATACTAAGGAACACTCGATTAAAGTGAATAATCAAATGGTAATTGAAACTTTGAAATAGACCAACCTTGAAGAGGTTAAGTCTCACCTTTAGTACAATAGACTCTTTAGTTTTGAAATGGACGAAGATAGAAACTATTTAATAACTTATTCGAACTGGTGCTAATCGAAAATAGTTGCCCAAAGCTACGAGGAGAATGGTTAGGTTAATCAGAGAATAACGAAAAATAAGACACGCAAATAGAGCCAAGATAAATGAATGACTGCACGATGTTTGACACGATAGAAATTCTTAACAATGAATAGTGCAGGTAAGGCCTTAGGTGTCGCCGTTCAAGGAACTTGACGATTATTAAAGTAAAACATACTTACTAGATTGGTGGCTTTCCACGAGTATTTAGAGAGGCTCAAAGGAATTTTGAGATGAGGTAATTTGGTCAGATAAAACCAGAATTTAATTATTGAGTGGGAACTTTGCTTGGTATGTGTGAAAAGAAATGTCTATAATTTGTAAACGACGACCTGTAATGCACTACATTTCATTTCCCATGTCTGGGATATGTCCTTGACAACCAGTACGGCGGGGGTTGACCAAAACACGATCTGAACGAACGCCAAGGAGCAAATATCTTTACTTGCTACCTTCTTTATGCATCTGCTTCGTTGGGATATGCTCTCCTTTTCGCTCACCAAAAACAACATATTTTTTCACAGGAATGTGTGAACTGAAGATTTCCAACCAATCAAAAACGGTTTAAAGTCTAAAACTAACAAGCCGAGACCAAAGTAATAAGCCGATGCGAGCTTAATAAACCCTATAAGAGACAGGGAATAAAGATAGTTCTCAGAGTTCTCCATAGATGCAACCGGCGCGCCTCGAAAGCATACACAAGCCCGTATTACCCCTTACCCACCGGCTAAAGGCCGGGAAAATAGTAAAAAGAACACTTCAACTCGTACGTACAAGCTTTCCTTACCTCGCGCACATCTACTCACGCACTGACAAAAAGTCAGACGAACAGACAAATTGCTACCCACTTACACGCACTAACAAATAAAGACGTACATATATGTAGCCCTCGTGTTTGCTTATTTACTTAACATTTTAAACCAAAGAACACGAGTTGTATAAACTTTACCGAATCAACATTTCATTACTAAAACACATTTTTATATTCATGTAAAATTGTAGTTGTATGTTTTGTTGATGAATCATGTTTCTTTTATATTTCATTTAGATATCTCTATTAATTTTAAGTTTCCTCAAAACTCTATTTCATGTCCATTTATATTTAATATGCATGCACGCCGGTATATATCTCCATATCAATCATCCTTCACCATAGTTCTGTGCAGTCCTAGCAGGTGAACCTATTCAAACTTTGCTTTCTCTATTGTAAAAAGGTTTGGTTCATCGCCAATCGCCTTATACAGACTGTTATACAGACTTGGCTGCTCACACATTTTCTTGTTGGAACAGAATACTCTACCCATAGTACCCTGGAGTTTCTATCCCCATTTTCTGGCCTTGTGCTATATGTTCCTGCAGCAAAACGAGGTTAATTTCACCTGTGATGAAAAATTCGTTGGTTGAACTATCATAGCATGCCAGTTATTCGAATTGTACTGAAGCGACTAACGTTGTATCCGGCTCGATACAACAAAACAAACACATAGATTGCTGCGGCTTCCAAAAATAATGAAAGATCCTAAAGCTGACTGTACTTGTTAATAGTTGACTCAGTTCAATGTGAAGTTACTGATGTGCTCTTGCAAATAGTCAGGTCGTCTTCAATTGAACATTTTTACCAATGATAAGAAATTAAAATTCACTTTAAAAACAAAACGATATTGAAGAATTTTTGATTATTTTCAAAGATGCATAGACTAAATGTTAGTCTCGTAGTGATTTAAAACTAATGAAAAAGTATGACACGATATATGGAGTCTTATCTCAAGCATTTGCTTGACGACAACTAAGTATTACGTTTTAAATACTAAATTGCGTGACTATTCTACTAGGCAATTGTAAACAATTGATTTTTAAACGTTAATCAATCATATATCCTGGTTATTTCACAATTCTATTTTCATGCCAGTACACACACTTTGAGTTTCAAATAATGATGAGCTCGTTCGACTCGTTGGTCTAGTGATCTCTATCAATTCGTTGTTTTGATACCTCATTGTAATACATCTTCCTATTCATGTAACGTCTTTCCAAGAACCCTAGGCTTGGTGAACTCTCTTCCTGCTGACTGTTTTCTAGCTACATCAAATCTTGGTGTTCAAAAAATTTGGTCAATAGGAATCTCCTGTCTTAGCGATAACCATATTTGTTTTTGTTAGCTCCTTATATCAAGTGGTTTCATGCCTTGTCTGGAGCGATTTCCATAAAATGATCAGATATTTATGGAAATGCATCTTACAGCTTTACACAAACTAACAACCCAACTATATATATATATATATATATATATATATATATATATGTATATATATATGTATATATATATGTATATATATGTATCTATCTATATATATATGTATATATATATATATGTATATATATATATGTATATATATGTATATATATGTATATACATATATATATATGTATATATATATGTATATATATATGTGTATATATATGTATATATATATATAATTTTCTAGTTGTAGCTTTGTTCATAAAAGTTGGATAAAAGCTCATAAATCTTACTGTGTATATAATACAGTCCTAACTAAGACGTGGAGTCATATGTATTTATTACGTATTTTGTATTCATATGATTTTATCTTGATACACATATACAAAAATGTGTCGAATAGGGCCAAAAATATCTAGATTATGAGTAACGGTGACCAAGTACAAAATGAATATCACGGTTAATGAAGCATAACTTTCTAATTGGTAGGAATTATGTTTGTTATACACATCGTGTATAAATTGCCCAATTGGTATTTAATTGGCATTTCGAGTAAAAATAAATGTAAATAAAATAATTACATTGAATAACATAGCATATTCGTATGGCCATAAACATTGTACGTATTTGCCAACTGCTATTCAACACAACTTTTATGATATCAAAATTATTAATGCAAAGGTTAAGGAATAAGCCGGAAACGCAACCCAAATCAAATCAAAGTTCATTTGTTAATTAGAGTCCGTTAAATCCGAATTGAACAAAAACAAGATGGAATTGAGTCAGCAAATCCGGTCATAGCTTCCCATCCGAGCGAAAAAATAATTAAACTTTGATTTGATTTGGGTTGCCCAGATCAAGACTTTGGAATTTTAAGTGAGTTCATTGAACTTTCTATATTAGTTGTATTTGATTTATTTATCGTTGTAATAATTAACATAAACATTGGATAATTTTCATTTCATCGATTTTTGAAGCATTTCGCGACTGGATAACTTTGTCAGCTCTTTCAATTTCTCGTATTTGGACTGGTACTCATTGCCTGGATTAATCTTCAGTCAACCCTTTGGATGTATTTCCTGATTATGTTTTTCAAATTGTATGACTTGGATGGATTATATAGATTTAACATTTGGGTTGATATATTTGATGTTATATATTTTTATGTATTTTTGTATATATTTTATATATTTTCAAGGTTTAATTTTATAACCTGTAGTGGTATAACTGCAGTAATGGTCCTCTGAAGAGACTAAATTATCTTTGATAACTCATGAGCTAAGGACTTTAAGATACTTTGCTTGAACTTTGAATTCTAATAAAATTTGATTGACACCTTATTTTATTAATTCATTTTATATTATACTATTAATGCTCTATCCAGTATATTGAGCTTCAGTTTTTATCTGGATGTTTCACTAATTATAAGATATTAATTGACGCTTATATCTTTTGTTGGATTGCTTCATACATATATATATATATATATATATATATATATATATATATATATATATATATATATATATATATAAAATACTATATACTTCTTTCTCGTCATGTAAAAGTAAGAGAATAAAACACTTTCTTTTTTCTAATCACTGGGTCAAACTATTCCAAGTCGTAATGAAAAGCAAGAAAGCAAACAGCAAGTTAGACTTATCCGAACGCTGGAATTAATTAAAAAATAAATGCTCCACTCTAAAATAAAAAAAGTAAACAGTGGCTGTTATATTTTCTGTAAATTATCAGAAATAATAATAATAATAATAATAATAATAATAATAATAATAATAATAATAATAATAATAATAATAATAATAATAATGACAGAGGGTCGAGGAGGGAAAGCGCAAACCAGACCTCCACTGGAAGAGCGCAGACAGCTCTGGGACCTTGGGTAGGCTTGTTGCCACTCGGGCCCCAGAGGGGATCAATGGCCCTTATCAGCGGGAAATCGATGGTAGGTGGCTGTTGCGATACCGCAAGGTCATCAGCGGTGATGAACGAAAAGAAGTGGAGCATACTGGAAGTCTGAGGAGACTTGTTGTCACTCAGACTCCAGGGAATATCACAGGTTGTTGGCAGTGGGCGATCACTGACGATGACCAGTGTAATAACTCCTAGTGAGTAAATAATAATTTACACATAAAAATAAAATAAGAGACGTAATTCTGTGATAATATATGAATATGTTAGTAACATATCCAGATATATAACAGGTTCGAACACTGACAGATAATAATTTCTTCCGTCATATATATATAGAGAAAGCAGCTCACCCCCATATCCGTATGTTTCTATAGCTGTTCAATATTTGTGTATTTCGAGATCTTAAAAACTTGCGATTTGTTTCCAGTCGAAGCTGAAAGCACACGCCGCTAGATTTGACGGACGGCAGTCAGATTTGACTGACATTTCCTTCCTGATATAACGCAGCTTAAAAGATTAAAGATGAAGATAATCAGAAAGATAACTTTAATTTATCCTCCTTGGGTTGATGTCTTCTCAATATGTAAAGATTTATTCCTATTTTAATCACATTCAACTCTGATTATGATGTCCATCCTAAATGCATTTGAAATATTGTTTGTAAAAGTCGATTTGTGAATGAATATATATATATATATATATATATATATATATATTATAATATGAAATGAAGTAATAAAATAAGGTGTCAATCAAATTTTATTAGAATTCAAAGTTCAAGCAAAGTATCCTTAAGTCCTTAGCTCATGAGTTTTCAAAGATAATTCTTCTCTTCAGAGGACCATTACCGCAGCTATACTACTACAGGTAATAAAATTACGCTTTGAAAATATATAAAATCATATACACAAATACATAAAAATACATAACATCAAACATATCAACCCAAAAACATACTTTTTGTTGAATCCATACAGTCCATCCAGGTCATACAAATTGAGAAACATAATCAGGAAAGACATTACTCCAAGTTAAAAACAGCAGTCCATATACGTGAAATTGAAGGGGCTGACAAAGTTATCCAGTCGCGAAATGTGTCAATATTCAATGTTAATGATAAATTAATCAAATAATATAGAAAGTTCAATCAAAATTCCAAAATCCCGATATGTGCAACCCAAATCAAATCAAAGTTCGTTGTTTAATTAGAAAACCCGTTAAATCCGAATTGAGCAAAAAAATAAGACTGAATCCCGGTCGCATCTTGCCAGCAGAGCGAAAAAAATAAGTAATCTTCTCTCCCCAGCGATTCAACCAGACATATATATATATATATATATATATATATATATATATATATATATATATATATATATATATATATATATATATATATATATATATATATTCTGTTAAAACTTTGACGGTGTTGTTTTCGTGGATTTTGGATGTGGACATAAATGCTTCGGATAGTTGGAGGAACGGGAATAAATAACGAATGATAATAGACGTGTTGCGAGGAATAGAAATGTTATAAGTCAAAAAGATAGAGTAAAAGTGATAGAATAGAGTGAAAGAGAGAAATGGGAGTAAAAGAGAGATTATTTATTATGCTATAACAATGTATTCCTACTTTTTTTGAAATCGTTTGAGTTTGTATTTATTTTTGAAAAGTATGAATATCAACCAATGTCAATTTAAAAAAAAAATATATATTTAATAATAATATAAAAATAATCAGATAACGATTTCATCATATTGCGATTTAATGTCAATTTTGGAGCAAAGAAAACTTACGCGCGTTTCTCGAAAAATTCAGAGCATTCTTGAACAAATTTAAGTTTTCACATAGCTATATATCCTCTTCAATGTAAGTTGCTAAATCAAAACCAAACAATATCAAGACTAAAATTCATGCAAAGAAGTTTTCAGAACATGTAAAGAAAATAGATGTGCCTCTAACCTGTAAGTTTATTTATTTATTGTAAATTTTAAAATACTTATTCAAAGCTTAAAATATCGAATATTGAGATTAATTTAGTTTGAAAATTGATTCACATAAGCATCGATCTGAACTATATAAAAAACTGTTTGATATTATTACATATATATATAAAAATTATATATATATATATATATATAGAGAGAGAGAGAGATAATTGTTTTATATTATTACATAATATATATATATATATATATAATTGTTTTATATTATTACATTATATATACATATATATACAGGGTGTTTCAAAAGTCTTGGGAACATAACGATTTTTAATAACTCAAAAACTATTAGGAGTTGAAAAATGAAATTGATACCGTTGAAAAGGTTAAAGTTTCAAGTTTTGTGGGGAATCTTCAAAGTTTCACAATATGAGCACCATTCGTCACACGGCAGACATCTAGTCGATAGTCCATTTCCTGCCAAACGCGTTCCAGCATCTTGACGTCAATGGTTCCCACAACTGCCGTTACTCGAGCCTTTAGTTCGTCAATATCTCTTGGAAGGGGCGGCACATAGACTTGTTGCTTGACAAAGCCCCAAAGGAAAAAGTCACACGGGGTAAGATCTGGAGACCTAGGAGGCCAGGGCATGAGAACGTCATCACCTCGCCCAGATCTCCCAATCCATCTACCAGGCAGCCTTGTGTTAAGAAACTGCCTTACTCTATGACTCCAGTGTGGTGGTGCACCATCTTGTTAAAAAATGAAGTCATCAGATTCTGCTTGTTCCAACTGAGCCATTAACCAGTCTTCCAGCATGTTGAGATAGGATTCACCAGTGATAGTTGCCTCTTCAAAGAAGAACGGTCCATAGACACCTTTCTTGGAAATTGCACAAAACACGTTCACTTTTGGTGAATCTCGCTCGTGCTCAAGAAGTTCATGAGGATTCTCAGTACCCCATATGCGAGTGTTATGCTTGTTAACTTTGCCATTCAGATGGAAGGTCGCCTCATCGCTAAAAACAAGCCGGTCATCAAAGCCGTTATCTTCCAACTTCTCTTGCATTGCAATGCAAAAGTCACGGCGAAGTGGCTTATCAGTGTCCTTCAACTTTTGGACCAACTTGAGCTTGTAAGGTACCATTTGCAGTCGTTTCCTTAAGACACGCCAGACAGTTGCTGGAGCAAGCTGAAGTTCCCTGCTGGCTCTTCTCACTGATTTACGGGGGCTCCGCTGAAAGGCTGTCCGAACTTGCTCAACTGCATCTTCTGAAGTTGAAGGGCGACCTGTTCGCTTACTTGGGCACAAACACCCATCTTTCACAAATTTAGCATGCCATCTGACAATCGATTTCCTTTCAGGGGCTTCTTTTTTAAATTTCCTGCGAAATGCACGCTGAACACATGTCCACGATTCAGTCTTTGCAAATTGGAGGACGCAAAATGCCTTGTCTTGTTTAGAGAACGCCATTACTGCACCTGGAAAGATAACACGAAAATCATTAGTATGACCAAAAACTTGATTAAGCAAGCTTTAAAATGGCACCAGTTTCATTTTTCTACCTGGAATAGTTCATGAGATATACGCATTTGTAATGTTCCCAAGACTTTTGAAACACCCTGTATATATATATATATATATATATATATATATATATATATATATATATATATATATATATATATATATATAAATATATATATATACATATTATATGTAATAATATAAAACAATTATGACGATTCCCGAAGGGATGAAACGTATACCTATGTAAATAAAAGCAACTATATATAATTATTTGTCGCCCCCAATATCTAGGCGTTATCGTGGCTTCAATGCATGTTCCTTTCAGTAGTTGAACACTTTGACATTAGCTGCTTTTAAATTGGATTACTCTCTTGCTCATTTATCGGGTTGTTGATAACAGCAATATGGGCTAAGACGTTGAAATTTGAGTTTGAAACATGACTCGTGTTCCGGGGTTCGAGTGCGGCGACAGGTATGAATAATTTTCTCTACTCCGACGATTCCTGAAAAGATGAAACGTATACGTATGTAGATAAAAACAAATATTTATAATTATGTATATTTATATCTATATCAAAGTAATTAGTCAACAGAAAATCATAAGCGCACAAGTTGTAAAAGATGTATAATAATAGTAGTGAATAAAACAACTGAGAATTAAAATAAATAAGCATGCAACTTACAAAGTACATCCCAATTTCAGTTTTTGTTATTGTTTTTTGGCTATAGTATGTAGGATACTTTCGGGACCATACCCTTCATCAAGCCTTCTATGAGGTGTCAACAGAGTTCTTGAAAATGGCGAACTCGCATGATTATATATACATAACTATATTTGATATGTTAATAAGTTACCACGTAACGAGGCCAAAACCAGTTCTATTATAAGGATTAATAGGATTGTTAGTTTGATGATGAACAACACCAAGACATGAGAATAAAAGACTGACCCAAGGGCACGGGTTTTCTAGTCTGTTATAAATCAAGGGAGGCGCGATAGCGCTCTATCCCTTAATAGACTTCAAAAACGGCTTATGCTAGAAATCTCATTTCTTTGATCAATCATAACTCAAAAACCAATTAACCAAATTAGTTAAAACTTTGCACAACTTTTTTTGTTGATAGGTTCTATAAGTGTGTAGAATTTCAGTATCATTAGTCAAGACAACCCAGAGATCCAGAAAAGTCAGGCATGATTTTGTGTTATCCGTGTGTACGTCCGTACGTATGTGTCACCCTGTATCCCATCAACTATTTGATGGATGCAGCTGATTTTTGGCAGAGATAGAGGTTATAGGGTCTAGTTGATGGCATTTAAATTTCAGTTTACCATATAACTTATGTTTCCAGAAAATTCCCAAAAACCTTATTATCCAACGTATTCATGTACTAATCCGATAAAAATACTGAGTCACTGAAAACGCCCCATAATCCCTTGCCGGATGTACCCGGTCTTACCATAAATTCTGTCCGGTTGCATCAGGTCATATCATAACTTCTGTCCGTATGTATCAATAACATCATAGGAAGCCTACGTTAAGAGAGTGCAGATGAAAAGGAGGACGAATTAGTAAGAGTGATTTTAGTAGTTCTCTGGATGCCTCTTTGATTTTCTAAGTACTCGGAAAAGTGCTCAATATCCTAGATAGAGCTACTGTAGTGATAAGTTAATATAATATTTTAACGCCATCTACGTTTCTCTCCAGACTATTGTGCACATGGAAATGAGGAGAGTGATTTTAGTAGTGCTCCGGAAGCTTTCTTGATTTTCTAAGTACTCGGTGTTGTCCAGGAGAAAAGTACTCAATATCCTAGATAGAGCTACTGTAGTAATAAGTTTGTATAATATTTTAACGCCATCTACGTTTGTTTCTCTCAATACTATCGTGCACATGGAAATGAGGAGAGTGATTTTAGTAGTGCTCTGGAAGTCTCCTTGATTTTCTAAGTACTCGGTGTTGTCCAGGAGAAAAGTGTTCTATATCCTAGATAGAGCTACTGTAGTGATAAGTTTGGATGATATTTTAACGCCATCTACGTTTCTCTTCAGACTATTGTGCACATGGAAATGAGGGGAAATTAGTAAGAGAGATTATAGTAGTGCTCTTGATGCCTCGTTGATTTTCTAAGTACTCACCGTTGTCAGGGAGAAAAGTGCTCAATGTCCTAGATAGAGCTACTGTAGTGATAAGTTTGTATAATATTTTAACAGCATCTACGCTTCTTTTAGGACTATTGTGCAGATTAAAAGAAGGAGGAATCAGTAATGGGTATTTTATTAGTACTCTGGATGCCTCCTTGATTTTCTAAGTACTCGGTGTTGTCCAGGAGAAAAGTGCTTAATGTCCTAGATAAAGCAACTGTGCAGATGAAAAGGAGGAGGATCAGTAAGGGGGTGCTTCTGGTGCTTCTACAATATAGGACCCGGAGGCTTCTGCAGAATAAGGACTATGGTTGTTTCTGCAGTATAGGGGCCAGGGGTGCTTCTAGAGTATAGGACCCAGCCCTGGGGGTGTTTATACAATATAGGACTAGGAGGCTTCTGCAGAATAGGAACCATGGGTGCTTCTGCAGTATAGGGACCAGGGGTGCTTCTTCAGTATAGGACCCAGCACTGGGGGTGCTTCTACAATATAGAATCCGGGGGATTCTGCAGAATAGGGGCCATGGGTGCTTCTGCAGTATAGGTACCAATGGTTCTTCTACAGTATAGGACCCAGCGCCTGGGGTGCTTCTACAATATAGGACCTGGAGGCTTCTGCAGAATAGGGACCTTGGGTGCTTTTGCAGTATATTGGCCAGGGGTGCTTCTACAATATAGAACCTAGCACCGGGGGTGTTTTTACAATATAGGACCCAGATGCTTCTGCAATATAGGGACCATGGGTGCTTCTTCAGTATACGGACCGGGGGTGCTTCTGGTGCTTCCACAGTATACGGACTCAGCAACGGGGGTGCTTCTACAATATAGAACCCGGAGGCTTCTGCAGTATGGTTCTTTGATATGACCGAGGCGCCTCGGAAATTTATTTTTCTTTCTTAAACTAAAAATATTTCAATGTATGAGGGAGGGTAAAAAAAAAATGGGGGGCCCCATTTTTTGATTTATTTATTTTTTAAATTAAAAGTATATGTATGGGGAGGATTAAAATATTTTTTTTTGGGGGGGGGGAGGCGGTAATTTTTTTCAAAAAATTAAAAATGTTTATTTTTATCAAAAATATTTCTATGTATGGAGGAGGATACAAAAAACAAATAGAGGGGGGCGCAAAAAATATTTTAAAAACTTTTTTTAACCTAAAAATATTTCCATTTATGATAGTGACACTACATGAATGAACACTATTTTGTTTTTCTGACACGACAGGGGCACATTAATATGAGTTCTTAGGTATGCGAACTGGCCTGGAGATAGGTACATATATAGTATGTGCACCCTTGCAGACATAGGTTAGTATATAGTATGCGCACCGGAGCGGCGATAGGTATATATATAGTATGTGCATAGGAGTGGCGATAGGTACGTATATAGCATGTGCACAGGGGCGGCGATCAGTACGTATATAGCACACGTTTCGGGGCTGCGATCAGTACGTATACTTGTTGTGCTCGCATACACTTAATGACAATAAAAGTGTAAAAATTTAGGAATTTCCTTGCTTTTGTACATTTAGTGTTTAGTGTATATGCATTTTCATCTTAACCCTATTAAGGGCATATGATTTCAGTATACTGGCATTTTTCATGGAATAGATCTAGAGATTAATTTGGTTGAATGTCATCCAGTCACAATCACAAGAACCCAGACACCACCAATTTCAACTCGTTCTTAATAGATCTTCAATGTTTTCATGTTTATTTACAACAATTTAATGTGCTTAAATTCTTTTGTTAACAATTGTAACCCTGCTTTTAAAAAATGTCAGAGGAATGAAAAAAAAGAGGTAACAACTTATCTATCTTGTTTTACTCTGTTGTACATATGATTGCAACGGAGTTGGCGTTATTAATGTGCATAATTTTGTTTCTTTTTTGCTAATGGTTAACCGCTATTCAAAGCCCGAGGATCACTCGAAAATTAGGTTTAGAGAGATTGCCATTTAGCCGTTTGTTTTTTGGGGACATTGAATGAGAATGGAAAGTTCATTGTTGTGTTCTAGATAGGTAGGCGAGTTGTTGCTGTGGATGTTTTACAGTGTGACCAAGAATTGGACCACATTCGATGCCCTAGAATGAACATAACCATACAGTAGAGGCAGGCTAGCAACATCTCTTCTGCGTGAAAGAAGGGGTAGGGTAGAGAAGAGATCACCTTTCGCTAGATTTCGAAGTTGGTTTTGTACTATAGCAATGTAAGAAATTGTGTGTCGAGTATTTTAAATCCAACTTTCATACGTATTTCTGATGCCTTATTATATTTTACTATTAAATGTTTTAAAATATGTATGCATAAGCAATAATGAATTTGTTTAAAAGACGTATTAATAGAGAAGATAATACATCCTGTATTCTCCAAATTCTCTTGTTTTACTAACTTACCACGAAAAAGTTAACGTATTTAAAACTGAAAAAAAAACAATACATATGATTTAGTTGTCGTTTATTTTTGAAAAGAAACATAATTAAATAAATAAAAATAAGTAATTTAGATAGATATTTACCAAACTTCATAGTTTGCTCGCATATGAAAGCGGAAACAGTACAGAACTCTCGCTAATATATTGCATGTTGTTAAATTATTGAAACTAGCAAATATATTCTTCCTCCTGTCGGATATGTTTGATTGCCTTGAAGGATGGTATAATGACGAACGAACATGTACTACGCTGCGCCCAACAGAAGGAGGTAATATCTGGGAGTATGGTATGATGACAAACTAGCATGTACTGATCTACCCCTCAAAAAGAAGGTAATACTTGGGAAGATGATCACACGACAAGGGAACAGATACTACATAAGAACTACGTTGCGATTATATAAAAGCAAAAACTCTACAGAATTCAAGCTAGTATATTACATCTTGTTAAATGATAAAAATAAGTAAAACTAATCTCTTGATTAAAATTTAAATGTGTCATCATTACTGACAATTACACAATTATGTTAAATAATAAGAATAATCTATTGACTTAATTAAATTTACTAATTGAATCAAACAACATTAATACATTACTTAATATGAAATACAATATTAAAATTAACGTAACAATACGCGTAGAGTGATTTAGTAAGTAAAAGCAAACTATTAGTCGAAAAGTCCGAAGATGGACTGAAATACTTGTGAGGTTTGAGTGTGTTCGTATTTATTTGTCTCCCCACAGTCAGGTTTTAATCGGGACGAACATATGAATTGCCTCAGTCTAGAAAGATTTCCCCTTCACTGAGCTGAGAGAGAAAAGATGAAGTGTAGCATTAGAACAGATACTACATATTGTCCTTCTGGTAATATATTTGCGAGAAATGATTCGTGAGTATTCGTGAGTTTTCGTGAGGCGAGATTTCAAAGTTTACATAATCAGCTGCAAATAATATTGTCGAAGGAAGAACAATAATCCGAAAAAGGTTGTTGATGTTATTTAAAATATCTAATTTCATGTAATATAATGTGAAGACATTTTAAAAGTGATCACATTAAACAATCGTAACATCAATGATATAGATATAGAATAATCATGATTAATTCCTTTACATAACCAGATTTTGCTTTAAATTTATTACAAACAATCTTGTGTAAATACAATTTTTTATCGAAATCGCTCCAGACAAAGCATGGAGCCACTTGATTGAAGGAGCTAACAAGAACGAACGATGATTATGGCAAAGACAGGAGATGCCTATTGACTTTAGTCTTGAAAAGACCAATGCTATAGTTAGGAGGAAAACAGTCAGCAGAAAGACAGTTCCACAAGTCTGCAGTTCATGGGAAGAAGCTACTGGAATAAGAAGCTGTATTACAATGAGGTATCAAAACAGCGAATTGATGGAGACCACGTGACAACAAGTTAATTGAGCTGAAATGAAGGAAGCAGAGAATAGATAAGACAATTCTGAAGAACACATGCCATAATTCTATTCATAGAAAAGACGGAAACTAGCAACATCACTTCTGTAAGAGCAAAAGTGCAGAGAAGAAGAAACAGGGAGGCCAATAGAATTATACATAGGTTTCTAAACCTAAGACAACAATTCTGAAATGGGGCAGAGATTCATTAGCTAAAATACGATAAAAGTACCCCATACTAGGTCTGATAGTAGATGTGATAGCGATAACCATAGCCGTGTGTGAGAAAGTGTTTGAGCGAACCGACTTTACGAGAAGGTTTTTATGGATTATTTAAAAAAAAAATAGTTTAGTTGGTTGTTCTTGCTGCGTTTAAGTAAATAAACATAAGTTGTCTCATGAATTTTAGAGTAAAATTAATTTATTTTGATTGTGAATAATCTAACAAAGATTCTTTATAGAAGTTATTAAACTAAAACATGCAAAGCTTAGCAATGAAGATTAAAAATGTTTTTTTTAAAGTTACAACATAAACCTATTTGTCGTACAGAAAATATTGTTGGTTGCGATGTGTTTTAACTTTTTAACAATCACATAGTGCAATTATGTAATTAAGGGAACAAATGAACAATTCAATAAACAAATTCAAAACAAACGATGAATAATTGCAAAATAATGAAAACATACAACAAGCTACTTGAAACGTTTATGTTGAAGCGGTTAGCTCCAAATCTCCCTGCCAAATCTGATCGACTAGTTCATTTTCTTATTTACCAAGCTGTATTCATTTTCTGTCTGATTTGTGCGGATTTCTATTTTTTTAATATTAATTTTTTGCTGTTTATTTCGGATTAAATTATATTTTTAAGACAATTTCTATACTGAAATCGTCATTGTTATGATGTTTAATTTGAAATATATTTCAATTTCATCGTTAATAAATATTGTTTGATTTCATCATTTGTTTCGTACAAAAACATGCCCACCCTTAACCCTTTTGATAACTCTAAATCCGAGTAGCAACATTTTTAATTAAGAGTTTGGTTTTATAATTTGGTTGTTAATATTTGACAAATAAAAATTAAAGCAAAAAAGAAATCCGCATAAATAAAACAAATTAAAACGGTTGAATAATTTGCCCTGTCACCCCTTAGCAAATCAGACACAATTTGGTAACTATTTGGAGAGCAAACCCTTTCAATATAACACTTTCAAATGGAACCAAATGATAAATAAGTTAGTTTAAAATGAAATTAAAAAAAACATCCATAACTTTCTTTAAAATGAAAACAGACGAAAAATTAAAAAAAAACCCAGATCAAATGAAATTCCAACAAATATTTTAAATACAAACAAACTATAAAGATACAAGTGCAGGAATAAACTTTTTCGGATTATTTAGTTGAATGTTTGAACTTTTCTTTTACTGGTACATTCGTTTTTAGTATGTTATCATTTGTCTTACTAAAAAACATATCTAACATAATATTTACAAAGCTCCATACAAGCAGTATTTCTATTTTTCTTCCAATACTGTGATCCTGATAACAAGTCAACAAGAAAAACATTAGCAAACCTCTATTAACCCCCTGAAAATAGCAGTTCACTTCAGATATTTTGAAGTCTTATTAGGCGACGCTAGAATCATGTGTTATAACGTCAGCAGAAAAAAGAATAGAAAGGCCTTCTCTTTACGAAGCCCACTGTTTATCTGGAGTAATTTCCTATAGAAAATAACTTAACTTTTTCCGTGACATGTATTCACAAGAGGACATATAATAATACACTTAAACACTTAAAAAAATTTAAGAATTGTCATTAAATTCGTTTTACTTTCATAAATAGTGATTTATTTGAGATCTCAGATTAAGAATGAATGTTGTCGACACAAGATATTCTTAGGAACGACTCGAATTTAAATATTTGAATGTGTATGTCGCATTATATTACACGCTCCAATAAGCCATACATTTTCTTTTAAAACATTTTGGATGCATGTTTTAAGCATCCACTGAATATCCATTTGTAATCACTTCTTTCCATTTTCAAATTACTTAGCCAATTATGATCAAATGTAATAATCCTTAGATGCTGGTGTGTAAAGACAGGTTTAGAATGTATAAAAATATCCACCTAAAGTAAAAAGTGTAGAGTGGAATTTTCAATTAAAATTCGAGAACGTGCTACGTGTCCCGGCAGTGATATCACAGGCAGAGGAAGCCGCTTGACTTACATAACAAATGAGCAGTGAAGATCTTTCTTTTTCCACTGAATCACGAGAGAGAGAGAGAGAGAGAGAGAGAGAGAGAGAGAGAGAGAGAAAGCAGTTAGTGTTCGATAGCTGCTTTCTCCCGCCATGAAGGGGGTGAGGTGGAAGTGATTTACTGTGTATGCGCCTATCTTATATAAATAGGGATTTTCTCCATCCGTCTGTCCGTCAGTCCCAATTTGTTTAAAGGTAATATATACATTGCGAAATGATAGAGAATACTGCATCTAGCTAATCTAATATTCCAATTTAACTTACTCGAAATATGAGTAAATGCGAATCTTTCGTTACCATCAATAGCTTCGAACTTGATAAATATCTACCCCCCCCCCCCCCACAGCGGTAAGATGTGACACAAGGTCGGGAAAGTGGGATTGAAAAGCCAGCGCCCAAGAAGAAGCGTATTCTGGCAGCCCCGTCTGCATTCCCTGGAAGGGGCGCCGCAATTAACTAACTTCTTCTCAAGGCAAAACCTGCATAGGACAATACCTTAGACCGGCGAGATGAAGGGACGAAGGTCAATACGGTACCGTTCTACAGAGTTTAGCATCCATCGGATCAGATACTACACTCTGATCTTAGCCAAAAGGTCAAAAGCAATAAAAGCTTACTCTTTTGTGACTAGACATTTAAAAAAATCGATTTAATCGGTATTTATAAGTGTAGTATCGGTTCTATTGTAATAAGACCGTCCTCCCCGAATTTACCTCCTCCATTTTTAAGTAGGTGTTGGGAAATCCTCCCATATATTATATCCTTCTTTATATTTAAAACTGTTTTTTTCAAATTACTAAATTGTTAAAATTAAAAACTGAACCGACCTAATAGACGTTTCCGTTCGGCATCAATTGTACTATAGGGATTATTTGAATATCTCGCTTATTTGGTTTGATTTTCGCACACATCTTGGATGACATTTATCAATTAGTCTCAAATCCTATTTTTATCCTGAAATAAAATTCTAATTTATTTTTAAAGACTTGAAAATCGAACTTTAATGCAATACCTTAATCACTGGAAGCCATGTTGTAATTTTCGTATTATTTTCTTTCGCGCTTGACATCTATAAAAAGGAAATACGTTTAACTTAATTGTATTTATAAAAAATGTGCTGTCTGTGTTTATTTCACATCTATAAAAAGAAATAGGTTTACTTTAGTTTATTTATAAAAAATGTGAGGTCTCGGTTCGCGCTTAGTATGAAGTGCTTTATTTAATTATTTTTGTAACTAAGCATTTTTAAATGAAAAAAAAAACTCGATCTAATCGCGATATCTTCTAATGGAGGTGAGACCTGTAGTATCGGTTCTGTTGTTATGAGACGTTCTTCCCAGGAATGACCTCCACCGTTTTTAAGGGTGTATACATATTGCGTGATTATGGTATTCTTACATAACGAAAACAGCGATCTTTAATAGAAACCGGTTATTGACAGAATGAAATTTTAAAAAAATCGATTGCACCGACGGACAAATTTGCGAAATCATGTGAGAAAAGGAAATTCGCTCTTTCCGGCAAAATGTTCAAGTAGAGTAGACGCGAAAAGTATCCGCTCACTATTTAGCTCTATTAAGTTTAATAAAATTTAAATTCCAGTACGCCAGAGTTAGCGTCACACGATGAATTGTACTACGTTAAGCATTTTAAAATGTTGTTACTGGTTTCATACGTAATGTAATTTATTATAGGTTGCTATGTTTTAATAAACATTGCTTCGAGTATTTTTTATTATTCATTATTTTCATGTTATTGACTAAAGTGAGTCTTAAATTAAAGGGTGAAAATTATGTTTTTTGTAAATGCTGATTAATTGAGTTAGCGTTTACAAGGTGTATTGTGAGTCGCCGGTATATGGTAGTGATTGTAAAACCAGTTTAGTTCGAAGCTTTATTATTATAACCGAAGTTATATTCTCTCAAAGGGTATTTAAACTAATAAATTACATTGATTCTTTCTAATGCTTCATGAGTTAGAAGGGAGTAGCTTTTTACTCCACAATTTAGGGTTTTACATTTCGTGTACTTAATAATAAGTTATTTTTTATTAATGTCAGTTGGATATATGTTATGGTGTACACTATTTTCATGGCTTTTTCTTCTAATCTAATGTTAAGTTGTATTTAATTACAATAGTAATGTTGAATATTATTATAACTGTAATGGTATTTTTTAAGTTTCAAATCGTTACTTTTATTTTATATATATTATACCAATATGGTCAAGAGAAATAAAAGTCCTGTTCCCAAAGATAACTAAACACATTTATTATTAATCTTTAATCGGATTCTGCATTATACTTTGAATAGTCTTTTGTCGTGATACCGGTGAAGGAATAAATAATAAAAAATAAAAACCAGTAAAAAACAAACACATATTCAAAGAGCCAGAATATTTGCAAATTATGAAACATTATATTCATAATTCGGCAATGTTCCCATATGGTAACATAGCCATAATTGAAGAACGGCTTATGGTATAAACTTGCAAATCTCAGGATTTTGATTCCCTCCCAGAAAGGCGAAAACTGTAAGAAAATCTACTTTTGACTGGAATGTAATTTAATAGTGACAGGTAAAAGGTTAAGATATATACGCCCATTACGAACGGGATATTCTCTGTCTTGTCTCTTCAGCTGGGGATAATCAGAAACATTTCTTATTCCAACATCTGCTTATGTGATTAGAAAGTCTGAAAGATGTTTGCTCTTAAGCGCATTAGAGATAACTCATCTCGGCTGGTTAGGGATAGACTTAAATAACAAATACAAAACAAAACATAATACAGACTTCAGGTTTTACTGAAATATCTTGATACTATCATAATACAGCTCAGTATATATATATATATATATATATATATATATATATATATATATATATATATATATATATATATAATGCACATATTCGCCAAACAATATATAAACATGCTTAGACATACATAGTACAAACATTATATATATATATATATATATATATATATATGAAATTTATATTGATTAGACATATTTCGCTACACTAATGTTTAAAAATAATAAATATTTATCTATAATCATGCGAGGATTTTAACAAGAAGAAATACAATAAGAAGAGAAGTTAAATTTTAAAGATTAAAAATTACGAAAAAAATAGCTGGGCTTAAAAAATAAATCGCTGACTACTATTATATTTTCACTTATCGATACATATAAAAATGATTATACGCCCGTGTCATCGTCGGGAACCCAGATGTTTGCTTTTCTATGAATACAATTACTCGGACGCCGATGTTTTGTTTTTGAATAAAGGTTTATTACAAAGATAACATTAAAAGAAAACATTAGAGAGACATATACATTTTGTACGCGTTAGTGAGAGACAGACAGATTGCTAGAGGGATAGCTTGTCTCGCTATAGCTAGTTACATTGTTTGCACCTGAGTCACGTTGGGGACGGCACCCAGTCACGACTTTCCTTCTTGAAGTCTGACCAGCCAAAAGAGACAGAACATCTACATTCTCAGGTCACGGAGTTTCATAGACTTCCGTCTGAGGTCACCTCTGACTCTTAAATGTTACTCCAGCTGTTTTCATTCAAACACGAGCATCGTTATATAACACTGCAACTCATCACTTCTGTTTTTCCTTAAAAAACACATTACAAACGTGCCATTATATTTTTAGTTGGAATAACAAATAGGCTATTCTGTATGTGCTATCAACCTTTCATAGCCTCATATTGTCACACATGAGTCCTATTAAGACGAAACATGTATGTATGTATGTATGTATGTAGATAAATAGATAACATTTATTATACAAAATAATTGCTTCCTTCAAACATAAAGCAGTGTAGGAACAATATTAAAAGCTTCTGAATTAATGCAATATTACGTCGTTCGCTCTCTTTATAAAGAGTACTAACACTTAAATAGGTATATTTTTTTCCGTTACGCAAGTTTATATCAGTAGCCTAGTGGGGAGATATGTTGTATGGAAGTCAACAATTACTTTAGTCCGGCGTTCGAACACAGCGACTAGGGAGATAATAGAAGTGCTCTCGAATCTATCTCTGAGTGCATGACTAAGGGATCTATGAGGCCATTATTCCCTTAAAATTTAATTGTGACCTACATATGAGGGTGGTTTTCTCCCCTGAAGAATGTTTCTATATATTCAGTTGCATTCATCAGTACTGTAGATTGTATGCTGTCAATCCTCCTTTCATTCGTATTTTTCTTAGTATTTAAAAATAAATTTTGGAAATGTTCCTAGTTCTCTTACAATTATTTGGATTACAGTTGGTCTCTTTATGTTTTTTATTCGTTTCAGCTCTCTAGTTAATTTGTCGTATTTGTCTAGTTTTTCTATCTTCTACAGCTTAAATATTTAAACTGGATGGACGAAATCTACTATTTTGCAAATCTTTTTCTTAACCTCATTATCATAGCCGGTATTTTTGGGTGGGTTTCCCGATGTGTTTTCATGTTCTAGAGGATTTTCATTTTTTACATTTTAATACTCACTTCAGTCTTGGACTGAATCATTTGTTTTCACGTGCAAAGCGCAATCGCTGCACAGTTCTCAGTGGACTACATTCCCAACTCAGTCAAATTTCTTTTTATATTACACTTGGGTTGGCTTGTTACATTTACTTATTATATAATTCATCGTTTCATGTCTTTATCACAAAGTTAACGATTACTGTTCTGCTCGATACTGATTTTCGTTATGTTCGCGTTGTTTAGTGTGGCTAGCAATAGTGATTCCGTTTCTCTTTCAGCAGAATCTTTTTCCAGAGTCATGACCATATTTTCATTGAACGATTTATTTGATTCGTTTTATAAATCGCGTCTTTTTTCTCGCCTTGGAGGTTTTGTAAGCGGCAGTAATCAGTCTCTCCTGATTTTCTGTTATATATTTCTCTATTCATTTCATTGCATCATCTACGTAATCATAATATACCAAGTACACAACAGGCATCACACTTATACCACTACAAATACTGATACTATTAGTATCAGTATAATAAAAGTACTACTTCTATTACTGCCTATAATATTCCTAATAATACTGAATATTTTACCCTACAAACTATTGGGCAAAAGCGTACATTGTTTATCGGAAAAAAAACTATTTTGATTATTGGTATTGTCAAAGATAATAAACATTAACATACAACTACCTCTCTTACTACTGCTACTTCTATACTACTACTCTTACTACTACTACGACCACCACTACTACAACTAATAATAATAGCAGCATATACGATAAACAGCCGGGAAGGGAGAGCACTGTCTACACTTTCACTGGAAGGAAATGAAAACTACTATAATCATGAAAATGCTAATTGCTACTAAAATTATAGAAGAAAACAACGTCCGTTATCAGCGCGAAATCAATGGTTAACTACTGTCACAAGAACGGAACATTATTTTGAACAATCATCAAAAATAGCAAAGAGTACTGGAAACCTGGGTAGACTTGTTATCACTCAGACTGCAAGGAAAATCACATAATTTCCCTAGTGAGTAAATAATAATAAACAAGTATAAGCTCTTAAATGATTGTTAACGATTGCACCGATTTCAGCATAACACGAACTTTAGATGTCTGATGTAACACAAGTACGAATAATAATGAAGATGTTTAAATAACGTCGTTCAAGCCCCCCCCCCTCCCCAATCTATTTGAGATAATCATCCTTACGGCGGTTTTTCGCAAATTATCATAATTATATAATTACTTCCTACCTTATTGACCTCGTTAATTGTCTTTGTCGGCTTAAGACATGTGTACACACTTAAAAATATATTTTCCTCGTGAGGTCTTTCAGTTAAATTTTGTAATCGATTCACCGAGAAATAAATCATCTTAATTCACTTTGCATTAATTATTTCTTCTTTTGAAGAATCTATGTCGCATCTCATCTTCTTGGACCTTTTTTTATTAGAATCTAGTCGTTGAGGTTAAAGTTTATTCCCACTTAATTATATCTTGTAATTCAGTCCAACCTCGAGGTCGAAGATGGGAAATACGAAATAGCCACAAACGTTGCACCTAAAATTGCATATATAGCAAATTTTTATAGATTACATATATTAAAACATTAATTAGCTTACTGTATCATATATTGTGTATTGCCAAATATCTTTAATCATTGTATAAAGCCTATTTGTATGTACTTATCTAACTTAAAAATTAATAATATTTAGAGAAAATGTCAATATAAGAACGTGTGTTCTCTCCGTCGTCAGTTGGTTGAATGTCTGTAGTCGCAATTGTGAGGTGGCAGCCAGAGTTTCCTTATTCTCTTTTTGCTGTCGTTGTTGGTCTCTTTCTACTAATAGTTTGAATAAACGTTATTGTTAATAAAGAAACAGCAGAAATGCAATTGAGGTTTAGAATATCTTTTGGATTTTATTCTTTCCTCATAGCATAAATGTATGCGATTAAAACATCGCATCCCCATGGAGGAATACAGGAGCTATCCAACCTCACTATCTTCTCAGTTTTGTTGGAAGACAAAGATATTCTCTACCTAGTCGCTACCTCAACTTAGCGACTTATTTTGTGTGAGATATCACTGCCGGGACACATAACCCTTTACGACTTCTACTTGCAAAATTTTATTCCACTTGATTTTAAATTTTATGTTAAAATTTACTATAGAAAATTTACCTCTACACACCCGCATATGAATATAGAAACACAAAAAGCAAAATAGAAAAAAGAAAATGAAAGAATAAATCACAACGAAAATAGAATTTAAAATAAGTGTTATACAATTATTGTATACATGTATCATAATTTGTTTTATATGCAATTTTAAGATATAAGTATGGACAATTCTCTTAACACCATTTGAAAGGAAAAACGCAATTTGATTAAAAAATGCTTTCATTATCCCATTGCTTTTGTTACATTTTCTTCCACAGAAGGGAAGAGGACCGCATACTTGTCGAAAAGAGTTCAATTAAATCATACTATCGGTTTTGTTCACGACCAAATTTTAACTGTTCCCGCATATATTCCGACGACTGAGGACACTCAATGTTTGATCGTCTCTTGAATTAAAGGTCGACACAGCAATCAAAAGAGTAACACTCATTTGTCTTGAATTTTTAAACGGATCATTTTCATTTAGCAGATAATATTGTCTAGATCCTGCCCAACGGCAAGAGGGGAAAATAAAAATACGCTGGACTGCAGATTCTTCGTTTTTCAGGATGTTCTCAAGTCATTTCATATTGTGTCTGGCTCGACGAGATTACAATTTCATACTGACTAAATATCTCTCTCATCCTCTCTTACAGATCCCATGCTTAACACAATGTTTCAACACTGGGTAAACATCGACCTTGGGTTCCGCGCGCATCTTTGCTGATACATCGGATGTTATATTTCCATTTTATTCCCGACGAACTTGCTAGTTGAGATATAAGAGGAGTAAAGTATAGAATATATTAAACAGCACCATATTCTTCATTTTGCAGGAACTTTTGGCAACGAGATAGTTGTGTTTAAACGTGTGTTGCATTTGCTGACAGTCGGTAAAAGAACACAACACGTCGACGATTTAGACATGTGATAACGCATCAGAACATAGTTTTTGTGTTAATGTATGACACTAGATGAAACATGGATCTTTCATTCAGGAGTTAAATCGGCGATCAGCTGAGTGGAGAGCAGCAAGCGAAAGGCGCCCAAAGCGACTAAAGACGTAAACACAGGCTGGAAAGATTTAGGTTACCGTGTTCTGAGATACCAGTTTATCGATTACCTTAGAAAGGGAGAACCATCAATACCGAATATTATATAGCATTATTGGCCCTTTTGAAGGAAGAAATCGCGAAATACGACCACAAATGAATGAGAAAATGGTGCTCTTTCACCAAGACGATTTACCCTGTCACAAGTAATAACAACCACACACATTATCGTTTTGAGTTTAAAAAAATTTCTTCTGGGTTTATTCTTCTTCCTATTTCACGGTATTATCAGGAGGGGGAAGAAACTATTGGAAAGTACTCTGATTTCTCTTGAAGACAAACCCCAAGAGACAATCGCTAGAATTTCTCCCTAGGTAGTACTATGATCCGTCACTTCCGTAAAGCGACTTCCTGTTCTCTTGTCACGTGCTCTAAGATATATTATATATAACACACTTTCGTTACATAGATATCTATCATCGTCATAGTCATATCCATTACTAATTATCACATTATTATTATTATTATTATTATTATTATTATTATTATTATTATTATTATTATTATTATTATTATTATTATTCACTAGGAGTAATCACACAAGTCATCGTCAGTGATTGCTCACCGACGACAACCGGTGGTGTTCCCCTGCGTCTGAGTGACAACAAGTTTTCCAGTACTCTCCACTTCTTTTCAATTACCACCGCAAACAACCTTGCGGAATCGCAATATCCGCCTACCATTGACCTCTAGCTGGCAACGACCATTGGTCTCCTTTGAGATTTGGATGGCAATAAGCCTCCCCAAGGTCCCAGCATTCTCCGCATATTTTCAGTGGTGATATGGTTAGTGCTCTCCCTCCTCAGTCTTCCCATCCTCCTTGGCCCTCTGCGACTATTTTGTGGGTCAGCCGAGTCCGATGTCATCATTGTTTTTTTTTTGTTTTTTTAGGAGGAGGAGGAGTGTATGATATTTCTTGCAGTTTCCGTTTCTTGGTTCGTTGGGTAGTGTTCTTCATGTGGCTTTGTTCTTTTCCTATTGTAACTTCCTTGTGACTGGTTACCGTTCGTAGCTTATGCGGGTGCTCTTTCGCATTCAAGGATTTTCCTGAAGATTGCAGCTGTTTCGATCATTGCCGTCCTTTGATCTCTTTGATTACAATTTCTCTCAGTCTTTTCTCAAAGTTTTTGGCGATTGTTCCTAGCGATCATAGGATTATGGGCAATATATTGACTTTTTCATGCTCTATATCAGTTTGATCTACTCTCTGTGGTCTGCTGGAACGGCAGATCTACGATTAGACAAGCTTTGTCCTTCTTGTCGATGATTATGACATCCAGTCTTCTTGCTTGTATGAGTTTATCTGTTTGTACCTTTATATCCCAGATGAGTTTGGGGTTTCGTTTTCCAATACTGTCTCTGGTTTATGTTTGTACCATTTGTCCGCGTGTTCGAAATGCAATCGTTTGCACAGTTCGCAGTGTACTGCTTTCCCACACTGTTCTTGTATTTTTGGGGGCTAGTTATCGGCATTCACTTATCATGTGATTTACTGTTTCGTCTCTTTGTCTATACAGTCTGCATTATCTGTTTTCTACGGTTTTATCCTTTTTAGCTTTAATTTAGTTTGTCCTAATCGCATTTTTCTGTGCAGCCGTCAGTAAAGATTCCGTTTCTCTGTTCAAGTGTTCTTTTTATTAGCCATGCCCAGCTATTTTCGTTGGTTTCTTTTCTTGACAGTCTCATGAAGCGTCCATGTAGTTGTTTTTCTTCCCACTTTTCTTTTCTTGTCTTTTTGTTTCTGTGTTAGGTGTTTCCCGAGTTGTACGTTTGGATGGCGTCTCTTGCTGCGGTGATTTTTCTTTTTGAGTTCTGGGTTATGTATTTATTCAGCTATTTTTGTGTCTTCATCACAGTCTTCTATACTTACTAGTCCTCTTCCTCCTTCGTTTCTTTTCACGTAGAGTCTGTCCGTATCATCTTTTGGCTTTAATGCGTTGTGCATGGTCATTGATGTTAAAGTTCTCTGGTTAAGGTGCCTGAGCTCTTCTTTAGTCCACTCTCTGAATGGTCCAGAGTATCTTATTAAAGATACTGCCCAGGTCGTTATTCATTTTACTAAAATGTGGCTATATATATTCGTTTGGAAGAGTTTTCTTTTTCCTATTAAATATTTTTTCCAATCTCCTCGTTCATTTCTGTAGATTTGATGATGTCTCCTTCCAGAACTCACTAATATTTGTACCTCTTTTGTTCGCCTCGCACCCTCATCGCTTCTTGGTTGTGCAGTTTCATGCCCTCTGCCGTCTCCTATTTTCCCATTTTCATTACTAGCAGTGCACACGTTTCTATTCCCAATTATATTTAAATGATGTTCTGGCAGAAGATTCTGTTCGTATTTATCAGCTTTTCTAGTTTATTTTTTCCATTTTGCAAATAGTTTCAGGTCGTCCATGTACATGAGATGGTTTATGTCTCTGTAACCCTGTATCCAGCATTACATTTTCTAAATATGTAGTTGAGTAGCATCATGGCTGTGATAAACAGTAGTGGTGATAGGGTGTCTCCTTAGAAAATGCCTCTCTCTATGTTTATCTTAGTCAGGTGTTGTCCTCCAGCTGTCAGTGTTAGTCTCCATGTTTCTATTGCTTTATTAATAAGAATAATAGTCCTGTCGAGTATTTTGTATATTTTTAAGCGTTCAATTTTCGATGCTTGAAGGATTCCGTCATAAGCTTTCTGGTAGTCAATTCATACCATGGATATGTTCTTTTTCTACTTTAGGATCTTTTGATCTGTGTATACCATATCATGCGTTCCATCGTTTCCCTTGCAGGCATCCTCCTTTTCTCAGAAAGTTGTTCACAATTGTTTAGAGAGTGGTATATTTGTTCTCTCAGTTGTGCCGTAAGGATTTTCCACATTGTTTGTAAACAGGTTATTGGCTTATAGTTTATTCGGGTCGTTTACTTTTTGGTATCTTTTTGTATTAGCTATGTCCTTCCTTTGGTCATCTACTCTGATATATCTGTTTTGTGGATATATACTCTCAGTTTCTGCGCAAGCCTTTTATGTAGGGTCCTGAATTTCTTAAACCAGTATACGTGAATTTCATCGTAGTCTGGTGATTTCCAGTTTGCCATTTTTCTTACGGTTGTCTCAATAATTTCTTCATTAATGTCTCTTTCCGGTCCATTCTCCAATTTTGTGTACTTCATCTTTCATTTTCTCCAGCCATTTGACAATTTTATAGTATTTTTTAGGCTTTTCCCATATCTTGCTCCAAAAGTGATTTGCCTGTGTCGGGTTCGGTTGTTCTGTTGTTCTTTTTCCGCTTACTGTTTGGTAAAACTGGCTTTCATTTTTTTCAAAGGTCCTGTTCTGTTTGTGCTGTTCCGATTTGTATCTATATCGTCTCAGTCTTCCTACTGGTGCTGCTATTTTTTTGGTTCTTTATGTTTCTTATTAAGTCTTTCCTTGCGATTCGGATTTTTGCTCTTCCACTGTTTTCTGTTCTCTTTTATCCTGTTTACGTTTTTAACTTAATTTAGAAGTTTGGTGACCTGGGTTTCCAGTCTGATTTCCTATCCATGCTTTGTTGTTGTTGTTTTAATTATTATTATTATTATTATTATTATTATTATTATTATTATTATTATTATTATTATTATTATTATTGATAATAATAATAATAATAATAATAATAATAATAATAATAATAATAACATATTAACTCTACCTAACCACGGGTAGTGCTTTGTCATTGCAGCTACGGTGGTATCTCATATAGCCAAGTTACAATGATCGACCACATATCAGTTGAAAACATACAGAAAAATTAGAAATATAGATAGAATATACTAAAATACAAACCCAAGGGAAATAATGCTGTTTCGGTAGATATATAAACACACTATAACATAATTCGTCATCTTCCTAAAGAATTGCATCGACGCCAACATTGGTTGGAACAATAGACAGTGGCCCTGGTGTGTCTAAGAGGATAGACACCTAAGAATAATAGTACCATGCATATTTCGATTGGAATGTCACGTGGGCTTATTGCCACTAAACTAATAGAGAAAGACATCGACGGTTATTAGGGGGCACTAACTAGTATATGGTGTTACAAAATGTAGGGAGAGCTATCGAGATTCGAACTCACGACTCCGGTTTACGGAGAGAGATGGGAGTAATTTTTGCATATTTATACACGACCGAGAAATTATCATAATGCGACTCGAATGACGTCAGGAAAAAAAGATAAAAAGAGAGAGTGAAGACAAAAAACTTTCAGCCGCACGCGAAGAAGAACAGTCGACAGGAAGTTAACGCGACACAGAGGACGAAGGATGCCGGCAAGGAAGTACGTTAGCTGCCGGGTTAAGACAGACATATTTTGAGGACAACTATAGTCAATCTTCCCGAGTACCTCTGCGCTGAACGGGGAAGAAATGAACAACCGTCGACAAGAAAGTCGCGAGGAAAGGCAGGGGCCTTTTGTAAATGGAATTTGAAGATGGAATTATATCCGCCCTTGGCTTGGGCGAGACGACCGATGTGCGACTACAGTATCGCAGTGGAGCCTTTTGAAAATGGAATTATATCCGCCCTCGGCTCGGGCGAGACGACCCGCTGAACTAAGCGGAGAAATGAAAATGGAATTATAGCCGCCCTCGGCTCGGGCGAGACGACCCGCTGAACTAAGCGGAGAAAAAGCTTGAAGATGGAATTATAGCCGCCGTCGGCTCGGGCGAGACGACCCGCTGAACTAAGCGGAGAAATAAAAATGGAATTATAGCCGCCCTCGGCTCGGGCGAGACGACCCGCTGAACTAAGCGGAGAAAAAGTAACCAGCCAGGAATTGTTTTTCCTGAGAAAAAAATGTATTTCAAAACTACATGTGCAAGGAGGTACGGCTACGACGACATGCCGGAAATATCTACTCTAAATCGAACAATGCATCAATTTGTGAGTAACAACCTGAATATCTCTTCACGGATATTCGCCCCCTAGGGCTGTTATATATATGTATATTTTTGTGTAGAAATGAATCCTGCTACTATAGGGATAGGATAGACAATCCCCCCTCTTCTTAAGAATATACTTTTGTTTTGAAGTTTTATTTCGTTTTGTTTTATAGATACACTCGCCTTTTTTCTAGTATACAGTTTTATTAAATAAATGAATATAAATTTAAGTCCTAATGTCTTTTTGTCGTTTCTTCGTATATTTTGTTTGTTTCCTGACGGTATTTTATATTGGAGAAATCCCCATCCCATGTCACGTTTTATTTGAGCCTGGGATAATACGAGCCACTCCGGACTTTTTTAAAACTTTTTTTTTTACCTTTTTTTTTTATCTTTGTCACGTATTGTCTTTCGGTGGTCCCGACCGGCGGCATTCGTGACAATGGATACAACGAGAAGTGAAGGTGAGTTGTAATTTCGATCAAAATAAGTAGTACCTAATGAAAATCTCTGGAAACGTGTTGTCACTAGTTCTCTATTTAACACTAATTGTATTTACCATTGAACGGTCACTAGTCGTGACTCATACACACTAGTTGCTAAGTAATAAATAAAGCATGTGAAATAGAAAAGCCGCGTTGTAAGCTAACAAAAAACATCCAGAGCCAACTATCCATTTGCATAAGTCTCTCAAAAACCGATATGAAAACGAAAAATGTAGTTTACAACGAAATAGTAAAACACGCAAGGTCTACGAAAATATTCATAAATAAACCAGTATGTCAGAAGACAAGTTTTATAAGGCATTTTATGATTTGTTGTAGCGTTTAGAGTGAGAATTAGCATATTTCTATTTCTATAAAACATGTCCTACTCTCGATGTAACTTTAATCATCTGCAGACAGCTCACAGGAGTTGTTTTACTAAGTAAGACGTTATTTTCCTCGACACAAATTTCAACGTGTGTAACATCATTATGGACCCATCATGAAACAAATTTTCTATCTTATATAGAATATTACTTATTCGAATCTGACTGTAATCGGTTTCATAAGCAATTGACTACATTTTCCGAGAATTTAACTGCGTTATAAGGTTAGTTCATTTTCAATCAAAACAATTTTTCTCTTTAACGAAAACTAGTGCTATGTATTAAGGTTATATCACATGGACAGATTTGAATTTCTTTCGCAGATATAAGGCGAACAGTATAGATGGGTGTGTATATGCATAAAGTCACGCAATCGTTTCCAGCATTCGACATTTTTATAGACTGCTCTGTTACGCGTGAAAACGTGCATTTGGGTATAAGAATAAAATGAAAGGAATTCAATAAAACATTTGATGGCTCCACCCCGAGAACTAACGATGAAGAAATAAACGCTCACGCAAACATTCGGACGCTGAATGGAATGGGAAGCCTCTGTTAGTGACGTGTTAATTCAAACTGCTGAAAAAACAAAACAAAAAAAAACAAGGACTACAACGACGATGACGAATACGAAAACGACGAAGATGAATGAGAAGATGTATATGAAGATTACAAAATAGATGGCGGATAAGAAGTAAAGTAAGAACAGGGGGTAGAAGAAGAAAAAGGCGAAGAAGAAGCAGACGATGAAGATAAAAATGAACATGATGACGAAAAACGAACAGGAGTATATAACAAAGACGAATATGACGGAGAAGAAGTACAGAAAAGAATAGAAGGTATGGAATTTGTAGATGAAGATGCGTGTGAAGAGATATATTGACGATGAAACCGAAATAGAAGATAACAAAGAGAATGACAAAAGAGACGAAATATTGAAGGTGTCGAATAAGTTAAATAATTATGAGATCACAAAGAAGAAGAACAAGAGAGAGAGAGAGAGAGAGAGAGAGAGATAATAATGAGAATAAAAAGAATAAAAAGGAAGAGAAGAATAGAAAGATGGAAAAGAATAGTAAAAAAAAGAGAATAATAAAAAGAAAGAAAAGAATAGAAAGAAGCAGAAGGAGAAAATAGAAGAGAAAATACACGGCATTTCTAATCCAAATGTGATTTTACCGCTGTTCTACCCAATTTCATTTGCCAAATTACGCAGTCGACAATAGAAAACAAAATGTCTGCAGGGAATTAATGCCTGGATAACTTTGTCGATTGACGGAAGAAATAGAATTTGAGTTTTAAATTTTTGTTTTTTATTTATTATTTTCTCAGAGCGTCTTATTCTTATCCGAAGTAAAAATAAGAAAAGAATTATCAAATACAAAATGGCCAATACGACGAGCAAACGAGAACGCAACAAGAAAAACAACGAGTAAACACAGGAATCTATATCATAATTTAGAAATTTTTCTATGTGTGCCTGTCGATGGCATACATACAGAAAAATTACTTGGCAGCAATTTTTTGTGCATTGTATGCCAACAACAGACAGGTAATTAAAAAATATCTTACTCTTAATTTGTCCACTTGGAAAATGGGAATCCTGTAAAATTTTTTATTAAAGACGAGGTTCTATGTTGAGATTGGAAGCGAATGAAGATCACATAGACGTTATTTCTACTTAGCTGATAGAGATCTTAGTCAGTTTTCATGTCCAATGATTAAACAGCCCATGATTCAAAAGTGGAGTCGCTATTTCTCTGCTCTTAATGACAGGGTATCTTTATATATTCGAGAACATCAGGGTGAAGGAGATTCTTTTTTCTGTTGACTTGAGAGAATATTGCTTTGTATTTTCATTTTTTCTTATTTAGTCGTGTTCAACGTACATTAAAGATTGTAAGCGCAACGGTCTCTGGTTTTGTATTCGGTTGATAATGACTGTAAATTATACGCGTAACTAATTAATCATAATTTAATTTAGAAACAGAATGAAATACGAATTTCATAAACGTATTTAATTTAATAAATGAATTTGGTAGAGAAAATACTAGGATAAACAAAAATAAACTGTTTACATTAAATAAATATTTATCAATGGAAATATTCCCTACTCAACTGTGTGATATACATGCAGCCGCTATCATTACAGAATCATTAACATTCACAATAGTTATTCATACCTTGTTTGCTAGTCGTTTCTCTTGCTCGCGTTCTTGCTGTGATTGGTCTAGACTTTTTAAATGCTTGTCCTGTAGTTAAAGTGTCGTATACTTTTACAAAGACTGAACACGACACAAATCTGATTGAAGAAACCAACCCATTTTTTCGATGGGATCTTCGTCCCAAAGCACTGACCAGTGGATTAGAGGAAGACAGAAATCAAATTTAAAAAATATCTTGTCATCCCATCTCGTAATGCTTCCACGCGCCTGAGTGCGTCAAAATAGACTCACTGATAGCTATAACCCTATTCCTTTGAACGATGTGAACTCACGCCCGTTTTTAATATATACTTGCAGCCTAGTTATTTTCCACCCCGAATTAAGAAATGTGATATCTGCTAACTTTCTATAACTGGGAATTCAGACGTCTATGACTAGACTTCAAACGTTAAACAAAAAACAAAAAAACTCAGTCCGGTTCAATTCCTGTAGAAGCACAAAAACCCTCTGTGTAACTTCGAGCTCCAATGAACGAAAACAATTCGGCTCACCGCAGAATCTCACTCGACACTCACGTTTCTCCTTTCTTTCCTTCTTCTGATTTTCTTGTCTTTTTATTAGCAGATTTTCCCTCAGTTAATTCCGCTTAACCAATCAGAACAAGTCTGTGATTGATGCAATAATAAACGGCGCCACATTTAGGTTGAACCCCAGTCGAGTAAGGCTTGCCTTTGCTAATTACTGTTTGGAAAGGCCACAATGCTTTGTTAACGTGAATTTATATGTATGCATTCCTCAAATCTAAAAGCGACACATCGGTTCCTTGTTGCCGCCACTCTCTGAGTATGCGCGCACACTTCTGCATTAATAGTGAATGCATCCACATAGTCATTTAGTTCTCGATAGTCGAGTAGTGGTCGGACTTTCTGCTTGTGCTCCTGCACAAGCGCCATCAAAGGAATTAGCCCCTTCGGAGGGCCTAGTTCTTTCTCGGAATATGGTAATAGCCATCCGTTGCGCTGCCACAGTGAGAGTTCTTCGTTGTAGGCTTCCCGGATGTGATCAGGCACTTTATATTGCTGCACTCTATTTTTCAGCTCACTGGGAATACGACCACTCGCCCATTTTCAACGATGCAGTCCATAATTTTGTACTCTAATCAAATCTTACAACAAAGTCGGGTTCGTCGATAAAAATGGCTGCACACTTGTTCAGGTTCCCGAATCGCACGTTACCAGATTCAGTCAGGTGTACGCCGCCAAGCTCTCTAATCGCATCAATTCCAAGAAGGAGATTGAATCCTAACAACTGCCCGTCCACAACTAAAACCTCAATATCCACAGGCTGAACTTGCTCAACACCCAACTTGATTTTTCCGTAACCCAAACACTTCAGGGTATTTCCGTCGGCGGTCAATACTCCCACCTCCTTGTCTCTCCAACAACAAAACACGGCCTCGCTCACCAGCGTCTGTGAGCATCCGGAATCCAGAGCCGCCCACTTTTGTCCATCCACGTAAACTTTTACAGTAGGTAAGGTTGGGGTTTTTACTTGGTCGGGAAGAAGGCTGGCGCTGACGTCTCCTCTTCCTGGGCGTTTATCTGGCACTCTGATGAAATGTGCCCAAGTCCGTTGCACCAAAAACACCGTTTCTCGCTGCCAAATCTCCGCAATTTACTATCTGCACCTTCAAGGGTCCTTGTGTATAATTTCTGGCCATATAGTTAGGCCCAGGGCACTTGTAGCAGATGATTGCTCTGTTGTATCGTTAGGCGGGAGAAAGTTCTGCATCCAAACACGGTCATCTTACAGACGTGGCGGCTGATACTTGGTGCCCTTTGTCATCCGTCATGATGGCTCTTGCCTGATTCAGCAGTTGTCCCATGCTCATTACGCCCATCCTGGACGATGCTCTAAGAAGCTACCTGACATACTGTGGCAACCCCACCACGAATGCACAAGCCATCCATCGATCGGGCAAAGGTTCGCCAATCAGCCGAGTGAAACGATACATTTCAGCCAGGAATTCGTCTACCGTTTCCACTGGGCGGAGACGCCTCGCCACAAATTGGTCGAATGCGTTGAATCTATCCGTTACATACAGTCATAAGGGCCTGTTAATTTGTTCCGCGTCTGCCTTTTTCTCTTGACTCAGCTGTCTGTACACGGCAAGCGCGCCGCCTCGTAGCCGTAATGGTAGAACATGCTCGATTTTTTCCATGGTGCAGAATTCACAAACTTACTCTACATTCTCTATCCATTCAACGATAGGCATGTCAGTTGTAGCACCGCGTAATTCCGGAATTAGCCGGATGTCGAAAGCCTTGACATCCATACCAAGTATATATGTGCCGAAATAGCTTATAACTGGGAATTCAGAAGTCTATGACTAGACTTCAAACGTTAAAACAAAAAAAAATCTAACTCAGTTCGGTTCAATTCCTGCACAAAAACCCTGTGTAACTTCGAGCTCCAATGAACGAAAACAATTCGGCCAACCGCAGAATCTCACTCGACACTCACATTTCTCCTTTCAATATTTATTGCGTAAACGAATACACCAAATGTGGCACAAGGTAAAAAAGGGGGAGGGGAAAGGATCGTTAATCTCTAACTTAAAAAACTCAACTTAGCTAGATTCAATCATGACCATTATTCACCAGAATACCACATTCATACTATACATCCATCGCTACGCACCATAAGAATTTATACCATGAAATCCTATTTAAAACCCATATAAGAATTATGCAACGGAGGGTGGGACTAGAAATTTATATATACAAAATGATATATACAATGAAAAAAGTGAAAACTACATCGGGGGGGGGGTAGTAAAAAGCCCCCCCCCCTGTTATTGAAATGTGGCAGAGATGCCGATTTGCCAGTCGAAATCGAAAACTCGGAAAAAAGGGGTTTGATACAGGCCCTATGGTTTCACTCAGTGATATAATGCTTTTCGGGACAACAGCAGGGTGTCAGAGAGGCTTTCTGTCACACTTGAAATGTACTTCAACGCATGTCTACATTCGCGATAGGAGCACTCGTTTCGGTGCAACATGTGTGCCTCCCCTTCATCCAAGTGCACACTTCTCAAAGCCGGAAAGGCTTTCTTAGTGTCTTCCTTCCAAAAGACACCGTTTCCCTCAGATTGTGTACTCATTTTTCCGATGTGAATGCTCCTTACTTTTAACATATAAACTAAATAAACTGTTTCATTTAATATAATATAATGCGTATATATCCTACGTCAACACGATTTTCCAATAATGAATAGAGCGGCAGTATCTCGAAAATATATTCCGTTGTATACTTAATTACAAGTTTACCGCGTCAGCCCTTAAGCCATATATATATATATATATATATATATATATATATATATATATATAATTATTAATGACAATAAATGTATTAGAATATACAATCAGTGCCCGTTTACTTTGCAGTCTCCTTAAAAGATTCAGCTCGATGATTGTCAATTAGTGACAACAGAGCAAATATAAGTCAGGTTCATATTATATTCCAATAAATATGTTTTTATTTTATTGTCAATATTTTTACTTTTTCACATTTCACAAAAAACATAACATATCTGTCAGATATATTTGTTACAGTCCGGTTCATTAGTATTGTGCCAAACAACATTTTTATGTTAATATCGTCGCTGCAACATCACAAAATCTTCAGAAAAAATCATAAAGAGTAAAAAGTTCTAAGATTAAAGTGTCTTGAAAAAGAACTACACTATACAGTGGTTCATTTTGGGGCGAAACAAAACAAAATACAAAGAAATGAGCAAACTCACACGTGAGGGAACCTACTAATACGCCATTTTGAGTTTTTTGTTCAGAGCTAGTACACCCTAAAAGTTGTGTGGACATTTATACATTTTAATTCAGTAATATTTCTTAAAATAGTTAATAAGTTCTATAATTTATTTATAAACATTCTAATTCACTTGAGGGTAATTTGTTTACTGTCTGTACTGATTAGCCTTCATATATCTATTTAGGTCATTTGGATACGAAGTTAACGACAGATCTGGTCACGTTTTTGTTAAACAGTTTATAGGCAGTTTCATAGATTCAGCCATCCATTCAAGCAACTATTAAGATTGTTATACTTCGGTGTTTCTGTGGAAGATGTTTAGTATTTATTTATAAATCGTTAAAATGAATACTAAGATAAGATTCATTACCCAGAATTCTTCACTTAAGTAGTAAGTTTCTATTAAATGCGAAACTAACGGAAGGGAATTTGTCCCTAACAGGGAAAATAGTTTATAGTTACGTAGACATGAATCACAATACCGAAAGAAGCTATTAAACATTTATTTATTTAATTAAATTTAATTTATTTATTTTATTTTTTATTAAATGATGTTTAAATACCTCATTAAAAAGTATTATGAGGAATCAAAAGTACTTTTAAGGACATTTATACTTTAAGTTAATAGTGATTATGTTTTATATTTAATTCGTATTATCAAGTGAATACCGACAAGCATCAATGTCAATATCAGGTCTCACTTAAATTGTATGCCTACATTTAATATTAGGGGTTGTTCATTCTTTTATTTATTAATATGTTTATTGATATACATATACGAAGAGATTCGAACGTAAAACGCGACAAACGCCATTTTCAAAATCACGAACCATCCCTACAAACCGCAACGACACCACACAACTATGTGTTAGATAATATGATACCAAATAGTTTCTTTTGATTTCAATAAAATCAGCTTTCATCTGAAGTCTAGATTTAATATATTCGTGTTTTTATTGTTTGAGGTCTCAATTTTAACGAATTAGATTTATCGCGTTCTGCCTCCGAACCCTCCACACATATATACACATACATACACATACATATATATATATATATATATATATACATACATATCTATACATATACATATCTATACATATACATATGTACACACATACATATAGATAGATACACACACACACATATATATACATTTATTTATTTATTTTATTTATCTATTTATTCATTTAATTTTTATATTGAGTATTTATTTGGCATTATATTTTAAATGATTATTGCATTATTAGTTCTTACTCCTTCCAAAAATTATCTCATTTACTAGCTACTATTTCTTCACTAATTAGTACAGATGAAAACTACATTGAAAACAAATTTCTGCGTATGCTCTCATGATCTGGCCCTCTTACTATTTCTGATAGGCTAGGTTTAAGCTTAGTCGCTTCGGTCATTTTTGTTGTGAGTGATGTGCTCTATATTTAAATGTTTTATATTGGGGTATTAGTACTCCTTCATCTACTATTAGGTTTATGGTTTCTATTGCCAAGATAGTCTTATGATATTCCTATACCTTAGATACTTTCATATTTATGCTGATGAAAGGGTAACTGTCACATGCATTTTATATGGGTCTATAACGGGATAGGATATATGCGGTTCTATGTAGACCGTTCTTAACCACTTCCTGTCTTTTATTTAACAAATTTTCTTTAGACATAACTATATTGTAGGAGACCAGAATACAGAGGTTACATCTCTTAAATTTTTTAGGTTTATATTTTCCTGCTCTACTTAGTATATACCATTTTAGGCTGTATTGTATATTTTTACTGTTTAGTTCTCTTACATCTTTAGCTAAAGTCGTAAGGACCTTCTTTAAATTTGTATTAGGTTCTTTGAAAGAGTGTATATAGTTTCTTAAATCTGTCTTTGAAACTACAGCCCGTCGCCCCAATATCTTGATATTTGCACTCGCCGCTCCCAGCTTAAATATAACTCAATTTCGCTGTTTCTATTTATCTTCCTCCCACAAGGTAAGATGTGACACAAGGTCGGGGAAGTGGGAAAGAACCAGCGCTCGAGAATGTGAGCACTCTGGTTGCTTAAAAATCTCGCTGTTATCAAGTTACAACCGCCTATGTGTAAGGGATTAGGCGACAGCTTACAGATTGAAATTGTCTCTGTGAACCGGGTTCACACATCGTCTGAGATTGTCATTTCCCTACACCGAGGAGAGCGGAAAGCTTTAAACGACTTCGTATCAAGGTTATATATATATATATATATATATATATATATATATATATATATAGAGAGAGAGAGAGAGAGAGAGAGAGAGAGAGAGCGAAAAGAGAGAGATAATACTAAATTCATTTTTCATATTTTATCTACGTACGACGTCGTTCGAGCTTAAGGCTCTCATCAGCGCAAAGAAAATAAAAATCTCAAAAGGTTCCAGTGCGCAAACCCGGTTCACAAAGACACCATGAATCTGTAAGCGTTCCCCTAGTCCTTTTAGTCCACGAGAGATTGTCACGTGATAACAGAGACATTTAGTGATATTTACACTGAAAGCGGCGATCATAAATATCAAACAATTCTATAGTACTCACCGACATAGTCGGAGCAGCGCATTAAAGATTTTAGGTGAATATTTATTTTTAATCTTTTCAAAAGTGCTCAACTTTTAATTTTACTTGAAAGGGGCTTCTAATAATATATATATAATTTATTTGAAAACTTTATGTTACATATTTCAGAAACGTACCGCGGTTTCATCCAGCTGGGCTGACATTTTACATCTAAAACAAAATCTATTCCCAGTGGAATCGTCAGCGTGCTAAAAGTCAAACCACGATGAGAAATGGCGTTATATCGATAAAAACCGATGCATTCATGGAAAGTTTCTCTTGAAAAATATATTGGTTGGGAATTAATTGTGTTTTATTTTCTTTATTATATATAGTTTGTATTTTAAGAAGGTTTTTATTTTATTCAACCAAGTGTTTTATTTATTTATTGATTTGTAGTTTTGTATTTCGATTTTTATTCACCGGTGTCTTGAAAAGTGAACATACAAAGGGCGTAGACGTTTGGATTCGTCGTTTAAAAGTTGTAATACTGAAGTGTCTTGTTGATGATTATACCGGCTTTAAATTAATGTATCGGATTTATTATTCATTTTATTTGTAGTTTTGTGTTTTGAAGGTTTTATTTTGTTTGTTTCCTTATTAAATTATTAGTAGTTTCGTATTTTAAAATTCGTTTCGAAGAACACCAAAACAAAGGCAGATGGCGTCTGAATGTGCCGTTAAAAACCGTGCGTTGTGGACGTGTCCCTTTTAAAATAAATACTTGGTCAGGGTTAAATAATATATGTGTGTTAATCGTAAGTAAGTTATATTAAAACTGATTTAATTATTTATGATGGGTGTTGTCTGTTTTACTGCTCTAAAATTCATGTATCTACAAGCAATCAATCACTTTTCCTTAAATTGCATAAACTCAAACCCGAACTCTTCAAAAATGTCCCCAATTATAATACAGTAATGTTAATAATGACAATATCATTTCTTCCGAAAAACGCCGAGTAGAACAAAGGTTTATGTGCCCCCTCAGCCTAACTTACCAAATATACTACTGTAATGTTTGTAAGGAGGCATTAACAGCACTGAAAAAAGTACGGCTACAATTAAAGCATAGAGATAAATGATGTTGATAATGACAATTTATTTCCTCCTGGCCCACACCGAGTAGAACAAAAGTATCTCTAAGCCATGTAATATAATAAATATAATAATAACCTAATGTTAGTTAAGAGGCCTTCACAGAACTGCCTCAAGTACCGTAACAATCAAAGTATAAAGATAATTAATGTTGACAATAATCATTTATTCCGGACATCGGGTTCTCCTTATTTCACAATAATATGAATATAAAGTATGTTGCAAAAGACAATAGTCCAAAGAGATTTAATATATACCAGTAATACTGTAATCTTACAATTTTTTATCCCGGACAACACCGATTATAACAAATAGTCCTGGTCAATTCCTAATGTCTGCATCCACTTTATTTAAACATATTAAGAATATACGTTATGTTGATGAAGTAAATAGTCAGACGAGATTTAGTATATATCCTATACCAAAAGTAATACGGTAATTGTACAATTTTGGATCCTGGATAATGCGGAGTAGAACATATGGTTCCGCTAAATTACTAGTTTCTTCTTTCCACCCTTTATTTAACAATACTATTACGATAAAATATATTAAGCACTTTTCATCATGGTTCCTGTGTGAATATTACATTCGAAAAAAAGACAGAGAAGATCTTTATCTAAGGCAACACTGCGTTTAAATGCACCCGCTCTATCTAGGATATTGATCACTGTTATGAGCACTTTTAGGTTACGATCTTATTTATCCAGAATATTCATATCAATGGAAAAACATTGATTAAAAACATTCAATAAGGGAAAAATAAATGTAATGTAAATGAAAACAAAATTAATATAATTACGAATGAAATGCTGAATGTAAAGATGAATAAAAAATAAAATGTAAAATAATTAAATAACAAATGAAGGTAAAATGTATATAACATGAAAGGAAAATAATTAATGAAAAAATCAATGAAAATAATGAATGAAAAGTGTCTAAAAACGAATGAAAAGTGAATGAAAATAATTGCAAAATTAATGAATGAAATAAATGCCAAAAAATGAATAAAATATTGAATGAAAAATAATAAACATTAAAATATGAATAAAAAATTAAAAAAAAAATTGTGCATGAAAAAAAGTAAATGAAAAACTAATAAAAAAGTGAATTAAAAAATGAATTAAAAATGAATGCGCATATGCAAGAAAACTATGAATGATAAAATGACTGTAAAGTGAATAAAAAATGAATGAAAAAAGTAAATTAAAACACAATAAATGAAAAAAATAACGAATTAAAAATAATTAATGAAAATAAAGAATGAAAAGTGAATGAAACAAAAATGTATGAATGGAAAATTGAATGAAAAAATGAATAAACATCAGTGAATGAACAAAATGAATGACAAATCAATAAAAAAACTAATGACAAACTGCCAAAAAATGAATGATAAAATGAATGAAATAAATGACTGCAAAAAATAAATGAAAAATGAATGAAAAAAATGATTAAAAAGTAGATGAAAAAATAGAAAAAATGAATGAAAAAATGACTCCTTTCAAAACCTGCGACACTGACTCTTTAATTACAGACTCATATGCGGTTAAGATTGTGCAACTCTTGATTCACTACGTACCCATGTTCAAAACAGGTGCGGTTAGCGATTGAGAAAAAATGGTTTACTTAATACTCATGTTCAGAAGAGGTGCGGCTGGTCAACCTTTGTTCTACTCCATACTTATGTTCAGAAAAGGTGCGATTCGGATGGAGCCACCCTTGTTTCACTACGGGTTCATGCTCATAAAACGTGTGGTTGACAATTGAGCAGCCTTCACTTTCCAGGATATTGAACATTGTGGATTGACTAATATATATTACTTACCAGATATTATAATGTATTATAACTATTATCACTCCCGGACAACACCAGGTGCTTTGTCTACTATACAACATAATAACAAAAGACAAATAAGTCATTTTTCCCGGGCAACGCTGTGTTTAAACACACTTGCTTTGTCTAGGATATTAAGCACTTATTGATTACTATATAGCACTTTGTATATTAACAACTTTAATGTAATTGTAATGATTCCCGGACATGGCCGAATATATTTTCTTGTATAAAATAATATAACAAAAGACAATGATGCTATTTTTCCCCGAGCAATGCGGCTTTTAAAAATACCTTCTCGCTTCAGGATATTGAGTACTATCTCATACCACTTACCAGATATAGTATTCTATTAATACTATCATGACTTTTGGGCAGCACAATGTACTTTTTAAAGTATACAACACAATAACAAAAGACAAATAAGTTCTTTTTTTCGAGCAATACTGTGTTTAAACACACCTGCTCTACTCAGGATATTGAGCACTTTTGATTATGTCTTCTGGGAAACAACATTACAAAAAAGACAAAAGATATGTATGCTGTGGAAACACACTTGCGTTATCTAAAATATTGAGCACGATAACGAACAGTTTTGTGTTATTACTTGTCCTATCCTGGATACTGAGCACTTTGAATTATGTCTCCAAAGGTAGACAAAATGAAAAAAAAATAGAGAGAACATCATATACAGGGCACAATTGCGTTTAAACACAGTTGCTCTATTTGGGATATTGAACACTTAAACATTAAAGATACCTGCAGACAACTACCAAAAGAAAAGTTTCTTCCCCACCTATCTTTTAAGTGATGAATGAAAATGAAAAGTTAAGAGGCATGCAAAGAGGTACTGAAACAACACAAGTTAACTCTACTAGGCATCCACATCACTACTGAACTTATATTATAGATTAAAATATGTCCTCAAATAGCGTACGCATGTCGCATATGTCCTGTTTTAAACTTAAGAACACCTCGACAGCACTATAAAAACATCCTTTCCGAGTTTCTGGCCACACTCATAACGGATGGTACGTGAAAAAACGATACATGAAATCTAAAATCTGTATCTATTAACTTTGAAATAAAAATGCAGACTCATTTCCGACCTTGAAATGTGTTGGTATTTTATTGACCCCCCAACACACACTCAAGAAAATGACGTAATTTCCGGAACATTTCGAGTAATGAAATATTATGTGTGATTTTTCTAAGATCAACACTCGAATGAAATTTCCGATTTCAGCTATGGCGACCATGGACAAGTAGATATATTCTATTTTACCATGAAACAAATTATTGAAAACAAATTATTATTTGACTAAAAAAATCCGTCCTAAAATATAATGTAGAATATTTTTACGATTAAAGCAGGTTATGAATTTCCGATTTCAGCTATTGCGGCAATGGGCAAGTGAGTATCTTGTATTGTATCATAAAAAAAAATTATTGAAACAAATTATTATTTGCAAAAGAAAATCCGGCCTGAAATATCATGTACAATTTTTCTTTTGAGTAACACCGGTTGTCAATTTCTGATGTCGGATAAAGCGGCTATGAATAAGTTTATATCTTCTGTTTTGCCATTAAACTAATCATCGAAAAAAAGAAAATTATTAGCGAAAAAAAAATCCTGCCTAAAATATAATGTAATACATTTGTTTTGATTAACAAAGATTTGCAATGTAAGATAAAGCGGCCATGAGCAAGTGGATAAGTACTATTTGACTTTTAAAAAATTATTCAAAACAAATTATTATTTACGAAAAATATCCGGCCTAAAATATTATGTAAGATTTTCCTTTTGACTAACGCGTGTTTGAAATGTCTGATGTCAAATAAAGCGGTCATAAGCAAGTGGATATCTTCTTTATTACCATTAAACAAATTAGTGAAAATAAATTATTTGCGCAATAAAAAATTCGGCCTAAAATATGATGTAGGAATTTTTTGACGTGATATAGAGCGGCCATGAGCAAGTGGATATCTTCTATTTTACCATTAAAAAAGTAATAAAAATAAATTATTATTTGTAAAATAAAATCCGGCCAAAAATCTAATGTATTTTTTTTATTAACACAGGTTTGCAATTTCTTATATCAAATAAGGCGGCCATGAATATATTCTATTTTAGACTCAAACAAATAACTGAAAACAAATTATTTTCAAAATATAAAAACCAGGGCTAATATATCATGCACTATTCTTCTTAAAACACCGGTTAGCAATTTCTGATACCAGATAGGATTCTCATGATCAAGTAGATATCTTCTATTTTAGCATTAACTTGATTATTGGGAACAAATTATTATTTGGTAAACAGAATCCGGCCTAAAACAATATGTAGTAATGTTTTTTTGATTAACACCGGTTTGCAATTTCTGATGTCAACTATCTGACATGAGCAAGTGGATGTCTTCTATTTTACTATTTAACAAATTATTGAAATCAAATCATTATTTGCGAAGAAAAAAACATAATATAATGTATAATCTATTTTATATACACCGGTTTGCAATTTCTGATGTGAGACAATTTATATCTTCTATTTTGCCATTAAACAAATTATTGATAGCAAATTATTATTTACGAAAAAAACAACAACATATATTTATATATATATATATATATATATATATATATATATATATATATATATATATATATATAGATCATACCATGAAACTGTAGTACTGTGCTAAGCTATGCACATTTCAGTATATTTTATGATATACATCGGTGATACCATAAAACAGCAGTAATGCGGTTTCGCTTATGCCATTAAACTGCAGTAATGTGCTAAGCTTAGTACATTAGAGCATCATTTATTATATATATATATATATATATATATATATATATATATATATATATATATATATATATATATATGTATATATATATCGGCTATACTATTTAACTGCAGTAATGTGCTAACTATGCATATTGCAATATGTGTTATTATATATTTCTCTCACAGCCACCGCCCTCTTTTTCTGATGTAATTTCTAAGCTCCCCTCCCTATATTTTGTAGAGTGAATTTCTTTGTTTTATAAGTGAGCAATGATAAAAATAACTCAGGATGGCCCCCAGAACCCTACTGAAACACACAAATAAAGTTTAGGAGAACTGAAAAGCACTAATAAAGAAAAAAAGGAGAAGCAAAAAGACGAAGAGGATAAAAGAAAGTAAAAACGAAGAAGAAATAAAAAGAAGAAGAGGAAGAAGAAAATAAAATAAAAGAGGTCTCCAGAGAGCTACTAAAACTAATTTTTGCCGCGCCCGATCCTATCCAGGATATTCATCACTTTGGAGTATAGCTCCCATAAAGAGAGAAGTGCTTTACACTGGGACACACTGCGTTTTAACAAACCAGCTCTACATATAACATTGAGCATTGTTCATTGCTTTTAGGTCACTACCTGCTCTAATAAGGATATTACACACTTTGAAGTATGGATCCCGTATACAAGAAAGGAAAACTTTATCTTGTTTTAACAGACCTGCACTACTAAATCCAAGTTTCCCCACAACCTCAGTTATCTATTGTAGAGGAATTCGTTTTATTTTCCGAAAAATGAAAAAAAATAAAATTCAGGATAAACAGAAATCATCTTATGATGAGTGTGTTCTCTTAAAACAAAAACATTTATTTACTAATGCGTCATTATCGTATCAAAGACCAATATGGTTCGTTTGTGCCTTTAAACAAAAAGAATGTTCATTCATATAGTGCTCCTGTCATATAAAAGAACTCATATTATGCTTAGTTCGCTCTCGTAAAGCAACATCATTAATTTACTAATGCGTCCCTATCGTATCAAAAAACCCATAGGGTTCATTTGTGGCCTTAAACCAAAAGCATGTTCATTTTTAGCGCCTCTGTCATATAAAAGAACTCATATTTTATTTCGAATGTGCTCCTAAAACAAAATCATCCATTTACTAATGCGTCCTTGTCGTATCAAAGACCTACTATTGTTCATTTGTTCCCCTAGACCTGAAGCATGCTCATTTATTTAGCTCCCCTGTCATACAGAAGAACTGATATTATGCTTAGTTTTAGCTCCTTAACAAAAAAGATTCATTTACTAATCCATCCCTGTCGTATCAAAGACCCAATATGGTTTCTTAATGCTTTTAAACAAAAAGCATGTTAATTTATACACCCCCAAGTTGCGTCCCTATCGTATCAAACAACCTATCTGATTAATTTGTGGCCCTACACCAAAACATGTAAATTTTCCAGCACTTCTGTCATATAAAAGAACTCATATTTTGATTAGAATGTGCTCCTAAAACACAATCATTAATTTACTAATGCATCCCTGTCGTATTAAATAACCTATATGGTTCATTTATGTACCTAAACCAAAATAATATTTATTTATTTAGCGTCTCTGTTCTATCAAATGAACTTATATTATGCTTAGTTTGTATTCATAAACAAAAACGTTCATTTACTAATGCGTCTCTGTCGTATCAAAGAACCCATATGGTTCATTTGTGCCCCTTAACCAAATCATATTAATAAATGTACCGACTCTCTCATATAAAATAACTCACAGTATGCTTAATTCGTGCTCCTAAAAAACATGTATTTACTAAAAACATGTATTTGTCGTATCAAATGAACTTTTATGTTTCATTTGTTTTTCTAAACCAAAACTATGTTCATTTATGTAGTTTCCTTGTCATATAAAAAAACTCATATTCTGCTTAGTTTCTGCTCCTAAAATTAATGCGTCCCTGTCGTATCGACGAACCCGCCTGGTTTTCTCAAATCGTAACCCATATAGTACTTGCCAGGATATGCGTTGCTTAACTTTTATTGTACATGACGTCGTCTTCAAGTATGAGTTGGCGGCCCACCTACTTATCACTATTACGTCATGCGCGCAAGAATAAGTCACAAAATTGCTACATAATTATATTGATTTATTTATATTTACTACATAATAACGTTAGGAAAAACATTAAAAACGTACCCCGCTTACAAAACCCAGCCTAGTTGATCCTCGAAGAAAAAATTTTTTTTTTTGCAAATTTTATATATAATCTAACCAACAGACAGCAGATTAAGAAGATACCAAATGTATGTGATGTTTGTCGAGTATTTTGGGAGCCTTAGGCAAACATACGTACACACATGCACACTTTTGCCCTTTATATATTAGATGTTCAATTTATCAGCAGACATATATCACACTTTGATTATACTTATGAGATACTATAAAGGTACCTTATATTCGTACATGAATAAATTCATTCACACACATATATTAGGATATGTACCAAATGAGATTTTTACATTTTATTATGGCTAACATTACGTTGACACACTGATCTCTGCAATTTCAGTAAGGTTAAGCAATGTGTAAATGGTTTACTCCGGAAAATCTTCCCAACTATCACCCTCCATAAATATATAAAAAAAGGAATAAATATCTTAAGATTTTTATCGGCTCATCTGTACACCATAACATAAAACCAGTAAATTATACCACATAAATATGAAATAATAATTTTTCCAATAATAATTCTTCCAGTTATTAAAAAGGTAACACCCCCATTTCACGACAATAATTCAGCAGGCTTTAGAAATCTCCTAAACAGGTTGAATCTTGACGAACTAATCCTTTTTTTAATCTCTAAATCAGATTTAATCAGTGTACCAATATTATTATTCCCATAAGTATTCGTATACCTTAGTTAAAATGTTAAATTCCAAATACAAAGTCTTTTAATCCTTGAATTTAAATTTGATGTGTTCTTTAACCTTTTTATTCTTTTGAATATTTAAATATTTAAACCAATATTCCCCTCTTAGCACTTTCTAGACGACACCAAGTAAACCCTTCAAAACATTAAACGGCCTAATATACGCTCCTAATAAACATTGAATTACGGGACTTGTATAGAGATATTTACTTTTTTTTTCCAATTTTCAAATATTAACGTTTAAATTTTATCCCCCATTTTTATCGAACTTTTAAACATTTTATAGTCTCACATTTCTCACCGTAGCACCAATTTTAAATCAATACACATAACACTCTTAAGCAAATAACGTATCCAAACGAGAGTGATACGGGGATTCACATTTCTGTAACATGTGACAACATATGTTGAAAAGAGCCGGATAGTTAAGTCTTTCTGAGCTTGAAACGGACTGTAATAATGTTGTACTAGTTTTGCGGTACGAAAATACATTAATATTACGCTCTTAACTTTGATTCTCAATTATTCGAGCACTCTGCTGGAATTTTGTCCACCATGTTACAAAAGAAGTTATATATATATATATATATATATATATATAAATAAAGGAATAAATTTAACACACATCACACGTACATATATCTTTATTTAAGTATGTGCATATGTTAATATATTTGTATTACAGTGTTTATTCCTAAACTAATATTATGATCATTATTTATTTAAGAATGAAGCTGCTCGGAGTCAGGGTTGATAATATGGGATATATTAAGTTTAAATTAATGCAAACGGAGCAAAGAGAGGGTGAAATCCATTCGCAGAAAATTAAGATACTGACGTTTTCTCAATTTTTTAAAATATTTATCAGAAATCCACTAATACAATTTCTAAAAATATCAGCTTCCTTGGTTTATCTTAAATGGATTTTGGAGGTCATATTATGGTCACTACCTCCTATCAAAAATTTCAAATATTTGAAATTTCAGTAGTATTCCTCTCTCTCTCTCTCTCTCTCTCTCTCTCTCTCTATATATATATATATATATATATATATATATATATATATATATATATATATGTGTGTGTGTGTGTGTGTGTATGTATCTAGGCGGCATCTTCGCTTGCAGGCAAGTATTGTTGAATAAATAAACAACTCATGTGTAGATATCCCTAGGTAGACCCTTTCAATAGTCCGAATCAAAATCTTAGTTTCGGAGGGGAATTGGCTGATGAATTTGCCATAGTTTGGCTTTGTTTCCCAAGTACTTTCAGAGCCAGCCATCCGGGTCCATCTTCAAGGGAATGATGTTAATCAGGTACAGACCATGCGTTATATATATATATATATATATATATATATATATATATATATATATATATATATATATATATATATATCTGTTCATCTTTTTTTTACAGATCTTGTATAACACGGTATTTCATTTCCATCATATATCGTTCATTTAACTTCATACATATATATATATATATATATATATATATCTATCTATGTATCTATCTATCTCTATATATATAGTGTTAAGCTCAATATATTAAATAGCGCAATTTATTTTAGAGGTAAAAGATGAGAATAAAACATTGGAAAGATACAATATTTATTAAAAACATCAAAAGTTCAGAAAATCCAGAAGTTTTGAAAATCCATGGATTAAGGATATGTGTTTCCTTGCTCTGAACCTTTGATGTTTTTAATAAATATTGTATCTTTACAATGTTTTATTCTCATCTTTTACCTCTAATATATATATATATATATATATATATATATATATATATATATATAGAGAGAGAGAGAGAGAGAGAGAGAGAGAGATAAAGATTTATGAAACAACCACACCCGTTTTCACAAAACCATACACACACATATATTTATATGATTCGGTCGACAGCAACCGTGAACGACCCGAAGGCTCACTTTATATATATATATATATATATATATATATATATATATATATATATATATATATATATATATACGAAGTTGATCGCTTTTCATCAAGAATTCTCTGTTGAAGGGTTGGTTCTGATAAAAGACTCGTGTAGTGTGTGTTACGTCGTGTGTTTTAACTGGTGAAACTTACATGAGGCGCCTGAAGACGAGCCTTGGCCGAGCCGCACCCAACAGTGATCGGGCGTCAGTTTTCCCCATGACCCGGCTTTATTCTTAAGCGGTAGCGACAGAAGGATCGTGACTATACTTCCGCATCGTCTCGTCTGCTCTGAAACCCTGCAGGCTTCTCTAGTTTCGCTGGCATCGGCTTCGAAGTGTTCCGTTAGTGAGAGGAATGTGAAACCAGTAGTTGAAGGCACATGGAGGAGGGAGATGAAAGATGGAGACATTTAGAACAGAATCAAAAAAAGGTAAAAGAAAAAGAAGATGGATGAAAATCGAAAAAATAAGATTAAGGAAATATGAAGTTGTTAAGAGAAAATGACAACTGTAAAAAACAGAAATGAGAGACAAGCATGATGAGAGATAGGCATAGATATGCACACATTGACAGCTAGATATATAGACAAGTAACGGAGTGAGATAGACATATAGTTTGGCTGATATTACAATATATATGAATACTAGCAGATTTATTCTGCATTATCTGGTTTCAAATATGTTGATCATATATATATATATATATATGTATATATATGTATACTAGCGAAACTATTATTACAGTTATAATAATAACATAAGATTCATCATTTATTATAAATAATATATATATAAAACGACGTAGTTAAAAATTACACTTTCCAGACCAAAAACATATTAGGAAGAACACATTTAATCTATCTGTTTCAATGCTCCATGGGAGAATGTATCTCCGATAACAATAATAAAACTAATTTTATGTCGGTGTCACTACCACAACGCGTTCCCGAGGACGCGCCTTATATCCTTCTAACACTAACTCCATTTGCCAGCATATAAAAAACATGATTGTTCCTTTCTAAATATGGACACATACTAGTTAATACTACTAAAATAATACACCACGATACAAACCTCAAAAGATTAACAATTCTTGAAGCCCTTTACATAAAAAGTAAACATCCCACAATCACTAATGTGAATTGCAAAACTAGACATAAAATTGTAAAGTGTCTTGCATTGTAACAAACATTACCAAATTCTTAGCCGTTAAGTAATCATAATTTTGAATTTTCCACGCGTTAAGAACGTAACTCGGTTTGCATGCAACATCTCAAAATTATTGACGCTTATTTAAAAGTTATATAGTATTAGTCGTTAAAAATCAACATTAAAGACAAAGTTATAAAGAAACCAAGACTAACACCGCCTGATGATGATTTGTTGAATCAAATTGAAAGTACTCGCGAAAAAGGAAAGGGAAATTGAACAAGAAAGCCACGAAACTTACAAACACCAATTTGACCGAAATAGTAAATGGACTATTCAGAGAATTAAAAAAAAAACTTTTAAAAGTCTGATCAACCAAAACCATTCTGCGTTATTTAATAATGTTTTCCTAATGAAAATATGCTGTATAAACATGCACACACACAATATATATATATATATATATATATATATATATATATATATATATATATATATATATATATATATATATGGTTATACGAAGATTGATATTATACATAAAAAAACTAGATTACAATCATGTCCAAAGAAAAATCTATGAAGTTATCTATGTATCCTGGACCTGATTGTAATCTTTGTGCTGTAAATTTTTGATTAATTACATTCTTGCTAATTTGCATTACTGGGCTATCACGGTGGGGTTCTGCACATACACAATTTTATTTTAATTTTAGTACAATATTGTTTTACTAACTTTTCATTTGCTAAATCTATGATTATATAATTTTATTTATAAAAAGAGCTAATATGCAAATCCCTAAAATACTGGATCTTAGTATAAAAATAGAAAATTAAATTCACAATGTTTTTAGAAACCAGTAACATGAATGCGGGGAAATATACAAATGGATGTGTGTATACTATTGATAATTGTCACCTATAATATGTGTATGTAAATATGAAGTACGGTGGATAGTGTGTAATCTTGAATTACTGGCGTAGAACTAAGAATGCGTGTTATCTGGCTGATTTAAGAGTGAGGAAAGAGTGAGTGGAGAAGTTCTTCCGGAAAGTTAAATTGTAGACAGGCCCAGCAAATGTGTTAGAGTAAGGAGAGTGCCCGTCTAATCGTAGGAAGAATAAATGTCATACTTAATGAGATTAACTGTCTGTTGGCACCTTTCTTTGTTCTTTAAGGATTGTTTTGGAATTTTTTAAATTTTAACTTCCTGAATCACTTCAGTCCTGAACGTGACGTGTAAGCGTTGACACTTTAGTTGATCCGCGTAAACTGTTTCAAATGTTTATTTAATTTTATTTAAAAAATCTCTAATTTGTATTGGGCACTTTTTAAAGAATATTGGTTTAAGTTCATGTTATCAATATATTTGAATTCATTAAATTAATTCTCATGTATATATATATATATATATATATATATATATATATATATATATATATATATATATTAATGAATTGATTTGAGATTCCATTCTCTTTTTTCTCTTCTCATTTATTTTTGTTCATCTGTTCCATCTACCGGTACCTATACCACATTGCTCCTGCCTCGGATTACAAACTTACATTTATATTTACCAGCAATGCTTCAAACGAACTACAATTTCCTTTAATATATATATATATATATATATATATATATATATATATATATATATATATATATATATATATATATATATATATATATATATATACTATAGCAGGAAAAGCAGAGTTGTCCGGGATTATATGGTGGACCCTATGCCACTTTTGACCCCAGCATATAATAATGTGTCTTCTTTATAATTCTGATTTTTTACATTTTATCACACGCAATTAACGGATAGTGCTAAAGAATATATTTAGCATTTATTGTGTGTAAGCGTGTGTGAATGAGGTGAAATTAATTGAAACAAATGTCGGTACGTTTATAATCTTTAATCACCTCGATGCACACTCACCCAGTGTTCATCTATTTCGTCGATTACATACAATATCCTGCCAGATGGTTCTTTTTTTAAGAGTAAGTTAGAGTAAATTATCGTTATTTCTCAATAGATAGTAATATATGTACTTTCGTCATTGACATCGCGGTGTTTATTACAAATAAAGACAAACAATTACTATGAACTTAAAATAGCAATACACTACACTAATTTAATCCTTATTACAGTGAGTTTATACATTAAACTGAGAAATAATTTATATAAAAAATCCGAAATTTGATAGAATAGGTTGTAAAATCGTAACTCGGGTAGATAATGAAAAGAAATATCGACAAATAGCAAAGATACTTTAAAACTCAAATATACTAACATAGACTCCGATTCTTTGGTATTTAACTGATCTTTTTTAGTACGAAATGTTATGATATATTCTTTATTGACTTGAACAATTTACATCTCTAGTTAGAATATCTCTTTTGATTTAAAGTGTTTTCTCCGTAATTTTTAAACATTCACTGAAAAGTCCGTAATAAAAAATATATGCAATTAACTAAACTTAATTATGGTTTTCTGAAAGCGAAGCAGCTCTCTAGTTATAAGAATAATAATGATCTGGAATAAAATGTGTTAACAAAAGACACAGAATTTATTTTTTTCATTCTCTCTCACTCTCTCTCTCTCTCTCTCTCTCTCTCTCTCTCTCTCTCTCTATATATATATATATATATATATATATATATTCTATAACTGCTTTTTATGGTTGATCTTGTCTAGATAGCTTCAAACTCATTCGTTTCAAAAATACTACCCCTGCTTTTAGTTTCGCATTCAAATAGACACTTACTAATTAAGTGAACTAATCTGGGCAATTAATCTTAACTTAGTGTGAATTCAAACGTTTTCTAAATAAATACTAAACATTATCTACCGAAACACTGAAGTATAACAATCTTAACATGACTCGAACAGGTTGCTAAATCTGTCTAACAAACTCCTAAGTGGTGAAGTTAAAAGAGATTTATTCTGCACTTAGTTTTGTATTCAAGTTACTTAAATCGGTATTGGCAAGCTAAATTAAGCAGTTTTAGGCACATAAAATTACTCTCGAGTAAATTTTAATTTTAAGGAATAAATTATGGAATTAAGTAGATATATTGGGGAATATCATTGAATTGACATTCACCATTGTCCGCGAATATTTTGATGTGCTAACCCTGAACGAATGAAATCCAAATGGCGTGCTAACGAGATTTTTCTAACGTGTGAGCTAATTTTTTTGTTTCTTTTCTTTGTTGTGTAGTGTAAGTTTTTTTTCAAGACATTTCAATTTGAGAACTTCTGCTTCTTTGTAGATTTTTATTATCATCTTGAAGTTAGGACCATCATGACATAATAATATTGTTTGGCTCACTCTCAGAAAAACCGACCGTAAATATACATCTCATAATAATTTTATGTTTTTTGAAAATATCAAAAAATAAAAATAAAAAAACATGGTTACTGGAATATGAAATGAACCTATATATATATATATATATATATATATATATGTGTGTGTGTGTGTGTGTGTGTGTGTGTGTGTGTGTGTGTGTGTGTGTGTGTGTGTGAGAAAATGACAAACGGAAAACAAGTAAGAGTACAGGAGCAAACACAAAAACAAGAGATTTTTTGACCGGTTTCGTTCGTGGAGAACGTCTTCAGAAAATGACGAACACTCTCTCTCACTTCGCAAATGCATTGAAAGCGCGACTATTCTCCTCTCATCACCTTCAAACTTCAACCTAAGGCACGGATCTTATATCCTTAGTAGACACTTATCTAAAGCTGAACTAAAACGATGCAATATATTACACCACTGCACTCCTGACTAAGTATATATATATATATATATATATTGGAAAATGTGTGTATGTGTGTATATGTGTGTGTAGATATATACACACATATATGCGTATATGTATATATATACACATGTGCGTGTGTATGTGTGTATAATTATTTATATATTTTTTATTAATAGCAAACTCTCATTGGTAATCAAGTCATTTTAATACATCTCTCTCTAACTTAACCCTTATTTTTCTATTTTAAAAACCTATTTATATTTTTGTTTTTCTCCTAACCGTTAACCTGTCTTTCCCATTTTTCTTCTTTTTTCACATATTTTGTCCACCTCAGCTTTTCACTTTTATGAATTGCTCTTTAAAAACCTATTGTTGACAAATTAGCAGACCTATCACTGGGTATTTCTTATTAATCTTTAGGTGCTAACTTCCAGTGTATCAATTTAATGACCACCCCTTTTGTTCACCGTAGTTAGGTTCTCTGCCGCCTTTCTCCATCCCCCACCGCCTTAGAAGTATGTGTCACCTACTTATCATATCCCAACATAACTTAATGTCTTCTCATATGATCCAATCAGATCATCCTTCTCTCATCCCATGTGTGTGCCTTCAAAATAAAATGATATCTTCATTTTCTGAAGACGTTCTCTACCGGTCAAAAAATCTCTTTTTTTTGTTTTTGCTTCTGCACTCTAACTTGTTTTCTGTTTGTCATTTATTCACACATTTTGTCCATCACGACATTTCATTTTCATGAATTATCGTGTACCTTACCCCATATATATATATATATATATATATATATATATATATATATGGCTTTGTTCGTGCACGGCCCGGTAAGAATAAAAGTTTCTTACACTGAAGAGTACATAAGCATGAAACATCGATGTCTGTACGTAACAATAATAAATATTTAATTTAAAAAATGTTCGTATATCACTCTAATTACAATGACTGGTGTATTTTAGAAAATTTAATAATAAGCAGTTATACTATGGCATAAATGAAATGTCCACGCACTTTCTTGTTGTTGAACACTGTTCGACTGTTTACTATGTGCGGCCGCTGATTCGACGATACAGAGTTTTATTTCTTTAAATGTCTGTGCTTATTGGTGGTGTCGAGGGAGAACATACCGAACTACGAGTCAGTGGTGACATTTAAACCGGGTTCCTACCCTCCGACCGGCAAGAATTTACATTCTCGTACACTGACGATTACATAAGCAAGAGACATCGATGTCTGTAGGTAATAATAATAAATATTTAATTAAACGAATGCAGTCATATATATATATATATATATATATATATATATATATATATATATATATATCTTTCATTTGCAAATATATATTTATTTAATATATATATATATATATATATATATATATATATATATATACATATATATAATGAGAGATATATGAAGAAATACATGCTTATATATATATTTATTTTTAACAAAAATATAAATTTCCTTATTGATTTTAGAAGTATATATATAATGTTTGTAATATGTTTTGTCATATATATATATATATATATATATATCGAGAGAGATAGAAGTAGAGAAAGAGTCAAAAGGGACATATAAGTTTTGTTATAACCTACATTTTGATTTCTATTGTATATATTTAACTTACATTTTAAATTATATTTACTTTAAACACACGTGAATTCAATTTAATCACTAATAACTGATCCTCTATGGGTGAATACTTTTATAAAAAGCACATCTCTATTGCAGAGTTATCTTTCCTTCCGCTATATCATTTAGAATTACATCCTCCTGTAAATTTGTAAAAATCAAGCAGCTATCATCAAACCATTTTGCCTTAAATTGAAAACGGATGTATCTGACCTTCATCCCGGTAAACACTTGACTTTATCAAACATTTTACACATACTTCCATTATTATAAGCTTCAAAAAGATTCATATCCAGTGTTGAAAACGATACAAGGATTTGATTTGAGTATTTAAACTGAGCATTATATCTTTTTACGTTCGTAGCCAGTATCATATAAATAATATAGTAATATCTTTTGAAATTTGCTTTTTCGTTAAAATTTATTTTTCTAAAATTGCAAATATAATTAGTATAGCTTTTTTTATCGCTCTATACTATAGACGTTTAGCGTACATTTTACTATAGTCAAATATTGTGGGAATAACTAAATTTATTTAAATTAACTTTAACGGAAAGCGTCTGTTAGGATTTAACTTTTAAAATTAATGCTATTAAACACCATGTTAGTCTTAAATTTTTCGGATAAATTATCCTTTAACTAGAGACGCGAATTGTTTTATATGATTATCCATCTGTATTTCTCCTCTGATGATAAGATTTCGATCTTTGAAAAGCCTTGGCTTAAGGAAAGAATAATAAACACTAGTTTATTACTGAATACACCTTGCATTGAACAATGGAAATTTGAAATAAATTTGACAATCGTCACATATTTATCACTCTTTTTTCTTCTATCTCTCTCTCTCTCTCTCTCTCTATATATATATATATATATATATATATATATATATATATATATATATATATAATTAGCAAAATCATTTCGTTTTCAAGTAGTGTCCGCTTAATGTCATAGTATGTGGAGCTGAAACAACTATTTTATATAGAACTTTAAATTAACATTTGGCAAAATTCTATAAGAAACTCGGAATTTTTATAAAACATATTTTTTTTATCTTAGTTTTACATTTTTCAGGGAAAATATTCTTCATCAGAGACGGAAGTGGTTTCATATTAGATCTATTGTTACTTTTTTATTAGTAGTAAAGCTATTTTGTTCACACAGTCTAATGACATCAAACAAACATTATTAAATAATAAAATTACTTTACTAATATTGCTAGAAAAAAATAAAATAATTGAATGTGTATTTATCAAAGTTCTAGTTTTATAACATGTCCCCCAAGGGGTGTCCCTTATTAATTCAATTGTGCTTTTGAAACTTTTAAACTGTCCATTCGAAAGTTATTTCTGGCTGAAATACATGTTTATATACCAAAGGTTAGTATTCATGATTTAAACCGAAATATAATGCGAATATGATTAAACAAACAGCAATTGAAACAGTTTATGTTCTTTTATTTATAGATTGGTGATTGTAAATTATAGAAATAAAAAATTCAGAATAAGAATAGTAATATGAGGTACAAGGCTAGGAGCAGGAGTTTATTAGGTCCATCCCTTTTTGCCACGTGTCCCGCTAGTGATACGCAATATGAATAAAACAAATAAAAAGGCGTGAACTAATATAAAAGTCTTAATAAAGTTATACACGGTGGCGTTTGAAACAGTGTTGCGTTTGTCCTTTGTTCGTCGTCGTATGTGCGTGTCCTTTTTCTCTATATATTTGGCGGAGTCTAAACGTATACAACAGATGGGTATCTGGAATCTAAGTGACAACAAGTATCCACTGACTCCCAGCGCTCTCCGTTGCTTTCGATACCCGTTAAAATCGCTTTGCTTTCCCGCAACAGTCGATTATCATTGATAAGGGCCATTGGTTTTCTTTGTAATTTATGTGACAATAAGTCTCTACATGATTTTAGTAATCCGCGGCTCTCCCAGTGGATGTTTCGATGGTGCTCTTCCTCTTGAGCGTTTCTATCTTGCAAAGCCATTCACTCCGATTTTTATATTGTGGTGTGAGGATGTAAGAGTATTGGATTTTCTTTTATAATCTTGCATTTTAAAATTCCTTGAATTGATGTAATGTTCTTTCTGCATGTTTAGTTATATGTACGCAGTATTATTCTGTTTAACCCTACCAGTAGTCGATCGGTACTCTCTGATTTACATGGTTGGCTTCCGCACTAAGTGATTATTCTTGATATTTCAGTTGTTTTCATGGAAAATATGGGACGATTAAATTGGGTCGTTAAACACATATACTATAGAGAACGGGTGAGATTACTCTCTTTTCATCGCTTTTCATAAATAAAAAGACAGATATACACGAAGGCGAGGAAGAATACAGAAACTAGAATGAACAGAAGTGAGAAATAACTTTAAATCACGGCGCCATCTTTCTGTGGCGTTGCGAAGCGGTTCCCCTCAAGACAGTTCACTGCCAATCAATGCCTTCGAGCAAGCGAGAAAGCAAATAGTTCCCGGTGTGAGGGAATAAAAAAGAATGTGAAAAGGAAGCAATGTCTGAAAAGACGGTAAGTTATAAAAGGAAAAAAACACAACAATGTCTGGGAATTGTTTAAGATGAGCGGGTCTTTGCATTGGTAGCTATTTGGCAAGGCCTCGCGCTGAATACCGAATACCTTACAGAAGTGTACCCCATTGTGTGTTAGATTACTGCTTCTATAGAACTGAATGGCCGTTTTGTAGTGTATTGTCCAACTAAGCAGGCCTTGCAGTTATTTCTGAGCCACAGTATGCATATCATTAATTTTTATGTATATTGATATATATATATATATATATATATATATATGTATGTATGTATGAAAGTATATATGATATATATATACTAATCAATAAAGTATGATGTACTATAAATGATAAACACACACACACACACACATATATATATATATATATATATATATATAAATCTATAACAGTAACAAATAATACATTGTATTTATCGCAATATTTCAGTACAGTTTCATGTGTTTACGGTTTATTAGAACTGTAAGTTACGAGTCTCTAGCGTCTGGCATGAATGCTGTATTTAGTAATATCGCACCTTATTAGCCAATCAAGTACATTTCTGCTGCTGCGGAATGCCGTGAAACTGCAGTAAACCCTGAGAAAAGTATCCATTAACGCTTATTATTATATTGACCAATCCGAGATGATATAAAACCAACACATCCATAGAAATGTTCCGATAATAAACTCTAAAATCTACGAATATTCCGATCCTTAACACTAAAATGTTACGAGTGTAAATCGTAACTTTTTAGTGCAAATGATCGAAAAATTTCCATGGATGTGTAGCATTGTACATGTTTGAAGATATATATATATATATATATATATATATATATATATATATATACATATATGTTTAATTTTACTTCAAGTGCCCCTTCCTGAGGCTAACACTTAATCTCTATATGAGATACATAGATATTCGAATATTCTATTAAGGTTCTCCTTTGTTTCTCAAACGTTGAGTTAGTAAAGAAGTATAGGCAAATTAAATTTCATCATCCGAATTGACCAGTTGAATATGTTATGTTATATCTTTCTTGTGGTCTTTTGGTTTTACCGGATTCCAGGACAACAATTCATCTGGTCTGGTGGAGTATCCAGTTAAGTTATGTTACTAGAAGTAACCTCACTTAGAGAAGGTGCACTATTCCTCGTATAGGCGTGTAGCTATACCGAATATATCTTATTTGTGCTTCGAATACTATGTTATTTTGAATATTTGGTCAGAGTTTACTTGTAGGGTGAAGTACTCTCATGTTAAATTTTCTTGACAAACCATTCTACAGAGAGACCGAAGACACTCGGGAATGGTATCAAGTATGTAATTCTAACTATATATATATATATATATATATATATATATATATATATATTAATGGTTCATTTTACTTCTGTCGAATTTCTCAGAAATCAAGGGGCCCCTTCCTGGAGCGTACACTTGATCTCTATATGAGATACATAGATACCCGAATATTCTATTAAAATTATCCTATATTTGTCAAACATTGAGTTAGTAAAAAAGTTAAGAATAATACATTTCTTCTCTCCCCCAACTGACCAGTTAAGTATGTCATAGTATATCTTTCTTGTGGTCTCTTAGTCTTACCGAATTCCAGGACAAGAATTCATCTAGTCTGGTTGAGTATCCAGCTACGTGGTGTTATTTGAGGTAACATCACTAGGAGAAGATGCACTATTCCTCGTACGAGGGGATCTTATTTGTGCTGCGTATACTATGTAATTTTGAATATTTGGTCAGAGTTTACTTGTAGGGGTAAGTATCCTCATGTCAGGTTGTCCTAATAAACCCTTGTACAGAGAGACCGAACACACTCGAGGATAATGTCTAGTAGGTAATTCGAACTCCTCTCAGTAGGTAATTCACACCTCCCAGTAGGTAATTCAAACTCTCTTAATTTAAACTACACACACACACACACACACACACACATATATATATATATATATATATATATGTGTGTGTGTGTATGTGTGTGTGTGTGTGTGTTAGTATAATGTAATTTTTTTACATGTATTTTAATCGGTCATGAGTAGTAGTTTCACGTCTTGAGCGATCATCAACGATGGTTTTCTTATTTCCGTTTTTTTGATAACCAGATTTTAAAAAATACTGCGGGGAACTGAATAAATTAAATCTTGTACGCAAATGTTTTACTAATTTTCGATGAATTTATTATTTATTTTTATAAATACTTTTGTTTCTGCTGTTGCATTTTGCCATTTCATTTGCTTTTTAAAACTATTTTTTTACTTTTACAATTTTAATTAATTACGTAGCACATATATTTGTTTTGTTAATTTTATATCCTCTTCATTGGATAATGTCTATTTTTAATAAATAAATGACGATAACTTTTCTTACTATTCTTTGTAAAATTATAGTAGCTTTAATATATTAATTGTTAAATGTTCACTTATAGGCAATTATTTATATGAACCATAAATTGTTAATAATTTGAGCAATTGTTCTTTTATTCTACAATTATTTTCGTTATTTATTTACTCCAAGTTATTTATTTCATTACTTAAATATCAAAGCGAATTATGTGGTTGTTTACGTAACACCACTTTAAAATGTTTAACGTTTATACAATTTATCCTATGACGCTAATTAAGGTACCCCGGAATTTAAATTGTAAACGCTCTTCTTGAACTGCACCGGTTTGTTGTTTTGATGTCTTACGACTTCATATTACCGTTTCGGCTGTTTTTTTCTAATTTTCTTCTCTTCTCCGGCTTTTTCTTTATTTAGTTATTGTCATTTGAAGATGATTGGACCAAAAATCGAAAGCGATTATGATGCTTATGAAACATTCATTGTTTTTTTTGTTATACACAAAAAAAAAGAAGATTATTAGAAAAATTGAAAAGATACAGTATTGATTGTAGTTGTAGTTTACGGCATGTCAACCAATGTGTTATGCTGCAATCTTACTTGAAGATATTTTTGTAACATACAGCATCTGATCTTCGTAAACGGTTATGCATTCAATAATTGCTAGACTTAACGTAGGTTCTCTCATAAAAACCATCATTGATTGCTAAGTTCAGATCAAAAAATACAACTGAGAATAATCCATGTCATGACTTTCGTTCGTTTTCTTATTTCACCCCCACGGTTCTGTTTCTTCCTCTGTATGTTTATTTACATGCACGGCATGGCTGGTAGGGGCGCCTCAGGCGATTAGCAATGAACTAATTATTTTTCATGAAGAAGGTAAAGCTTCGGAGGGTGAACATCCTAGAACTGAATAGAACGATTCCTTAGTCCGACAGTGGCTTTTTTGCTGAGTTGTCGAGCTCAAATTCTTGACTGGTCCGAACAACACCTGCTCAATCTGTGGCAGGTAAGTTTTTTTCCCCCAATATGCTCCTGCTCAATCTTCATCTGTATACTAATGTTTTCAATGATGGCAGGAAGGGCGAATAGAGCAAACAAACGCCGAAAGATACGAGAGGTTATAATATGAATTGAATGATATAAATAATTAAGACAGAGTGAGAATGAAGGAAGGAGAGAGAGCGACAGAGAGGGAGAGAGAGAGAGAGAGAAAGAGAGGGGCGATAGGGGAAAATATATAAAAAATAAAGAGAGAAAGAGTGGAAGGATGAATGGCTTTTATGATATCACAAGATATATTCATAAATATTAAGAAGTGCACCAAGGTGTTCATAAATATTATATAATATATATGCATAAAAATACTTAACCAGCGATTTTAGTACCTTTAAAAATAAAAAAAAATATTTGTTCTATTACGAGGCTGCACTGAAAAGAAATCAAATTGTATAATTGAAATGTAATTATCGGATGAACAACTGAAAAAAGTTTAATCAGTTTTTAAAAAAACAAATATTTTCAGAGAGTTTAATATACTCTAAAAAATGTTGGTAAACGTTTTATTTTTTAAAAATAAGATGCACCGAAATTGTTGGAAAATAAAGATTTAATTTTTGACTTTAATTTACAGTCATCAAATACATACAGCAAAGAAAGCTTTCTGGTGATACAACTTGAGACAACGCGCACCAAATCAAAGCGAAATTGTACAGGTGCTAGGCCACTGTATTCTTTTCTTTGTAAATGTCTACTTACGTTTCACTACATAACAAAAGAATTATCTTTTCTTTATTTTTTGCCAAATTTATTGAATTGAAGTATATTGAATTCAGTTTTGGAATTTAGTGATAGAATTTAAATACTGTATTTTAGAAAATTAAAAATGCTATTGATGGATGAGTTACGCCTGATCTCAAACAATGGGATATAGATTAGCTGTGGGATCGAAAAACGTGAAAGCGGATTCTGTGACCGCATAGTAAGGACGTCGTCTGTCACTTTCCCACTAAAGAGGTGGCATCGCCCCCCCCTATTGGATATGACATAGATGTACGCCAGAAAACATTGTGACGTCGAGTAAAGCAACTGATGGATGTTACTGTTTCGGTTTCCGAAGTCTTTGATTGCAAACCAACGGGTGAAAGAAAATTGCTTCAAGGAATTCCAGGAGAATTCGGCAATGGAATGGAAAGTGTGTGTTTCTATTTAGTCTTATATAACTTGGCTCTCAGCAAAGAAAGGTGATAATTACCTCATACATATTGAGCGTGTGTGTATGTATCAACATTTCTACAACCACCTACGATAAGTTAAAGCAGGCATACGTTTACTTCTTTATTTGTCCATACAAAACGAGATGTGTCCCCTTCTCTAGAAACGGTTTCATTGTGATACGCGTTTTTATTGCATTACCAAATGTTCGCCGCGTCGCAGATTTACTAAATTAAAAAAATAAAACTATGTGCTTACTTCTTGGCATTTTTTTTAATCCAAGCACATTTAAACCGCAGGTTAACAAAGTTTCATTACGTAGACAAAAACAAAAGGTTTCCTTAAAAATGCATGTATATTTCATATTTCTTTTATAATTGTACGTTTCATATTGCATTGTCATTTTATACACCAAGTTTAACAGATTTATCTTTCAAGTAAACATGTTTAGTTCAATATAATCGCCGATTACGGTTTGATGTTATCGAATACTAATCATCCCCTAAATTTGTTATTCAATAATCGATCGCGTTACTAATGTCAACATGTCTTCGAATTATTTTAAAGAGAGTCTTACACTAATATCAACGAGCTATGTTATAAGCGATATACAGCGGACTACTTTATTCACGTAACACAATCATACATTAATCACTCTGTAAGAAAGTTAACTGCATACATTAGTTCCCACTTTAAAATCACACTACGTTCGGTTTGTTATAATTGCTTACTAGTGATTCCGTTATTCTGTTATTTTCTGCTTTCGTACAACTAATGGAACAAACAGAGATTTACACTCTTCGTTTTAATTCATTTTTGGCACCCGTTTAATATAAAAATAATTTTGATCCCGTTCTACTAATTAAACAAAGATATAAACATAAGAAGAGTAAAATAAGTTTCAAGGGTGGGTGATGGAGTTTCTTGGTTTCATAAACTTTCCCTGGCAACGGCGGAACACGGTGCCAGTGAGATGTAAATAACACCATTTGGATTAATGATAGTTTCTTACCCTTGTAAAAAAATGATTATTAATACATGCTCATGTTTATAAATTGTACACTTAATATATATATATATATATGTATATATATATATATATATATATATATATATATATATATATAAGTATAAATTTTTATTTATACAAACATTGTTGGTTACATATGTGCATACATGTTTCGGTTGCCCTTTTCCCAGAAAGTCAACCTCATCAGACCAAGAATTTTCGAGAAATGGATGGATTTGAAGAATTTTCTATCCTAAATAACTCTTTTGGGGATTTAGTATTTTCTATTTCTTATGAATTAGTATCGGATTACCTATTTCACTAGTTGACCTTTTCTGCTAGTGGTTGTCCCTTTTTTTTATTACCCTTTATGGCGTGTCCTCATTTTATTGCTCTCTGCTTTCTGGCCTACCCAGCTTTACAGACTCACTCCAGTATAAATATCTTATCTATATATCAAGAATCACACATATATAAACAAACTCTAATACATACCCAAATATGTGTGATTCTTGATATATAGATAATATATTTATACTGGAGTGAGTCTGTAAAGCTAGGTAGGCCAGAAAGCAGAGAGCAATAAAATGAGGACACGCCATAAAGGGTAATAAAAAAAAAAAAGGGACAACCACTAGCAGAAAAGGACAACTAGTGAAATAGGTAATCCGATACTAATTCATAAGAAATAGAAAATACTAAATCCCCAAAAGAGTTATTTAGGATAGAAAATTCTTCAAATCCATCCATTTCTCGAAAATTCTTGGTCTGATGAGGTTGACTTTCTGGAAAAAGTGCAACCGGAACATGTATGCACATATGTAACCAATAATGTTTGTATAAATAAAAATGTATACTTATAAACAACTCTACTTGTTATTGAGCACTTTTTATAAACACTTGAGTTTCTACGGATTTACATTTACAGAAACTAATACAATACATGTACGATATATATATATATATATATATATATATATATATATATATGTATATATACTAGTATAATATCAGTTTCAAGACCGGTATAAACAATACACATAGCATTAGTTTTAGATGTTAATGAGTTTTCTTACTTTGTAAGAAGTATGACACGCTTTTGCCCCCCCCCCCCAAGGTAAAATTTACAAACAATAAATGATGTGCCCACGTTATTCATCCTGTGGCATAGAAGAGCTATTACAAAATGATAAGATTAATAGTTTAGGATTCATTCAAACACACGTGCTTCGATCTTTTTACATATGTACTACGTAAGATGACTAAACATTTTATGCAGAGCAATACTTTCCCACCATTACACTTTTTGTATTACACTTATTTTTAATGCTTTTGGGGATAGGTTGCGAGTTTAGGTAGCGCACTCACTAAATGGTTGAGGTTACAAGATAAATAATAGAACACACTCGCATTACGTTAAGCATTTTTAAATGTTACCACTGGTTTCATATGTGAGGTTATTAATTTTAGGTTTTTGTCTTTTTATGTAGATAGCTTTCAGTATTTTTTATTTTTTTAAATTAGTTTCGGAATGTATAATTTTATTGTTAACTAGAATTTGTCTTAAATCAGAGGGAGGGAAGTTATGTTTTTAAGAAGTTGGTAAATTGAGCTAATTTTTACAAGATGCATGTTCGTGAAACCTGTTAAACCTATAGAACACTTATTCTTTTTAAAATTTTAATACAAAAAAGATTATCAGAAAAAAGTATAATTAAACAGACGAATTTTGTTATTTTAACAATGCTTGCATATATATATATGATAATATTTATAAATAAATATTAATTATTTATTTATTACCTACAGACATCGGTTTTTCATGCTAACGCAATCTTCAGTGCAGGAAGTTAATTCACCGACGCTCAGCGGGCTCGAACTCAGATCACAAATCGCCACTGATTCGTAGTCAAGAGAATCCCCCCATTGGCCAACGCGAATTAGGTAATAATTAAGGAGGAATATAACTTTGTAAATACCGAGTCGGCGGGTATTTTACAACGAGCAGTGAAAGTGATCTTACAACAACACACTGTGTTGGGTTTCGCATGAAACTATTAGTACTGCTTGTTATTAAACTCACTCAGAGTGCCCGGCCTTTAGTAAAGGGGGCTTATATATATATAGTAAGCAATGAAAATATATATGGCAATTAAGCTTAATTGCCATATATATTTTCATTGCTTACTACCTAGCTCTACTTACGTATTATATCTCCTTATAATATTTTATGTAGATACATTAAGTACGAATATATATATATATATATATATATATATATATATATATATATATATATATATATATATATATATAGATATATATCATTACGAAGAATAGTACAGGACGACATTAGCAGATTAGGTTGGTCGCTCATCGATACCTTCGGTTTCACAGAAACACTGGAATAGGGGTCATGGGAAGTCTAGTCCAAATTGAATACGTAACGTTAATTTGATAATAAAGTGTGACTGATTAACGGACGAAGCAACAAAATGTAACTTTAAACTTAAACTCAACTGAACACCGAAAGATCTGAGAGTATCGCCTATGGAGATTATGAAATCATCCAATAAATTACTTTTATTTCTCTATAAATCTCGTGCATTGGGTATTGATGCTATATATATGCTAATAGGAAAACATTAGCCTTTCCCGCTTAGACAGGGTGTAAAGCCAAAGTCTAACCTCATAGGCGTTGGACTGTCGACCAAATTCCAGCTCCTTTCGTATCGCCACAGTGTTGCATCTGTGTGCTTGTTTTACAAGCACTTCCACGGAATGTGTTCCGATTAACTTATATCACTCATACCCCTAAAAGTAAATAACACCAACCAATTCAACTTGCAGAAACATCCACTATTGCACCTTAGATGTTTCTGAAATACTATCTCATATCTTATGTTCTTTACCCGACCGTACCGACATGCAGACATTTTAATTCAATCTGAATAACTTAATGCCAAACTCCCAACGTAGATTGCCCATATGAATCTGGTCTTTCTCACAGTATCTCTTTTCATTTCAGTGGTAATATGCCTGTTTTAGATGGAAAACATAATAAAAACATAATGAAAAATGCACACTAGGTGGTCTATTATTCCTTTATATGTTTTACTTTTTACTATATTCCTCAGTGGATAAATGGCTTCTCTAAACCAGTTTATTTTTTTAAAGCCATAATCGAGTCTTCAACATGGACAGTCATGTATTTTAATTAACTGAAAAAAACAAACAATGATGGTCCCTAGGAAGGGGCAAGTTCAAACCAGCTAGAGTTTTACATCACATTTTATGCGTTTCGGTATCAATTTGATAGCCTATCAAACACTTGCCCAGTGAAAAGAAGACAACACGAATTTTACATTGCTCAAATCATAAAATCAATGACTGTCTTCTTCAGTGGAAGTCACTGGTAACGATCGATTTATTTGCCAGAAATCTGAACTATCATGCCATGATTTTCTGCCTTTTTGGGCTTATTTCCATCAGCACAAGTGTTTTTATTACTGCAATGCCGTTTAATTGCACTAAGCCGACGCATTAAACAATTTCATGTTCAATTTACTTCTCCAAAATAATAATGATAGTGATACAAATATAACGCAGTCTTTATTTTCATTCACTCAAATATTGATAATTAGATGTTATGGCTAAGTTTGTCACATAAACTTTAGTGCTCCCTCTTTTCGTTTATCCGGTGTGATCGCTGCGGTTTCTCCTACCACATTTTAAGCAGAAAAGAGAAGTACACCGTCAAAGAAGTGAGCCAATATAAAGACAATATTTTCTGAATGCTAATTTCGTGACATTTTCTGTGTTTCCGACTGAGGGTGTTCTGGAAAATACGACCAGTACAGCAAAGCTATCCCTAACGCATCATTAAGTCTGTTGGAGATAGTGCATTGCAATACTTAAAAATAAATATGATCGGATGCGTCAGAAACAACCGTTTATATTGACAGTCAAAGGTTTGTCCAGAATCTCTGTTCATCCGAAACAACCTATACATGGCACGCCATTTGGTCTGTAAAATATCACAATCTTGCAAATAAAGTAAATATAGTTGATTTCGGACGACACCATTTACGAAAATGTTCAGAAACTTTCGTATTTATTTTAAATAATTCCATGATTGAATTCTTAGCTAAGTATTATATAAAACTCTGTTTATGATAACACTTTATTTTATTTTCTTTGATCATATTAATAACTAGCGGGAACCGTGCACGGGCATTTCCCAAGAAAGCCGAAAATCCCAGGGAACTCATTTGTACACCTCTGAACTCTATACAAATATTTTACTGGAATTTTTTTCACTTAGTTTTCAATATAAATTTTAGTTTTGTTTTAGTGTTAAATTTAGTATTATCGTTCAAGCAGTAACGCACTTACGCAGAGTCTAGATCGTTTTAGGGTCGAGAGTGAAGTAATTATGTCTATCGAAAAACGCAGGAAGGAAGGTAATATTCATATGTGAATAAAAAAAACCCAAATACATGTGCTTCAGTAACCATGGAACAAACCTACAATTCAAGTGGAAATACAAAATACAAAGAAATAAAAATGCACGCGTAATTGACGGCATGCAACCGTTAAGAGTACATTTTTTCATAAGAGATGGCTAAAAATCAATTTAACCCGAAAAATCCTGGGATATGCTGTCGACATGCCCTCACAAGTGAGATGGCATCAGTCGTCAGACAATGTAAACATGTCTCTCATGAATGGGATTGTAATGGTTGGGGGTAGCATCTCGTCACGTTAGTAGATGTGATGAATTCTAAATAACACAACATTACCGTGTTTCTTTATATCATTGCATTAACCGTTAGTTCGAGTAAAAATACAAACAGAAAGAAAAAATACGGAAACGGTTCGTTCGCATTAGGCGTAATGGAACAGTTAAAAGGCAATTAATTGACTAAGGGACTGACAAATATAGATTTTGCCTGAAAATATCCTGGTCTGTTTTGTCAGCTCATCCCCACGAATAATTGCCCCACAGGTGACATGCATACACCCATCCTCCTCCGGTAGAGGAGTAATGTCTGGGAGAATGTTATCTCGTTATATTTTGATATTGTGTTGGATTCTAAGCACCAAAAAAAAGCTGTTTCTTTCTGTCTGAACAGTAACCCTAAGCCCGAATGGCAGTATGAAACAAAAAGGAAAAAGGTTCCTATGCAGTGGGTTAAATGGAATCAGTAAAAGTCAAAAAACAATCAAACGGACAGATGAAATGTTCTGGTCGTTCTCGTCATTACTCTCTAATAGATAATATTGCAATATATGGCAGGCAAGAAACCCATCTGCCCCTAAAACAGGAGATAGTAATGCCTGGGAGAATAGTATCCCATTATCTTTGACATTTGTGGTGAAATAGAAATGTCACAAAAATACTGTGTTCCTTTAAATCTTAGAATTAACCGTGGGCCCGGGTTGCTAATAAGAAAAAACAGAAAAAGAAAATGAATCGATCGTACCAGAACCGTGAAAAGTAAATTTATAGTCGAAGCAACTGATGAATCAATTTCGTCTGAAAATAAATGTCCTGTTCGGACGCGTTGCCATTTACTCACGGAATGAGATGTTTCAGCCGATAAGCAATAAAGCCGCACTTCATCCGAAAAGTTGGGGTAATGCTTGGCAGAAAAGCTCTTACAGATTATTCCCGCAATTTTCAAATAATTATTTTATTAAAATAAATACTTCAAAAACGTCTAAATATGTATGAGCTTCGGTCTGGAAAAAACACAGCTGCTGTATTTTTCCTCCACATGACGACAGACACATGAACTGCGAAGTGTGAGGGGGCGGTGCATCAAGCTACTGCTAATCGACTGAAATACATGCCGTTACATCGAGAATAAAAAAATGCTGCCGGATGCTTCTGATTCGAAATTTCTATTGGAAGTTTATAAGCCTGCGTAAATCAAAGTTAGTCGTTAATGTAAAGTAGAAAGAGAACAGATTTACGTTTGTAAGGATAATTAACGCATCTATTCATGCGCAATTGTGTGAATCACGTCGAAGTCTTCTGCGTGTTCGATAATGTTAATTCTGCTATTCCGCCCATCACTTAATCTGATATATGTAAAATGCTCCGTTTAACAGGGGTATTGCATTAAATAGATACTTGAAAAGGTGAAATAGAAAGTTAAATAAATAACTTTATGCAACCGACATGCTTCCGAGAATTAATATAAAGTATGAATAATGTAAACGACTGTAAAATAAACGATTTTCATATACACTCTGCAGATCGCCTGTGTTCTTTGAATGTATACGTCTAATCGGTTATTCCATCAATCGGGACAGTAACATGTTTTCTTAGAATATCCAATCAAAACACTCTAAGAAGGTATAGGTGAAGCGACGCTATGTATTTAGGTAGAAGATTTAGAGTAGATAACAGACAAAGGCGAGATCGAAAAAAACTTAAATAATATATGTGCTTCGAGTGATAGTTATACTTTGAAGAAGACCCCTCGGTTTACAAAAAGCACGCAACAAGATTAGGTCTAAATCACTTCCGAAATCTATTCGAATATGAAACTCTTGAATGAAAAGCGATAATTCTAAATAAAATAGGAAAAATCAATTTACTTTATTATTTATACATAACATTACGCCAACACTCGATGGTGCTAAAAAAGACCCTGTTCCGGAAAGTGAAAGAGAGACGCATTAACTTTACGTTAGACATGGGAGATAATCAAGTACTTTGAAAATGCATTGTAAAATTGATACTGTAATGAATTCTAATGATTTAGTAGGATAGATTAATACAAATGATAATGAGATGTTGCAATCTTCTAAGAATGTATTTAGCGTAAGGATGTCTTGCAAGAAAAGGACAACAATTTGACAGGTACAAAAACATATTTTCGGCCATCGATTGTCATGGATAATAACACTCTAGCTGAGAGTTTATCATTAAACAATTGCCCTCGATGGAAACGTAACATAAATGTAGGTGCACCTCAGGGATCGATCCTTGGACCTTTTTTGTTCTAGATTTTCATAAATGACCTCCTAATGATATCGTCTCTGAGATGGTCATATCTGTTGACGACACCACGCTCTACTCTCGACAGGTGGGTAAAACGGACGCGCGCATGTTCGAAGCAATTACTGAATCCTTAGAAAGTGGCATTCAGTCTGTAGCGGAATGGGCTCATAAATAGATGGTAACATGTAATGCTGCTATGACAAAGCTCCTTTCCTCTAACAACTACAAGATACATCTTCAACGACCGATTGTCATGGCAAATACAACCCTACATGAGAGTCCTACGTTCAAACTCCTCGGCCTAACATTCACAGGTAACATGAATTGGAACAAATACATAGAACACATTGCCAAGTCTGCTTTAAGGAAGGTGGCTTCCTCTACCACACTGGAAAACTACTCACACCTGACAGTATCATATATCTCTACAAAGTCACCATTCGCCCAGGCATGGAGTATTGTTTCCACATATGGGCCGGTGCATCGACCACTATGTATAGGGCTCCAAAAGAGTCATCAATCTAATAGCTTGCGCACTGTCAACCAAGCTCCAACTCCTGGCCCATCGCCACAATGTTGCGTACCTGTGCTTGCTTTAGAAGTACTTTAATGAAATGTGCTTCGAAGAACTCGCAACACTGATTCTCCCTCAACGTAAATACTCCCGAATAACCCGACAAACAGCAAAATCCCACTCCTTCACTGTAGAAGTCTCATATGCCGGAAAGTCTTTTACTATAATAGTTTATCCCATCAAACCGCTAGAGTTTGGAACTCCCTCTCTGTTTAATGCGCTCTCTAGTGTACTAACATGCAACAATTTACATGTAATGTGAACAAACATCTCGCGGTTCAAGTCCCTATTTTAAGTATCCATGTAGGCATAGTCTCTAATTCATAGAAGCCCTTTATGTCTCAGGGGCAATGTGCCTTGTTCGGGGTGAATATGAGCGAGAGAAGAGTGATTCGGAAAGATTGAGCGTCAAAGTAGTGCTAGAGCGTGTCAATTTCTCGGTCAGTGTTCAATAATAATTGCTTGGCAGTAAAACTATTAAGAAAAAAATGTTTCTTCTTGCATGAAAATAATTATTATTGTCAGCTTATTATTCTTTAAATAAATAACACAACTACGTGTATTCGTTATTTGTTCATTGAAATAAACATTTCCTTTCTCCTTACCGTGAACATAATTCCAAGCTAAACATTAAAAAATAAAATGAATGTTTTAACTTTTTAATTGACTTATTGTAATTCTTTCAATCTTTTTAAGATAAATAATCTCTTTCTTCTCACAGAAAAAAATTGCCATTACGACTAACAGTAATTTCACGTTTTAAATATATTAACTTTCAATAGCATCAGGTAGATGTATATTAGAATAATCTTAAAAAAAGATTATTTGAATGGCACGGTTTTTAAAACTGGTTACTTTTACTGGTCAACGGAATCCAATTTTGCAACAATTTCTTTTTATAATGGATAAAAAGGGAATATTTTATTTTAGAGACACCAAGTTATTTTTACATAAGTGTTTATAATAACTGAATACACTTTGTTCGTTTATTATATACGCACACAAGTTGGTACATATATAATCCGATAGTCTCCGATAATTAAATTGTTATTTGTAGAGCAAGTATAATCCCAATTTATTGACATGTCATGCGTGTACTCCATAATTGTTCGCGCACTCAGCACTGATGTGACGAATGTGTTTAAAAGTGGAAATGTACATGTAAATCAAATAATATGCTATGATTTCACCCTTTCACCTTTTGTCATATAATAATCAGCTTTGAATCAGTTGATTTTTTTTACCTGGTTTAGTAACGTTGAACTTTTATTTCGATAGTTCTTTTCTTGGAAAATATCGATATAGCGTCTTACAATATTTGCGTAACTATATATATATATATATATATATATAGTATACATATATATATATATTATATATATAATATATATATATATTATATATATATAGTATATATATTATATATATATAATATATATATATATTATATATATACATATATATATATACACATATATACATATATATATATATGTATACATATATATATATATATATATATATATATATATATTGTTCATATACTCGGTGGTGTAATGCAGTGCATGCACTTTGTGTATAGAGTTTTGTCTAAGGATAACGTGTAAAAGTTTCTTGCTTGATATGCTTGACATTAATATATTCTTTTCGTTTAAGAGTACGAAGGGAAAATGAAATTAGAAACTCCATAGAAAAGCCGAGTATGTATAACTTGTATACACACATACACACACACGCACGCACACACACCCATACATACACACACACACACACACATATATATATATATATATATATATATACATATATATATATATGTCTTTGAATTCTCAGCATCCATCTTACCGAATTCCCGACAGTCGAAGTTTTTTGTGTCTATTTTTGACAAGGAGAAGCGTCTCCCCAAATAGCAAATGATTTTCAATCATTTGGACACGTTTATTATGTAAGATTAAAAACAATAATACATAGATATATGTCAGATCTTACCTTCAATTGAATATTTTAGTTTGTTCTAGCTTCTTATTACTCCGGCTATTTGCATTGCCTTCAGCATCCTTAATGTCTTATTGCATATATATATATATATATATATATATATATATATATATATATATATATATATATATATATATATATATAGGTGAATAGTAATGACGTCTTATATTTGCATATTTTCTTATTGATCCCTTCGAGCTGCCTGGTTAGTATTTATCTTAACTGCTCTAGCCAAAACCAAAACTAAAACATTAAACAACTTATATTCTTTATTCGATAACAACTCTTTGAAGATGGTCTCAGTAAGAACCCTAAGTATTAAAGTACCCAACCGGTACGGCAAGTTCATCAGTCCGTTCCAGCGTAAAATATGAACAGTAATCAGGCATGTCGAAAGATGAAGAAACAATGTGCAGACATAAGACGTCCGTACTATCTAATCAAATATGTATAAAAGAAAAAAATGCTGCCCAGACACAGACACAGGCACACATACGCCTCCTCTCTCTCACACACACACACACACAACACACACACACACACACATATATATATATATATATATATATATATATATATATATATATATATATATTGATAATTAAATTGTGCGGGATTTATGTTGAATTACACTACGTTTATTGTTATCCGGCGCCCAGAAAGCTAACAATTAACTTCCATAGCGTCATTCGTATGAGGAGATCAATGTACCCACTGATTTTTCTATTGCCATTTCCTTATCTACTTTCTAACTAACATCAGTAAGAGTAGCTGATTTGCAAGGGGAGCAGTTAATAGTATAACACAGACATTCCATATTTTATTACATTTGATGAAAAAAACAATTACGTCAGTTATCAACAAATACGATTTGGAGAAGTGCTGCTTAGAGCACTCTTTCTCGCCTTGACAGAGTACAAAAATGTATTTCGTTATCTAGTCGGAGATGATCTATTCTCTTTCTCGTGGTCTCTTTTACACAGAAGGGACGTTGTTAGTCTCTTGCTACTCTATCGATATTTCCATGGAAGGTGTTCGACCGAGTTTAAAGCTCTAGTTCTCCCTGATGAACCATCTCAGCTGGAAATCGGTCCTCCTATCAACACCGCAAACAACTAACTTTTCTTCCTCTGTTTACTTCCGTAAACAGAGTTTCTTCCCATGAAATTCCTACTGATCGAACACGTTAATGTTGGAATGCTTCTTTACAGACTAAAAACATGGCCATTTTAAAGTCTAATGTTAAAACAGTATATGTCGAGTCGTTCTGTGAATTTATCCTAATTCTCAATTATTACATAGTACACTTTGAAATCTCAGTAACCCTTCTCCTCGAGTGGCTTTTTAGCTTTGATGCGTAGTGAACAATACATATAACACAATGAAAACAATAATACGCTGCTTCACGTCTGTACGCATGTTTTCACCTGACGTACTCATTTTCACAAATGTATACGCCCGTTCTCTGAATATATCAACTGTTTAATATATCTGTATGTGTATATCACTTTATATAAAAGTCCGTCGTTATCTCTTCCTCTGTATCTGATATATATTAATCGTGTTTTTTATTGAGCTAAAATGATTTATAATGAAGCATATAACAAAATTATTCTCCTTGAATAATGTTATTTCTTTTAAGTAATGTCCTCCTATGCAATACAAAGGAAGCAAGAACTGGCTACTTGACCACCTTTGAAAGAGGGATATTCAACGCAACCATCGGCCATTCATGTTTTTTTCCTCGGATATACGCCATGAAAAGAAGACAATATATAATGTTTCTTCCAGCCTTTGTTATTCTTCTGCCTCGTATGAAATATCGACCGAGTTAAAAAATTATAAGTCGGCTGAGAAATCAAGTGCATGAATGGTCGAATAAAAAAACTTCTGTGCAAAAAAGACTTATTGCAATGGTAAGTAAAAAGTTCAAAATTGGAAGAAAAGAGAAAATAACGAAGGAAAAGTAAAAACAAAAACAAATATCCCATACTAGCGTATTTATCCGCCGTTGTGTGGGCGTGAACATTTATTTTAATAATCAACCCCTTTTGTAAAAAAAGAAATAATGTAAGTAAAATGTAAGGTAATTTTTACGAATGAGGACCCAATGGATTTCAGTACTTACGGATTTTGTTCCGAATATAAATAGAAAATTTTAAATCAGTCCCGGGAATGGCCAAAACAGTTGACGGTTTTTAAACCAACTTTTTTTGGAAGAAGTATTATCAACTTTATTGTTTTTTGAGTGGCTATTTTTTAACCCTAACCTTAATCCTAACATAACTCATCGCACGTTTAGTGTCGTCTGTCTCTGTACATTGTTTACGCGGCTTTCAAATCGTAAAATGTTTCGGCCATTTCCGGGACTGTCTTAGGATTTTCCGTCAATACATGAGATTGGTTATGTAAGTTCTGAAATGATCTGGATACCCATTCCTTTAATTTGTTTTATAGGATTATATTCAAAATGTGTAAGTTGTTATAGTATCTTCCGATTTACTTAGAAACTTGAAATAATTTTAAAATGGGTGGGGCCGGGGAGAATGCATCTATTAAATTGTTTTCTGTTCTTCCATATTAGTTATATATCCGATTATCGTTTTGCGATCATTTCGCTAGAAACCTCGCTTGTCAAGCAGAGAGACTTTGTAGAAGTAATGGCAGTACCTGTTGGTAGTTGTCCGTTAAAATGGAAATGGGACGACGCTGTTGTCGTTTTTATTTACTGCCCGTTGATTTTGGTAACGCTGTGCGGGGCAGATAAATGAATAAAAAAATGGGAAGTTCATATTTTTATAAAGCATCTTTTAATGATCGCAGAACTAAAACGTTAACACATGTAAGTTAAAATGAAAAAAAATCTGTCTTGATTTTTATTTTTATTATTATATCCTGCATCGTCCGTGCTTGTAAGCGTTTGTCTCAATTTTATGCTAAATTTCTTAAAATATGCTTTAAAAGAATATGAACTTCCCAATTGTTTATCTATCTGCGTTACCCATATTCAAAAACAAGAGACCAGTAACTAAAAAAAAATAACACCGTCGTCCTATTTCCATTCTTACGGACAGGTACTGCTACTACTTCTACAAATCTCTCTGCTTCACAAAGTTAAGTTTCTAGCGAAAGGATCGCACAACGAAAAGGTAAATACATGAAAGTTAAAATGAAAAAAATTGTCTTTATTTTTATTTTTATTATCATATTATGCATCCCCTGTGCTTGTAGGCGTTTCCCTCAATTTTATGCTATATATATAGTTTATATATATATATATATATATATATATATATATATATATATATATATATATATATATAATTTATTTAGATACTGTATATTACATATTTCAGCAATGTACCGCGGTTTCATCCAAAAGGGCAGATTTAGACATCTTTAGTAAATCTCTGTGCCCAGTGGAATCATCAGCAAGCTGAAACGATTGTAGTCACGGCCCGATAGGGAATGGCGTCAACAATGACGGAAAACGGTGTATCTCTGAGGGGGTCTCCGAAAAAATTCGGCGTGGGATATTAATTAACTAAGACTTAAGATAGTTCGATGTTAGTTCGTGTTTGAATGTTGTACTTTGTTTGAAGCATTGCTCATAATCTGTAAGAAGTATTGTCTGAAGGCGATGACTATGCGTTGGTAAGGGACCCCCGACAGTACGTGTAGGTAAACAGAAAAATGACAATATTGAGAAATCAATAATGTTCAAATATTTTTTTAATATTTACCAACCTATTATTATCGAACCGTGATGGTAACGATAGTGTTTATTACTTTTAGATTTTAGTGAGTAGACCCCCCCCTCGATTTCAGAAATTGAAATACAACCACTCATCGGAGTGTGTTCTTTTATACGTCAATGTTGTATTCAGTTGGGAATAAGACTCGTGGTACTTTGTTCCAAAGATAAGATACGCTAGAACAGAATCTTTGTTCATAGAAATTCCGTTTGTTTGTTGTTTTCTTTTGTACAGGGAGAGAAAGGGCATTTTTTTGCTGTGATTGTAGCTAGACGAGTTCTGGCTGTAAATGTTATAATGGGGCACCTGGAATTGGGGCTCTGCCAAGCACCTACCATGAAGATACCGATACAGAACAGAGAGATTAGCAAATTCTTTCCTGTATGAAAGAGGCTGTAGGGACCAGAAAAGATCATCCTCTATTAGATTGCGAAGTCGATGTAATACTATTTAAAAACAGGATATGGTTTTCCGAACGGTTCCTCCGAATCTTAGGACATATCTGACTCTCATACAGGTAGAGGATTGCGTCAAGGGCGACTAACTTTCTGGACCGGTAGAATGGTTTAACTAATTTTTCCAGCAACCGTAGCAACATATTTGATATGTGTTCCTTTTCAAGTAAGGGATGAAATCCAATCCTAGGAGATTATAAAAGGACGGGGACTTCCTAGAGACCAGGACCATTCATTTCGATTGGGGAGAAGTGAGTATCCGAGAGTTGGTTGAGAAATGATAGAAGGTTTGTGTTCTATGCGTTTAAAGTAACCAGCCACATTTTCTCTGATTGCACGACGTGCTCCATTTTCGATATTATTTTTATGCAATTTTATAGAAACGGATAAAGCAAAAGTGATACAGAGATCTTAACACAAAATAATCCACGTAAATATCTTAACGAACTCTAATAATGAATTAAGTCACTCAAATAGAAAAAGACGAATATAATTAAAACATGATAATAGGAATTAAATATCCAGAAACAAACATGATGATGTGTCACATAATGTGAAAAAAATAAATATATTTTAATGTACTGGGTGTACATACATACCCTTTACGATTAAAACAATATTATAAAGGCATTCTAATAAGATATCTGAATCATATCAGGTTTTTCTACTCATAGTTTTTCAATTTTTTTTCCTTCCATGATCGGTTTCAGTTCCTGACATCCTACTGAAGAAATTGTCACTCTTTGAGATGAGTCAAAATGTGTATCGTAGTTTATTGAGACAAGATCCGAAACGTAGATTCAATTAAACTAGAAAAAACACGGAAGAGATCCACCATTACGTGCGTCAATTCGTGTGTGGCACAGGAGATTTATAGAGACAAGAAAAACGTTTCTCTGAGACGATCGATATCTTCCTCAGATATTCTTAGTGAGAATATCTCGTTTCTATCTAACACTACGCATGTCTCTTTAAATTCCGTGTGCTATGAACGAATTAATGGACGTGACGGTGAATCTCTTCTATACTTTTTCTGTAGTTTGGTTGGGACTTTGTATCTGATTTAGCTTCACCAAACCATGATACATATTATATCTTCTTTTCAGGAGTAGCCATTTCTTTACAATGAAAATGATGCATCCTTAATCAATATGATCCCGGAACATAGTCATATAAAGGATATGAAAACTATAAAGAAACGAGTAATATAGAAAGATGTTTATCACGGTATATTATCACTTGTTTATGTAATTAACAAAAAGGGAAATATATTTATGAACCCCTTTGTATCGCAATGTTGATTTATTCATGCAAGCGTTTGATGTCTTAAAGAAAAGAAACAACTTAACTTTTTTATTATGTTGTTGGCGTTTGCTTAACGAATTCATTTCAGGCGGTGCAGTCAGTCTGGGGTTGTCGTCGTACTTGCTGTTTGGTTTCAAGCTTCCCCTGATCATTAAAATAGTTTCTCCCGAGGCAAGAAAAAAGGCATATACGTTACGTGACCGGATGGAACTGTTACGTTATGAATAAAATGGAAAGTCTCTTAAAACCACATTTCTCGAAATGCGCCAGTTTTGCAGAATTTTTTAACACTCGTTTTTACCATTAATTTTAAAATTAATGGTAAAAACGAGTGTTAAAAGTGTCGACATTAAACAATTAAACTGACCCTTCTTTTTATATAGAATTTTACTCGCTTGTCGTTACCGCGTGGATGGTCTACTGGTTGAACGTTGCGCCGTGGGTTTTCTTCGATTCTTCGTCTGGAAATGATCTCTTTCTTGATCGTCTAGTGGTTTAACGTTTTGAAAATGAACACTCTTGGGTACGACAAAAAAGGCTTCGATGACATTTCGAGAGGTTTAGGAAGGTTTTATTTACCTTGAGTAATGCCTGGGAGAGAGTCGCTGTCTTCGACTGTTGTTACTTTTTGGTTACCTTACTAAACTGCTAACTGCATGGCGGGATAGGTGTGTTTTTATCTCATTTTGGAGACCCAGTCCTAAACTTTTCCGACTATCCTTTTTTTGGACAAACCGACTGCTTTTCTTCCACGACAAATCGTTCTAGACAACTGTTTGCTTCGGCATCCATGGCGAACTGTCTCTTAGGACATCTGTTCCCTTTCGCTTCCATGACGGGACTGATTCGATTGTCGTTTCGACAACAAGAAGTGACGTCACAGTCCTTTGTGTTGTCATAAATGAAAATTCCTACATTGTGCTTGACATTTATTGACCCCATATCATTGCAGTCAGCCAGGATCTGTCAACCTATTATTATTTACAAAACGAATCATTCGTGGTAACAGACTTAATCATCCAAAATAGATGTCAGTTCGACCTGCACTTAATCCAACAAATTCACCCCGGTCATAATTAATAGTTGACGTGCACTCTTTTTAGAAATGCAGGGCCCCTATAATCTAACAGAAGTACACTTATTTATCTATTTATTCATATACGCATTGGTGTTCATCACAAAGTGGAGTGAATATAATTTTTTCAAGTGTTTATCAATTATATATATATATATATATATATATATATATATATATATATATCCGAGCAAGCGTTGTTGACGTCACAAAACTTTCTCGTTTGTAAATCTTCTTCGTGAGGTTCTAAACCCGTCGAGCTATCCTTCTGGTTTGAGGTGGCAATCCGTAGAGTATTTCCCCGATTGTTCTTAATGCAGCCATTCTTTTTCGAGCGCTTTCGACTTTCCTAGTCGTCTCTTGGATTAGTTTTTTTTAATAAAAAAGACTTGAGTAAATGTTTCATAGGTATAGTTAAGGGCGAATGAAAGAAAAGAGAGGGTGTGTGGTTGAGTTCATTTTATTCTATTGTTTATGTGTTTGGTTTTATTGTTTATTTATTTATTTTATTTATTCTTATTTTTACTATTATTTATTTATTATTATGTATTCATATTATGCTATTATTACCACTATTTATTTATTCATAATTTTTTAATTACTTTATTTTCATTTAATTATTGAATACTTTTAATATGTTGGTACGTGTGTTGAAAGCTATTTTGTTGATATTATGTTGTTTAGTTTTAATGAATATTGATGCTACTATTTTAAGTCTGTTTATACAATTATTTTGTGTATTATTTTGGTGTTAGATATTAATATTTTCCATATATCGGCCGACTGTACTCTTTTGTTATGTGTAGTAATGTGACGTTGGATGGCGCTGGTATCGGATAAATTGTAAGTTAGACGTCGAGAGAGAGCGTTGTTGTAGTATGGCCAATAGAGGTGCTATCTACTTGTTCTGCTTGGGCTTTAGGGAGAAATTCTTAAAAGGGCATGATAACATATATATGAAGTTAGTTTGGCTGAGAGTTGTATTGATTGTGTTATTTTTAATAATTAGGTTATTTGTTTAAAATTTTGTATAGTAAATTATCAGTTTTATCTTTTTGTTCGTCGTTAGGTTTGGTGTATCGTTTTATTATGTGAAGTATTGCTTTTTCGTCGAGTTTGTAGTGAAGATGCGATGGGTGTAACACAAATTATGGAGTGGTTCAACCGATTAAAAAATGGCCGCACAAATGCGGGGAGTAACCAGCGTCTTTGCAGGCCCTAAACTTCTCGGAGTGCAGCTGTTGTTGAGAGGGTGCGGAGTTTGGCGATGAAAGATCGTCGTTCAACCGTGTGGGAGATCGCTCAAAATGTCGGAATGAGTAAATATTCCGCACATGCAATTATGCGTGATGATTAGTACATGCACAAAGTAGCTGCAGAATATGTGCCTAAGTTGTTGATGAAGGAACAAAAGAATCTTCGTTTTCAAGTAGCACAATACTTTTTGGAAACCGCCAACACTGCTCCTGGGTTTCTGAACACCGTGATAACTGGAGATGAGCCATAAGTGTACAAGTACGACCCAGAAACAAATAGACAGTCGTCAAAATAGAAGCATCCCGAGTCTCCAAGGCCAAAAAAAGCGCGATAAGTTCGAAGCAAGATCATGGTGATGCTAACAATCTTCTTTGATATCCGTGGAATTTTGCATTACAAATACGCACAAGAAAGACAAACATTGACAAAAGAGTACTATCAAGATATTCTTCGGTGTCTCCGTGACGCAGTTCGGCGAAAAAGACCAAATATGTGAATTGCGAAAAACTGGCAATTGCACTACGACAACGCCCCGAGCATTCATTGTACTTCATATAACATCTTTTGGTCAAACATGGAATTCCAGTCGTTCACCAACCTCCATACTCTCCAGAGATTAACTCCTTGCATCTTCTGGTTGTTTCGAAAATTTAAGACGCCACTAAAAAATTCCCATTTTAAGACTAGAGAAGAAATAATGCGGAAAGATACGACGGAGATGAACACCATTCCAACAGAAGTATTCGGAAAGCGTTTCCGTCAGTGGATGGATCGGTAAGTAAAATGGGCCTACCTTGAAGGGGATTAGGCCCCCAACCTTATCATGTATTTGAAATATTTTTTCTGTCTGATACTTTTTAGACATGTCTCGTATACATATATCATATGTATATATATATATACATATGTATATATATATTTATATATATATTCATATATATACACATTTATATATATATATAAATATATATATATATATATGTATTTATATATATTTATATATATATATATTTATATATATATATTTATATAAATATATATATATATTTATATATATATATATATATATATTTATATATATATATTTATATAAATATATATATATACATATAAATACATATATATATACATTTATATATATATATTTATATAATTATGCATATATATATTTATATAATTATATATATATATATTTATATAATTATATATATATATATTTTATATAATTATATATATATATATATATTTATATAATTATATATATATAATTATATATATATACTTATATAATTATATATATATATATATTTATACAATTATAAATGTATATATATATCATTATGGATATAAATATATATATATATATATAAATATATACATATATATATATACCTATAGAATTTTAGAGGTGAAAGATAAGAATAAAACATTGTAAAGATACAATATTTATTAAAAAACATCCAAAGTTCAGAGCAAAGAGCCTCATATCCATAATCCATGGATTTTAAAAGAAAATATAACTTCTCATCAGAGGATGGGGAAGCCAGCAATGTGATTATAAATATCGTCGGCATACAATTAATTTGAAAATTTTATATAAAGTAAAACAAAGTAGAAGTAGAGAAACACAATTAGGGCCAGGGGTGAAAAGTCTTATTTTGAGGTGTCAGCGTAGAGTCAAAGTGGGTGAAATAAAAAATAAAAATAAATACAAAAATAAAGCCATCCGTTATTTAGGTATGAATGCTAGAAAAAGAAAGCGATACTTAAATTGTTCAGGAGTCTAAAACGTTTTTGCAAGGTCTTGGTGGTCTTTGGTAATTGGTAAATTCCAATTTATCCTGTGTAGTATTAGGGTCCGTTTGTTGTTGGGATTTTATTCTTTTGTTATTGTTCGGTTTATATAAAAAAATTTCGAACAACCATCGCTTCGTGGTGTGAAAGGAATATCGATAGGTTATATATATATACATCTATATATAGAGATTCGGTATTTTAGGTCAGAGCCGAGTTTTAGCGCTGTTAAATATTGAGGGGTTGGATAAAGAAAGAAAGTGCCTCTTCTGTCGAGCTGGGTGGGAATATTGGCTGTTTATGATGGTTGGGGGAAAGGTTACTGGGTTCAGTCGAAGCGTAGGGGTTTAAGGAAGGGTTGAAGTGTTAAGTATACATATCCACGCTCACGCATACACGCATAATAGTTATATATAGGATGTACACTAAACTTGATTCACAGATACTATGATAACACAGATATATACATACGCAAAACATAAAACTGTGTTCGCATATATTATTGTTTAAAAGGATCTTTTTACATTTATTTTTTATCTTATTAATCTATCAGAGTGAGTATCAAATTTCGCTTGTTTTCGCTTAATAATGTTTATGGCGGGACATAGGTACGGTTTGTTTATATTTCGTTTGGTTGAATGATTTTGTTTAAGGGTGCTGCTAAAATTGTAATTCATTCTTGGTTTTGAAAAGGCTAGAGAAGTTAGGGTTATTGTTTTAAGGCTATTTTTATAGAGAGATTATTGTTAGGACATTCTCTTAATGGAATATTTATATTTAAAAACTCAAATTCGCTAATAGAGATTTTAGATTTTAAATTTAGAAAGGTGGATGGTATTAGTTTATTAGTACGTATTATATGCGTACATAAAACAGATTCGCATATAGATAAAGATGCAAATACATACACATAATATACATGCATACAACATATAGAATGAGGTAAATCCAATGCAAGTAAATATACACACATACATACACATATATATATATACGCATCCCGCATACATACATTCATACATATAATGCCCATAATTGGATATCTGAGTTATAAATTCTACTAACTTATTTATTATTATTATTATTATTATTATTATTATTATTATTATTATTATTATTGTTGTTGTTATTATTATTATATCGGTGTATGGTTTACATATACAGTAGATATAATATATCCCGATCTTCATACACATATATATACAATACATACACATACATACACATATACATACATACATATACATATATAATCCAACATATATATATATAAATATATATATATATATATATATATATATATATATATATATATATATAGATAGATAGATACATAGATAGACATACATACAAATACACATAAATACATACAATGCATACACATATATATATATATATACATATACATAAATATACATATGCACCGACATACACACATACATATAGATATACACATATACATAGATAGTCACATATACACACATACCCATGTGCAAACCTACATGTACATAGACACAAGCATCACATATATAGATATATCTTTCATAGATATAGGATACATATCTATACACACAAACATACAACATAATGTACATATATTCAGGAGTGCAAGCCTACTTACGCACATATAGGCATGCATACATACCCATCGATCCAAAAGGGGTATATGTAGGATACGTATGTTACGGGTCGGATTTATAGGTTCTGTGGTGGGGGTGTCTACTAGGGTTATAATTTGGGCGTATTTAAATTTTCTTTTATGGTGACAGTATGAAATTATCTCATTTCTTGAGTTTACGCTATTTTTCTCTCTTGCAGTGGTGATTATCATTAGTGCAAAGGTGGAAAGGCTTTGCGCCTGGTGTGTATGATTTTGATTTTTTTAGGATTGACCATTTTAGAGAGAATGGGATATTATTTAATTTTAAATTTTTGACTATGTTTGTTAGGGAGGTTTTATTATTGGTATTGTTGGGGGAAGGGTTACTGGGTTCAGTCGAAGCGTAGGGGTTTAAGGAAGGGTTGAATTGTTAAGTATACATATCCACGCTCACACATACACGCATAATAGTCATATATATGATGTACACTAAACTTGTCTCACAAGTACTAAGATAACACAGATATATACATACGCAAAATATAAAACTGTGTTCGCATATATTATTGTTTAAAAGGATATTCTTACATTTATTTTTTAAATCTTATTTATCTATCAGAGTGAGTATCAAATTTCGCTTGTTTTTTTTAAAGCTTAATAATGTTTATGGCGGGGCGTAGGTACGGTTTGTTTATATTTCGTTTGGTTGAATGATTTTGTTTAAGGGTGCTCCTAAAATTGTAATTCATTCTTGGCTTTGAAAAGGCTAGAGAAGTTAGGGTTATTGTTTTAAGGCTATTTTTATAGAGAGATTATTGTTAGGACATTCTCTTAATGGAATATTTATGTTTAAAAACTCAAATTCGCCTATAGAGATTTTAAATTTAGAAAGGTGGATGGTATTAGTTTATTAGTACGTATTATATGCGTACATAAAACAGATTCGCATATAGATAAAGATGCAAATACATACACATAATATACATGCATACAACATATAGAATGAGGTAAATCCAATGCAAGTAAATATACACACATACATACACATATATATATATATACGCATGCCGCATACATACATTCATACATATATTACCCATAATTGGATATCTGAGTTATAAATTCTACTAACTTATTTATTATTATTATTATTATTATTATTATTATTATTATTATTATTATTATTATTATTATTATTATTATTATTATTATTATTATTATTATTATTATTATATCGGTGTATGGTTTACATATACAGTAGATATAATATATCTCGATCTTAATACACATATATATACAATACATACACATACATACACATATACATACATACATATACATATATAATCCAACATATATATATATATAGATACATAGATAGACATACATACAAATACACATAAATACATACAATGCACACATATATATATACATATACATAAATATACATATGCACCGACATACCCACATACATATAGATATACACATATACATAGATAGACACATATACACACATACCCATGTGCAAACCTACATGTACATAGACACAAGCATCACATATATAGATATATCTTTCATAGATATAGGATACATATCTATACACACAAACATACAACATAATGTACATATATTCAGGAGTGCAAGCCCACTTACGCACATATAGGCATGCATACATACCCATCGATCCAAAAGCGGTATATGTGGGATACGTATGTCACGGGTCGGATTTATAGGTTCTGTGGTGGGGGTGTCTACTCGGGTTATAAGTTGGGCGTATTTAAATTTTCTTTTATGGTGACAGTATGAAATTATCTTATTTCTTGAGTTTACGCTATTTTTCTCTCTTGCAGTGGTGATTATCATTAGTGCAAAGGTGGCAAGGCTTTGCGCCTGGGGTGTATGATTTTGATTTTTTATAGGATTGACCATTTTAGAGAGAATGGGATATTATTTAATTTTAAATTTTTGACTATGTTTGTTAGGGAGGTTTTATTATTTGTATTGTTGTTGAAAGAGTACATGTGTGAGGAGATGCGTTTCTTTATTACTTGGGATGTCGAGCCTATGTATGTGTATATAGTAGGTCTAGTTATTCTAGTGTTAATTGGGTTATTCCTGTTGTTAGGATTTGTGGTGGTATGGGTGTTGTATAGGTATGCATTTCTGGTATTAGGTAGTGTTAATTGCTGGAGTGGTGGATATTCGTTTGTGTTATTGAGATTGGAGGATTGTTGAGATAATTTAGTTAGAGTGCAAGCATAGACTACGTCTTTATGTATGCAATTGTTATTTAGTGGACATTGTTGTGGGTTATGGCAGTTACAGTTATTAGTGGGGTTTGAAAGGGTAGTGATTGATTGGGCTTTTCTAATTTCTTTTTTGTCTAATTTTATAGTTGGGGCTAAGTTAGGCATTGTGGAGTATGAGATCTTGATGGTATTTTAATTCAGGATAGTGTTATATTTGTGTGACTCCTGAACAATTTAAGTATCGCTTTCTTTTTCAAGCATTCATCCCTAAATAACGGACGCCTTTATTTTTGTTTTTATTTTTATTTTTTATTTCACCCACTTTGACTCTACGCTGACACCTCAAAATAAGACTTTTCACCCCTGGCCCTAATTTGATTTCTCTACTTCTACTTTGTTTTACTTTATATAAAATTTACAAAGTTAATTGTTTGCCGACAATATTTATAAATACATTGTCGGCTTCCCCATCCACTGATGAGAAGAAATATTTTCTTTGAAAATCCATGGATTTAGGATATGAGGTTCTTGGCTCTGAACTTTTGATGTTTTTAATAAATTTTGTATCTTTACAATGTTTTATTCTCATCTTTCACCTCAAAAATAAATTGCTCTATTTAATATATTGAGCCTTACACTGTCACGATAGATTATTATTATTAAACGATAATTTAATTATCGTTATAATTCTACACTTAAATATTATATATACCTATATATATATATATATATATATATATATATATATATATATATATATATATATATATACATACATATATATATATTTACATAATTATATATATATACATATATATATATATATATATATATATATATATATAGGTTCTTACAAAGAATATATGTAGAAGTATATACTTTTCATAATAGCTGAAAATTGTCAAAATTAAATGGCCAATGAAGTTGTATTACAAGCTTTAGAACATATATATGTTATAGTTGCATTCCAATTATCACAGGAACAATCAATCTATAATCACAAATTTCATCTGTGTTTTCTTTTCAATTTCTTTATCTTCATATATCTTCAACCAACCATAACAATAATTTTTATCTGCTTTTGAATTTCTTTATTTTCATATATCAGCGAATACCTGTAATTCCTCTTTATCTCACAAATAATGTTGTTATTCAATTATATTTTATTATTTCACATTTATTGTTTCTTACTCCAATCCATTTACTACATCAAAAGAAACTGACAATTTGGAAATCCATATGCTTAACATTTTATTAAAATCGAAACCATCTTAACCCCGACGAAAAGGGCCCCTGTCTCTTTGCATAACATTAAATTGAACCAAATATAATCAGTGTAACATCATCGTAGCGGATGTATTTCAAAATTTATAAAGATCGGTTTATTAGTTTCGGCGTTTACTTGACACTATCATATACACATATATACAAACCTAACTTTATATACAGAGAGAAAAATACATATTTTTCAGATGTTTTAAATACACCTTTAGAAGTCAATGCTCTACGTGTGTATGTGTTGTGCTAAAAAGCTACACTTTACCAATAAAACAATGATGTGGTATTAAAATCGAAACTGTTGATTATCTTGAATGCAACGTCATTTTCACAATGCTAAATGTGTGAGGTATATTTCGATGATGATAACCCGACAGAGGTTACGTGTAACAAACACAAAAACAGGGCGAAACGCAAAAACGATAAAGTTATATCAAGAATAAGAAATTAACAGTCATGATATTTAATATTTCGTCTCATGCAAGGCTTTATAAATAATTTCTGGATAAAATTCTGACTAAGGGCAAAAGATAAAATCAAATCATAGCCCTGTGTTTATTTCATTTCTATCTTATTAGTTTATATATTTTTGCTTTTTCCTCCTATGTCCATGCGTGTTAACTATACACGCTTATAACATGAACCTATCTTCTCGTAGGTCTATCTTTCAGGCGTTTGTTGTGTAGATAGTATGCCTGCTATTTACGTATGAAATAGCGTCAATGGTTCTCATTCGTTGCAAGTAATAACATCGAGCGAAACCACATGGGAAATGAGGCTTTTGCCATTTTGATGTCCTAAATAGCCAAACCACAAAGGAATAAGTGAAGCCTATCCAACGCAAATCTGGAATTTCGCTGCTTTCGTATTGCTTTTCCTTCCCTCAATGTGTCGAGAAAGAGAAGGAAGAAGATGGAAGTATAGAGGACGGCATATTTGTTAGATGTATATTAAACATGACACCAGTTGAAAGGAGTAACACCCAAAGGGTAATCATTTTAGAAGAAGCCCGAAGCGCACATGACTTCCACCGGCAGCAATACCAAGAGTGTAACGTAAATTACTCAAAATGCTATAATTTATCACGAAAGAACTACATATACATTAAACTATGTTGTTTCATAGATACCTATGCCACCCATATATATATATATATATATATATATATATATATATATATATATATATATATATATATATATATATATATAAATTTATACATATATATATATATATATATATATATATATATATATATATATATATATGTATGAATAGTTCGAATACAAAATGTGACAAACATCATTTTTAAAATTACGAAACTATAACTGCAAAAACGTGTTTCAATTCAACATTCTCCATATCCTGATTTTTTTTACATGATGTGATATCACTATTATTTCTTTGTGCTTTCAATTAAAATAAGCGTTATGCAAACTCTAGATTTGTATATTTTCGTCCTTTAATAGTTTAATTTTTCTATTTAAAGAAATTACATTTATCGCGATTTGCATTCAAACTCATCATATATAAGTATATATATACGTCAGTGTAGAGAGTTAATTGCCGAGGGTCGGCGGGTCCGAACTCCGAATATATATGTATAGATGTATATATATATGTATATATATATGCATATACATATGTATATATATACATATATATATACATATCTGTATATATATATATATATGTATATATATACATATGTATATGCATATATATATACATATATATATACATCTATACATATATATTCATATATATACATATACATATATATATATATATATATATATATATATATATAAGTAAACCACGGCTTTCTAAAGTCCAATAACTAAGTATCTGTTCATTCTTTTCTTGCTGTAATTGAAAATTGTTTCCCGCACAGACTCACAACTTGGAATAAACAAATGATTACCATAATAAACAAATGCATTTCGTCAAAATATCATTCGATCACTTCCGGAGAAATTAATTAAACATGGTGATTATATGCTTATTCCGGGTTGTTAGTTTGTACGCGAAAAGATTCTCAAGTTATATTTTATTACTTTGAGATTCGGCAAGAAAAAAATAAATAAACACTTGGTCATCGGAATTTAAAATAAAATACAATATGCTCTGTTGTTAAATGTTAAACAGTTCTGGTAAATTTTATTTCAATATGTATAAACAATATATATTTCCATGCATACATACATATATATATAACTACCTACACTGAAGATTGCGTAAGCATGAAGCATCGATGTCTGTAGGTAATAAATAATTAATATTTATTTATAAATATTATTATAGCCTCATTTACTAAGGCTGGACACTCTAAGAGAGTTTAATAACATACAGTACGACTAGCTTATTGCGAGATTCAACACAATTAGTTGTAGTTGATAACTATTCACTGATCGTTGTAAATACCCGCCTAATTGACATTTAACCAGTGAAATTATTCCTAACTTCTCAGCTAATTGACGGTGGCCAATGAGTAACACTCTTGAGTGCGAATCAGTGGCGATTTGTGATCGGAGTTGGGACCCGCCGACCCTCGGCAATTAACTCTCTACACTGACGATTGCGTAAGCATGAAACATCGATGTATGTTGGTAAAACAATTATTAATATATATATATATATATATATATATATATATATATACATATATATATATATATATATATATATATATATATATATATATATATATATATACCAGATGAGTATCGACTTTTAAAACTTGTTTCAAATTTTGCATTTTCTCTTAAATACAGTTGTCGAGGCCTTCTCAAGGAGATATTTATATTAATTAAATAAAACACGTGGTTAGCATAAGTCATGACAATTGGTTTGATGCCGTGAGCGATCTACAGACGACTCTGACACATGTTAGGATGCTTTGCTTTGCTAAGCACCGGTTCTAATAACCATTCGACCCATAATCGCTGTCTTTTAATGTAGCAATCCAATCTTACTGCCAAAATGTTTCTATTTTGACTGTTCTTTCTTAAAAATACTTTTTCTCAGGTATTAATAATGCTATTCCTTACCGTTTTTGGTTGTATTTTGAATACATGAAACATAAATTTTATTTTCTAGATAAGCCTGTGTAGATTCCTTTGTTACGTTATTTGTCTTGCCGCGGAAAATTTATATATTTGTATATTAGTTGACTAATTTTGATTGCATCCGTTGGTAAGAGAGTGGTTGCCGTTTTTTTTGCCATTCGATGGCGTAGATCGTAATTATTGTGTAAGGGGTTTATCTGTCTATATGCTAGGTGTGGTTGGTGATTACAACGTTTATTTCATGTGAGTTTTACTTCTTGAGATATTTTTTTTTTTGGCATGGCGTTTCAAAAGGGTTGTAAATTAAAAGTATTTTGTGGTGAGGCGTTTGTGAGGTGTTGGAGGTATAAGTGAGGATTTTATTTATTGTATTGGTTGCTGTGATTCTAGTAGGTCGGATTGTTCTGGTTGTTTGTCGGATGCTTTAAGGTAACCATTTGTGTGGTGCGTCTTTCGTTTCTCATCTGTTTCCTATTTTCATCTATGTTTAAAACGTTGTGTATGGGTGTTATCAGCTTGATGTTGTGTTTGTTTGATGTTTTGCCCCATATGTAAGGTTCTTCTTGGCTTTGTGTCGAGTAAGCCTTTTTGCCAGGTTAGTTTTCTTTTGAATATAGTCCTTAACTTTTCTTTCTATTTTCATTCGGATTCCTAGTGTTCTGATAGGTATTGGTGTTTTTTCCTCAAAAGTATATGTTGTCTTCTTGTATACTGCTTTGTAAGTTTGTCAGGCTTTGAGTGTTTAAATTCTATTTTTGTATTTCAGTGTTTTGTGAGATTATTTTCCCCCGGAATATTTTGGGGACGGATTGTTTTTCCATCTCCAAGAATATTGTATAAGGAGATGCAGTTTTCTTGATTTTGATTACATTGAAGAAAAGCCAGTATGGCGAAGAAGTAATCATAAAATAAGCTGTTGAAACTTACATTGTCTTAGTTTTTGTTTGTGTATTAAAATGTTGGTAGACTAACTCTTTGAAATATATATATTTCTCTAGTTGATGCTACACTTTTGTCTCTCTCTCTCTCTCTCTCTTTCTATATATATATATGTATGTATATATATATATATATATATATATATATATATATATATATATATATATATATATATATATCACGACAATGAGCGTATGTCACGAAGAGAAAAAAATACTTGGAATATCTGCTAGAAATCTAAAAAATCAGGTCAACTAAATGAGAACTGTTATACTCCTTATATCTTACCAAAAATAGGAAGAAATCTACATTATAGAAACAATTATGGAAAATTTACAACCTAACACGAATCTATGGAAGACTTCAGGAACTCACATATCCAGGACAAATCGTTGAATACAAAAAAAGATAACAAAAACGTCGAGTAGGGTACTCTCCTCAAACGAGGGGAAGGTGCTAACATTTGAGGTTTTAAACCTACACATGTTTGAAGCATGTTATTTATCTTAAAGCATTTACGTATTTGAAAATGCTCAGTAATTGTAAATCTACCTTTTCCGTATGGGTGTGTTGTTAGACAAAGATTTTTCTGTTGCTGGAAATTTTGTATTACCTTTATGTAAAGAGACCCTATTGTTTAGTGTTTTGATAGTGCTATATGAGAGTTGTTCCATGTTGTGTGTTTCAGTAAGCATTGTTGGAAGGGCAATTTTAGACTTTTCTCATTTTGCATTTTTTTGTAAGGATTTCAAATGTATATAAATCCTCATCTATTATAATATCACAAAACCGATATTTATTTGCTACATTTTCTGACCACTTTATTTTGTGTGTTAGTTGAATTTAGATGTAGAAAAATGTGTTTGAGGTTTTATTGTCAGCGTTTGCTTTTTATTGTTCTGTTTCTTTTAGGTATGCTGTTTAGTTTATTGTATTGGCTGGGTTATTTAGGTTTCCTGTTATCTCTGTGAATATTTCTAAGTGTTATTGTTGTGTGAAAAGATCATTCTAAAATCCGTTTTTATGTCGTTTTTTAGGGGTTGGTCTAATAGTATTTTTCTGCTTGTTCCTAGTTTTCTTTAGTCCATTCACGTAAATCATTCAGTGGTGTTTCTCTGTAACTATCGCGCAAATTCTGTGCACTAGATAGTAAGGTATAGCTTTCAGGCATCTATTACAGTTATGCTTTCTAAAATAGAGGTGTATGTGGGTTTATGAGATATGCTTCTTATGATATGGTCTTTTTATTAAGTATATATAAGAATAGTAGTTCTTTATAACTGTCATAGAGTAAATTTCATTTTTTTTATTAAAGTTTTCATGTATATTCAGTAATTATTTGATGACCCCAATGTAACGTTCCAAAGGATAAAACAATCACCTTCCAAAATTTTGAAATGTGTGAAGATAGTTTGTCTGTAATTTGTGCTATCTTTTCATATAGTTTTTTTATCGAGGTAAGCGAGTGTTAGGGTGGCACATATGGTCCCATTTTCGTACCCATTGATATTCCGTAGGGTTTGTATGTTGTTCCCTTTGTTAAATCCAAAAATATTGTTATTGAGAATTAGGACTATGCTATCGATGATGAATTGGTAGGTGCATTTTGAATCTAGTATTTGGTTATCTTTTTTAAATCCAGAATGATATTGCTTGTTTATCTGAACCATGCCGTATATTTCTGTAAATGTAAATGTAATTATGGGGATCTACTGTTTGTGCTATGAACCTTAGGAAAGCAATGTCCTCCCTTATGTAGCTCTTGACGTGTTTGGAGAATGGCTGTAGTAAGATGTCTACTAGCTTACTTATTAGACAAGCTATAGATATAAACGTAACTTCACTGGGGTATATGTCACTAATTTATACGGTATTTGTGTGTTCATGGCATTTTCTTTATGTTATTTAGGTAGTGTATCTTAAGTGTTTTATAGCCTTTATTTGTTTTTGTGATGATGTTTGTTAAGAAAATATTTTTCTTTTTTGTTAATATTTTTTTGAAGTTTTATGTTTTTTAAATAGTTATTTCGTCTAGGCTGGTACTAATTATTTTGTAGCTGTCTTTTTCTACTAGTGGCTCTATAACTTTTGTTCTATAGTAAGTGTTTTTCCATTATGTCTACAGCACAGCCTTTGTCTGCTCGTGTTATAACTATGTCATTATTATTCCAAACCTTCCCTAGTCGTAGGTTTTGTTTAAATGTTAGCTTGCTAATTAGTTTCAGTTTTTAGGCGGTTAAAGTTCCAGAGTTTTTCAAAGAAAATGTTCAGTTCAGTTTCTGTGTAGGAAGTATTCTCATGTATTTTTAATAATTAGCCATACGTTGTGTTTTCCTTGTTATTTGATGTTACTATTATATATATATATACATATATATATACAGGGCTTTACGCGCTCCACTACTTTTGGAGCTGCTCCCGCTCCTGCTCCAACGCCCAAAATTGGAGCTGGCTCCTCTCACGCTCCCCATTTTTAAAAAGGAGCCACTCCAGCTAAAACTCCTATAAAAAAGGAGCGGCTCTTTTTCAGCGCTCCATGAGAAAAATGTACCCTCTTTCATAAACGTTCTATTCTGTCAATGAGTTCTATTTTATGAAAACAAACATTTCTTTAGTTGTTATTACCCTTAAAGATTTATTTTTAATAACTTTATTTGAAGAAGAAGAAAAAGAAGAAGAAGAGCAGTAAGATATAGTACAAAAATAAAGTGTCTGTAAATTAAAGGAAAAATTGGCTTATTTATTCAATCAGCAATAAACATCCTCAATACAAAAAAGTTCAAATTTTTAAGAAAATAACCCTAAAGACATCTATAGACTACGTGGCGTCGCATTTGAAGACATTTGTGCCAAATTGTTTCCTGCCCTATCAAAAATGTAACATGTCCACGTAAACATTTACAGAGAATTTAAAATGTTCTCTTTTCATGTGTAACTCTCTCGTTCTTTTTCCCTCTGTCTCCCTGTCTCTCTCCTCTCTCTCTCTCTCTCTGTCTATCTCTCTCCCTCTATCTCATATACATTTACAATATACATAAAAAGAAACTCAAATATGTTAGCTGATACTATCTTTTCTTTTCCTTTTTATTGCTGAATAAAAAAACTAATGTTTAAAGAAAATCAAATAATTTGGAGCGAGGAGCGCGGAGCGATAAACTCACCGCTCTTTAGGGCCAAATGGAGTTGCTCCTGCTCCACTCCCGCTGAATATAAAATTAGCCCTCCTCTCCTGCGCTCCATCAAAAAGGAGCGTGCTCCTGGAGCGGGCTCCTTTTGGGAGGGCTCCCTAAAGCCTGTATATATATATATATATATATATATATATATATTTAAAAATATTCAATACAAAATCTAACAAGATAGAACACCTAGACCTATTTAAATATATATGTGCTTCACTCTGCCGTCGTGGTAAGGCATGTTATTTGTTTTGTTATTGCACTTCATCTTTTCTAGAATCAAGCATTTTTTAATTTCCTCCCGATCAAAAGTTCCACTGTTTGGAGAGTTTTATTTTCCTCACATTATAAAAAACCCACATGTCTAATGCTGCCCTCTTGATGAAACAAGTAAAATGGACTCTAGCATCGTTATCCAGAATTATTGTATACCTATATATGGTGTATGTGTGACATTTAATGGAACCCAAGGGAATTTACTACCAGGAAACATTGTATACTTCAGAGCTTCTGCTATTCTTATTACAGACGTGAATTATGAGAGAATTTATAGTTTCCTCTTATCTTAATCTATTTTCCTCTTTTCGTGAATACTTAATCAATGTAACTAACATTATTATCGCGTCATTTCATGTCATTACAGTCGTCCGTCGTACGGTAATCATTCATGTTTGTATAAACGTTCACAATGTAATTACTGAATCAACTAATGAGAATAATAGGATTTACAGGAGGTTTAATAGATTTCGGGATCATCAAAATCGTCTTTATCAGATTTCTTTGTGCGCTCTATCCATTATTTTATTAGCAGAAGCAGGGGAAATTCCACGGTTTTCTTTTGTGGTCATATCTTGTTTTGACCACAAAAGCACATTTAAAAACAGAGAACATCGAAATGAAACAGCACTAGCAAACCACTATTGGGCGCTCAAAGAAAATGAACGCTCACCAATAATGGAATAGAAAATAACACGACAGGCCAGTACATGTAGAAATTTAGACGACCCGTGTAGATACTGTCTGAACGAAAAATTTGAAATACTTAACTTTAAAGACACCCAAAATCTATTAAACTGTAAAAGTGAGATAGCAAACTGCTGCCCGCACAGGAATAAATTTACGTTAGGCTAACAATACATAAATAAATAAAGAAACAACTAAGTAAAAAAAACTAAATAAAACTTAACTAAAACCTAACAATTTAAAACCTAAAATAGAAATAAAATGAAACACGTGTTAAAATAAGTTCACCCATTATATTAACACAACAAAGAAACAGGATATAGACCACTCTATAGAAAACAGAACAAAAGAATACGATATAGGGAGTAACACTAACCAGACCTTTTCTTCGTGGGAAGCCCAACGATTGGTTGAGAGATAACACATAATCTGATTGGTTAACTAGCTAGATGTATATATATATATATATATATATATATATATATATATATTTATATATATATATATATATATATATAAACACCCGGTAAAAATAACTCCTTGCATTTTAGCCTAAAGATTACCCCCGGGGATGAAACGCGGGAGCCTCTGTGTAGCTTAATTGGCATATATATATATTCATAGCGTACTATATATATATATATAGTGCAAGGAAGGGTATACGCAATGACTATGACACCAGTTTTAATTTTTAATGTTTTTCTTTAAAGGTATAGACATTTTAAAATTTTTAGTTTACAAAATATAAATAGTGTGATGACATTACTGACCGTATGGTCAGGATTACATATTGCATAATCCATTATGATAAGTTCTCACCAGGCGCATGCATATTATTGATGCTTACACGGGGGCAATGAACGTTTAAAAATGTATTACTTAATATAACACATAATTTGATGAAGAGCAATTATTTTCTCTATTTAATCTTCTTATGTTCCTTATTTTAAAATTTTTTTTTGTTGGGGAGAGTTTAAGTGTGCGCACACCCCCAAATCGTAACGTTTATAAAATAATAATGTGCACAAGTTACTCACCGTGTTGCGGAAACTATGTATTCCAAAATTCTATAATGATCCGTTCAATAATTAAGGAGTGTATCCTCTACAACGATATATATATATATATATATATATATATATATATATACGTAACTTTATATGTATATACGTAACCCCTAAATCTTAAGATTCACAAAAAACGTAATGTGCCCATGTGTTTCCGAGAATATGTATGACAAAATTAATATTTATCACATTATTATCTCTGAAGAATTTCCTCTACATATAAATATTTAAATATATACACACACCTAACTTTATATAGTGTTGCATAATTCAGTACACTGATGACCCTTTTTTTTCAATAACTGTTAACAGTCTGTTATCGACAGCTGATGTTATATTTGCTATTGTAGCAACTGATAAGTTACATGCAACAATTTTTACTGTTTGCCAGAATTCATACTTGCTGTTAAACTGTCTACCATTGGAATACATTTGTCTATTTACATTATTCCACAGGTTCTCAATTGGATTTACCTCTCAACAATTGGGTGTCCAATCCATGTACGGATCCCTTATAAATCCCTATTTTGTAACCATGATTTTGTGAACTTTGAAACATGACTTGGTGTGTTGTCTTGCATGAATATCAACAATTTACATTTGGATAAATGTTGGTTATCAAACCACTCAAACAGATTTTGCTCTAGGAAACTACACTAACTTTTAGAATTCATGTTCACTCCGTTATCAACAGTAAAACCACACAAACGTTTACTGCCAACAATACCAACTAATATCATAATCTCACCCCGCATTGTGGCCGTTTAGAAAATTGTGTTGAATCATGTTGCTTACAGACCCAACCTCGCACCCATCCATCAGGCCAATCGAGGGTGAGTCTGGACTCATTTGTCAGCAAAACTTTCCTGAAATCAGTTTTAACATATGTCTTAGCCAATTTTCATTATGTTATTAAGTTAATATGGGTTTCGTGATTCGATACTTTACACCACTAAAGTGTCTTTATTCTTTGTATCTCGTTTCTCTCAAAACCATAGCAGCCCCAGCAGCTCGAAATATGAATGGACTACTGGGATGTGGATTTCTAATGATTTTTCTTCGGATATGATACAGATCTCTGTTTGTTAGATTCCGTCATTCAGTTGCGATTTCTTATTTATCGGTTGAATTCTATTCTGACAGTCTTCCTTGATTGTTCAATGATCGCCTTTTAGATTTTTGACATCTGAAGCGAAGACTTTCCTTTACTAATTCCCTTTATTATGTAGTTGTTTTCATCATATATTAGTTCTTTTTGCGAGCCATTAAACTTTCATCCCAGCAGTTGCAAATACTCTCTAGACACTGGAAAATGCAATAATTATGAAAGATTTTTAATGTATGTCTGAAATGCTAAATTAAGGGTTATTTACAACCAAATGCATACGAAAACATATTACATCATTAGATGCCATATTTAAAATATTATAATATTAACTACATACAATAATAGTACTTTAGACAACTTTACTGTGTTTATATCATCGTGATCAATAATAAATAGAGGGATGTCATCGTGATGAAAGATTTTATTCATACAAACATAATTTTGTTATATATTTAAACATGATTGCGTTACAGCTTTAATAAGCTTGACATTCCTTGGTCAGAATAAAGAACAAACATGCTGACCCAAGGATGTCAAGCTAATTAAAGCTGTAATTGAAACATGTTTAAATATGTAGCTAAATTATGATTGTATAACTAAAAATGTTTATCACAATATATATATAAATAAATAGATAGTACAAGCGAAAACAATAACGCTATGAAATTAGTCTTGAATCCCAGACGAGGACGTATCACGTCGAAAATATGGGACTACTTTTAAATAAATTTATATTTATATTGCATAGTTAGGCTTCAAACCACTTTCTTACATTTAAATATTCAATGTTTTCTAATGGTAGATTACGATATCTTCTTATCTTTGATGCGTGTCCGCGCATATTTTCGCTAAAAAAACTTCGACATTTGAACTATTACCAACTCAACATCTTACGGATTTTACCTCTTACTAGCGATAAACATGTCGCTCTGAAAAAAATGTGTTGCACCTCCGACGAGGACCTATTATGTGGAAAATTTAGGACTCATTTTTTTAAAAATTAATATTTATTTAAAGTAAAATGCATTGTTAGGCTCCAAACCGCTTTCTTATAAATAAATAAATAAATAAAAAAATATATATATATATATATATATATATATATAAGCAAAGGTAGCTATAATATACATTTTATTTATAAAGGACTATTTTGTATTGAACAGCTTTAAAAAATATTGGTTTTAAGTTCATTTTATGAATATATTTGAACGTAATTTTATATATATATATATATGTATATAGAATAAATATGAAACTAAAAGTACACTTTTAGTGGAAAGAACCTATAGTGAAATGGTAAAAGCTCAATATACGAGATATGGCAATTATAAAGATAGATAGACGAAGAATGATAAACACGCACGAATGTCCAAATTTGTTTCAAACTTCGATTGTTCAATGCAAGGTATATTATGTAATAAAATTATGTTCATTATTCTTTCCTTAAGCCAAAGATTTTCAAAGATCGAGATCTTATCACCAGAGGAATTATATAGATTGATAAGTTGGCAATAGAAAAGCCAAAATTCAACATTTGAAAAAAATATTATTATTTATTCAAAATGTTGAATTTTGACTTTTCTAACGTCGACATCTCCTCTTCCCGGAATATACATGCGACTGGGGAGTGTTTGTGAATTTAATTTTCCCTAAAAACTTACTTCTTCCGAGGAAGCCGGCTCTACCCGCCCATCGTAAATGGCGTACTTAGATGTAATATCTGTTTTTCATGTCTCCACCCTGACAACAATTACAATATTTTTATCTCCAACTTTATTTTTTACCGATTTTAAAAGTTTCTAAAAATAAGCATAACGCCTTTAAAAAACTATCACATTGCCATTAATGAACTATAATATTCTGATAGCCATACGCGTTCTGAAAGCTGGTTTATAGTGGTCTTCGAATGATAGTTTCACAACAGATAAAACCGAAAAAGCCATCTTCTAAAACTTGGAATTCTTGCAAAATATTCAGAATCAATAGATACAGAAACATTAAGAAAAACTTTGTGTCTGAGCATCCAAACTTCAAACAGAATACATATATTAGTACAGATTGTTTAAATGACTTTTAACAGGGATATCTGACAGTATTCTTTCCTTGTTACAAATGTTATATCTGCTGGATTTTACATACCATTGCAACATCTGAGTTCAAGGTGCAACGTATACTACGAGAAACTAGAACACTATTATTATTAACTAACTAAGAGTGCCCACACAGGCCATCATCAGTGATTTCTTACTGACAATCTTCCTTTGAGTCCGATTTAAAACAAGTCTCTTTAGATTTCCAGAATTATCTTCCAATAACCATTGTAAATTATTTTGCGCCATCGCAACAGCAGCTTAATATTGTTTTTTGTAGGCAAATATGATTCGTCACAATAAGACCCCAACAGAGTCCCAGTACTAGCTGAACCTTTTCGAGTGGAAGTCTGGTTAGTGCCTTTCCTACTCGACCTTTCCGTGCTCCTTGACTCTTCATGACTATTTTCCGTGGTCTCAGAAGATGCTAGTGCCATCACATTGTGTTTTTACGGCAATGTTTATAAGATGTCTTGCAGTTTCAATTCAGGGTCACGTGCTTGTCCTATGTTTTTTTTAATTATTATTGTTATTAATATTTATTGATTCATTATTAGTTCTCACACGTGTCCTTATCAGTGACGCTCAACGTATGATTAATAATATGTACTCACCATGGGTTTTCATGCACAAGTATTTACCATTGATCGCTCAGTGAAAATAACATGTGGTGTTCCTTGGAGTTTGAGGGACAACAAGTCTCCCCAGATTGCCAGTAAAACCCGCATCTTTTGTAATCGTTCCAAATCACATTGCGTTTACGCAACAACCGTTTACTATTGCGTTGGATTTCTCTAGACGTAGAGTGAAAATGAAGCATCCTCATGATTCAAATATTTACAGTGGAGGTTTCGATTGTGCCTTTACTACTCTTTCTGTACAAGATTTAGTAGATTGTACACCTATATGCAGATGTAAAACACGAGTAAAAACATGAGTAAAACTCTATTATGCTGATGGAGTAGTTTAACATTTTACAGTTGAATTCAGTTTTTCTACAGCCGTAGTCATTTGAGTGAGATAGAAAATATGCAGTGGGTAACCACTATTTTGGGTTGTCAAATACCCATTCCCGAGAGCGTTAGTTGTTGAAGGGAAATCTACGCGAAGTTGTCGTCACCCTCTTACATACAACTCCTTGTGTTCCCAAATTGATATCCATCTAGTAATAACCAGGCCCAACAGCGCATAACTTGATGATCTAAAGACAACTGGTATATCCACATGATTAAAGCCTTAAATACGCGGATGTAAACAGTAATATCATGGACTAACGATACCCACTGGAATTGCCATGTGTCTGATTTGGTCGTAAGTGCAAGTTTATGCGAATAACAACTCGTGTGAAACAAACTAGCGTCACATTCGGATTGAACAGAACATTTGTTCTTAATAATGCTACATAAGCAAGGGGATACGACCTGTTCTCACGGGCTTCTAATTGAAAAGTGGCGTCACTATTTATTAATTTACATACGCCAAAATCAGTATGATAGCTTACAAAGCATACACTGGTTTATAAAGAACTGACTTTGACTTGAAACGCTTTTCGCTTTTTAGACGTAGTAGCTAATTCGTATAGTAGTTTTGATCGACCTATTTCAACAGTGTTACTTATATGTATCGACTAATGGTTGTACTCGTAAAAAAGGCCAATTTTAATTCCATACAGATGTTAATTTCTAAAAAGCTGACTATTTTTATGGAAGATTATGGTTTATACCTTACTACATGATGTTGTTATCTTGTTTCTTGTTTTCATGTCACACTGCACACTTCATATGCACATCAATATCTTATCTGGTGGAAAGAAGTTTACTAACTTAAATATAGAAGGGAGAGTCAAAAATAGAAGAGGGATGAATAGATCCAGAGCAGGAGTGATTAAAGAGAACAAATGGGATGGAGATATGGACTATTATAACAAAAAAGACGGTGTTGATTAATAACATTTTAAATTTAAAAGTATAGGATCAAAAATAATAATACAATGATAATATAGAGTTTAGAGTTCGGGGAAGGAGTGCACATGGTTCTCATTCACTGCCAGTCAACGTCGGGTATACTTGTTAGTGTACTAATTTGAGAGATCCGTGTTTGTCTGTATGTCTGTGTGTCTGTAGCATTTTCACTCGTCTGCCTGGAAAACGTATAAAGTAGCATTTCCTTGGCTAAACGAATCTGCAGAATCTCTGTTCTCGTTAGTTTCATGATTATTTACTTTTCTAAAAACTAAGTTCTTTATCGAATGATTTAACTCTATTAGTTGACGGTGGCTGCAATTAAGATTACTTTATAAGTGTGGTCTATATTTGTGACAGAATGGCCGATGTAGTTTCCTTGATTAACAAAAACCCGGAAACAAATAAACACGCGGGAAAGAAAAAAGAAAGAATTGGCTTTCAATTGCTTTGTTAATGTTTGAAATCAGTCCGAAAATATTTTCAGTTTCATCATTTGTAATTCTGCCAAAAAAGTTGTAAACGATTGTTTATTCACCGGTCAGTGTTTGTTTGTCAATACAATATCTTAAAAAACATCACAATAAATGTTATATACATTGTCTATAAATATTGGCTTGTAGACAAAAAAAAAGGTCCAGTGTGTTATTGAAATGTCTGGTTGAAAATAAAATGTTGTTCTTCTTAATGATATTTAAAAAATCGAAATATGTGGATTTCGTGTATCCACATATAATATTATGTATCAATTTTCAGTATTTACTTCAACAGTGTTATATACGTAAGCAGAACAAGGTAGTTAGTAATCGCGATATATTGATAGCAATTAAGCTACACAGAAGCATCCGCATCATCAGGCTAAGTGTATGGAATTCGTGTTACTGAGTGTTTTTTTTATATATCAACGGGGCTTTTAGTGTAGCAGACTGACCATTGAAATTCGTTGTTATCCGCTTCCATGGGTTAATGTTTTCATTAGCAAACTGATGGGCTACCTTAACTCGAGACATATACACATATATATAATTAAATAGCTAAATATAATATATTTATCTATAGAAACGCTTTTTTCATCCCTTAGGACAAATCAGTATATATTTTACTAACCGGTATACTTACAAACGGGCTTGAACCAGCAACTCAGGGTTTTGTAACACAATGTCATTAACCTCTTGGTCAGTAAGACAGCTGTAGTCGAGAATAAGTAAATACGACTTTTAATAAAAACGCGTACTGTTTTAGTACATCTGAAGTTTTCAAGCAAGAAGAGGAAACTCTAGCATTACTGCCTGAGCAATGTAATTATTATGTCCAAATCAGAATGACCGTCGTTTAGTACGGTGGATATTTCATAATAAAAATTAAATATTATTTATTTATCTATAGATAACCTGTTTCGCCTTTTAAAGACTTATCGGCATAGATTTAACTAACCGACAAACCTACCAACGGTCTATAACCAACAACACTGTGTTTTGTAACCCAACGCCATTAACGCTTTGAACAAAGTCAGCGGCGATTAATACAGGTAAATAGGCTTTTAAAACAGTATCATACTGTGTTACTACATCTAAAGTGGTCGACCACGACCAAGTCCCTGTATCGTTCGTGTTAGACAATGTAATTTTTATGTGTCAATGTGTATATATATATATATATATATATATATATATATATATATATATATATACATACATTTTTGCATGGTAAACAACTGATGATCCCTTAAATAATGTTAGAAGCAAACTAATATAATAACTGTAAAAACTAAATTCGCTTACATGAGTGATTTTCCACTGAACGACTTGGGACTTTAGTTTTTTTTGTGTTTTTTAGTTTTAATGGTTGAGAAACTTCCAATACCATATATATATATATATATATATATATATATATATATATATATATATATATATATATATATATATATTAATTTAAAGTGAGTAATATTACATTATTTTTACCTACATACGCTAGCGTTTCAAGCTTTCAGTTTGTGTAGGGAATGATGATCTCAGACGGTTACAAGATTTGAACCAGAATACTTAGGCTCCGCTACCAAGCGTCATAACTTTCGGGCCATGATACATTATCACGTCATGAAGGAAATTCAAGTTTTATTTATGCGTAGGGAGGAACATATAGAAAGACTGATTAGAGAAATGTAGTCCGAATAACCAGAATTATACAAATTATCAATCCTAATCTAAAAAAATTCAGAAATATATAAAAAAAATTACAGAAAAACTTCACAATTATATTTTTAAAATGTATTACCCCGTAAACTTACAGGAACGGACCTAGATCAGAATAAATGATAATGGGGTCAATTGTTTAATGTAACATTTATGTATAAACCTGCATAACACTTTGGCTAGTTATAATTAAAAGCAATAGAGGCAGATAAGCAAGAAGAGCTATCTTTTTTGTGGTTTCGTTAAAAATTCTGTCAAAACGTAACATGTTTTCTGTTTAAAATCGATATATAAAAAGCGATATAATTAGGAATTCATTTTAATTTAGATTACGATAAAGAAGAATACACCAAAATAGTTACCTTTCTTGTTATTTTGGTGATCATGTTGTAATGTTTAGGAGAAATCTTGAAAAAATGTAATTTATTTTAAGTACATTAATACGAATGTGACTAAGTGTGGTTAACAACAGGGACTGAAAACCTAGATGTGTCAAGTTTACATCCAATTTTGTCCATAGAAACACTTCCACCTAGGATGTTGAAAACCTTCACGTTATCTCTCCCGTAAGTACAAGATGATTTTCTAAAAATAATTACAAAACACAAAAAGATCGGGAAAACCAATGCCAACAATATTTATACGAATTAATGATTGAATACACATGCTTATTTTTAGTTAATGAAATTAATGCTAGAACTGTCCCGAGTATTTTATAGAATAAATCATATTTATGTTTGTAAATGTGTTTGTAAATGACGTTTTTTCTCTTACGATAACTTTAAAAAAGAAAGGTAATGACACTGCATTTCTTTATAAGATGAAGCAAGAACAAATATAAACAACTTAACAGTGAAAATGAAAAAAAAACATAGTAATTTACAAATGTGAGGTTCTATGTGTCGGAACTGTCAATGAAGTTAATGTTACGTGATGGTAAGCGAAATCGAAATTAATAAGTCTTCAAATTTGTCCTACTTATTTGCACGTCAGATTCTATCATAATAGAAACAATTATCGACTTCAAATTTAAGCGTAATAAACTATAAATTATACATCAAAGTAGAGCGTGACAGACCAACTAACATCCCCTATTCTATCTGCACTTTCAGCTTTGTTGTTGAACTTGAAGCGTGACAGACCGACCGATCGATCGACCGACCCAACGACTGACGTACAAAACCTATCACAGACATAAGCAAATCCTGTATAAATAGCTTGAAACGATCAGCAGCATCGTTCTATCGCAAGAAAGACAGGGCGTAGAAATTAAACGTCGCTTGTATCGTATCACGCGAACAAGTACTTTGCCTTGGAGCCAGCATGATGCTTTGTTGTGTCGTAAGACTTTGTCCTTGCTACCACTCGCAAGACAGGGATGAGAGGATGAAGATTATGTGAAGCAATTTCCCACTTCATCACTCAAATGCGTAGATATTTATTCTGCCCAATTTCCTACACTGTCGACTGCCATCATCCATCTTACTAGCGCCGAGTCAAGAACGCACCTGAATTTAGCGTGATCCGTGGAAACAGGGAGGACATATTAACAACTTTCACCAGTTTGCAATTAGTCAGGTGGCGTTATCTGGCTGAGTTAATATTTTCATTTGTAGACCGGTCGACTCTGACCCAGGCAAAGCAGCCGTTATCTTTTGGACTTACATGTTTTCCAAATAATCAAAGTTGTCGTGTCCGGAGTCGAGTGTCCCTTTGTCTCCACGATCGACTGTCACTTACAGTTACATCTGTCATTTGTAAAAGAAAGACAATTCGAATAACTCTGATAGGCAAAACAGTTATCCAAAAGCTAATATCAACAAATAAATAGTCACTTCTATGGCGTTTTTGTTTATGCCTGTGTTTTTGCTTTTTGTTCAAATATAAAATCATCCTGTTCTTTCTATTAGATAATCGAATTTTTCTAGATATATAGTTGGTTTCCGATGAATGCCATTTTGTTCTACGCCGTTACTCAAGAAGTTAAGTCTTGTTTTTCTATTTAATTGAATCCGTTTATTTCGTTAAAGAACACCCGATTTCTTTTTTCCGAGTTTGATTTGGAGAGAGATTATTTATTCTTTCCTTGCTAGTTTGATTTGCGCTATTCCATCATTTCATGTTTTCTTTGTTATGTTTACGGTTTTAGTATCTTTTTGAAGTTTGATAGTCTGGGTTTCCAGTTTGATTTCAAATTCAGGCTTTGTCGGTACATTTTTTTGCCAGTCTCTTTTTCTCTTCTTAGTTTCATACTTATTGATTTTGCCCCGCGAATATATCAAGTTGTTTAGGTGTGTGATATTATTAGTAGAAATGTATCGCTATGAGTTTGTTTATTTTCGTGGTTTTTAATTTTAATTTCTTCTAATCTTTGTTCATTAGGGATGGGACTTTTGCTTTGTTCTCGGTCACGAACCGTTTGACGTTTTCCTACTTCTCTTACTTCTTCATCGGTGAGTTCTGTGATATCGTAATCTTCATTATTATTATTATTATTATTATTATTATTATTATTATTATTATTATTATTATTATTATTATTATTATTATTATTGTTATTATTATTATTATGATAATTATTATTATTAGTAGTAGTAGTAGTAGTTTTAGTTTTAGTAATAGTAGTATTCCAGTAATATCATTACTACCCTTTCCATTATTATTATTATTACTTCAGTCAGTATTGTTTTTTCAAATATCGATGAATTGTTCTTCTAGTTATTATTATTATTATTATTATTATTATTATTATTATTATTATTATTATTATTATTATTATTATTATTATTATTATTATTATTTAAGTGTTCAAATTATCATATTTTCTAATTTTGTTTTTTTGTTTTATTATTATTATTAGTGTTGTTATTATTATTGTTATTATTATTATTCTTTTCAGCATGACTAGCTTATGTAAAATAATGATGCATACATGTTGAGTAATAACGCATACGACATCACGGGGGGGGGCTAAGCGCATGACCCTGCAAGAATGAAAAAAGTTGCGGACTAGATAGATTGTAAGTTAGGCTAAAAACACAACGGAAATGAATATGTGACCTTTGAACGAGCCCAGGTGTGTAAGTGTAACGATACACGTTACATGTCTACTCATATCATTTTACTCTATACGTTTCGTAACCACAGTCTTAAATCTTCACGTATCAATTTACGGCTCTTCAGGCCTTTTTAAAACCACGAATCTGTTCACGGCATCTCAGGCCTTTTTCAATTACGGCCTCTGTTCATTTATACGTACGATAACTGTTTACAGATCTTATTTTTCAAATAACGAATCTTCCATTGCGACACGTCTCTTAACGCTCTCGGCATCAAATAACATAATTTTCACATATAACTTTTATAAATCTTATTCCACATATAAAAACGTACTGTTCTCAGTCTCGAAAGAGTTCTTTTACCATTTATAAACGCTTCAGTTCAACTTATATCAAATCACGGAAAGTTCATTATACATTTCTTAAAGTTCCTAAAAAGTTATTCTCAAATAAATCTCAAGGTTTACCTTATCTTCTGTTCTCTTCTTTGGCCTGTGATTCGTCTAGTCTTCGCTGGCTGTGTCGTCTTGATCGAAGGAAGAGGTCTGTCTCAGACAGAATGAATACACGAGACACGAATTTTCTTGAAGGGAAATTTCACACAAGTTTCTTTATTCTCACACAATTTTCTTATTTCTTAGTTCGTTTGCTGTCAGGGGGATTCCGGTTTCGACTCTCTCATACTCAGGCTATTTTCTGGTTCCTTTTGGGATATCTTCTGCCCTCCCAAAGCGGCGCCTTACCAGTTTGCCGGCTACATGCTCGCACCCGGTCTGAACGGTATCGCCTCTAAGCTCAGACTGATTCTAAAAAGCTAAGTTCTTGTTCTCCGTGGTGACGTAATCATCATTCCCACGCACGAGATGGGGACAAAAACGACTCACTCTGATCTCTGACTCAAAGGTCACGTCAGGTGTCTAAATTTATTATGACTACTCTGCTCTGACTCACTTCTGAGTCCAGAAACAAAACCTATTTTTCAATAACAAAATTAGCTATTTGATACTAGTTAACCTACTGTGCCTTGCATAATGGGGCCCTACAGTACTGTAACACTCCTTCCTTCCCTATAAACAAAAAAAACAAAAAATCTCAAGATTTTCTCTTTTTTTTAAAAACCAACCCCTCCCTGGGACTGGTAAAAATCCGAGCCTGGGCACTCCTGGGGTTACCATCATTTCACCACTGCCGGAATTTCCTTCGGCACCACATGACAATGTTTCCGGGATGTGGGAGAGTTTGCTCCCTACGGTCGTTACCGGCTAAGAAAAGCCATCCCCTGTCATAAATCAACATCGGGCGTTTCTCGCCTATATCTCCTGCAAAATCTACCACATAAATTCGCTCTTGCTCACACACGTTCTCCGTGCTCGACTCTTCCCAAAAATTCCCGGTATGTTACACTTTCGAGCCACCATCACTTTCTTAGATAACTTCAACAAACGGTCGGCACACAACCGATTAAAACTAACTGCGCGTTTTATTCTCGCGAAATAGGGGAACAAAAAACAGAACAAAAAAAACCTTCATTGACCTATTCTCTAATGGTCAGCCTCGAAGCTTACTGAGGGTACCGTCGCTATACTGCTTGCTATATATGGACCATACATTTCTGACACGCCCGTGCTCCCGTCGCGAATGACAGCGAACAAACACCCAGTTTCTAACTCCCAACCCCATTGGCGTGGCGTGGCACCCATCCCATGGCTCTAACTAAACGGCGTGACGGGGGTGAAATGTCGACACCACCGTTCCTGGAACACATCGGGTCACCAATCCAGGTCCATCATTTTCTTCCCTAAACCAAAATTAATTTGACTGAGGTACCCTCTCTTAAATATAAAGCTTAAATCTATTCCACTTCCATACACGGTCTACCAACGTGATTGGGGAGCAACCCTGGGTCACGAAAATTAATCACAACTTCAATATCGACCACCGTTATCGTGGCGCACCAATACGACTGTCCTGTCGTCTAACCACCGGTTCGCAGTTTTAACGCGTGTAGAGTTCGAGCACCTTTGCCCATTCTTCTCCGAGCCAAAAACCCATGGCCGCCTCGTTTGCGAGAACCACCCGAGCGAACTTTATTCATCCCGCAGACCCAACTGGGCTGCACATACTCTGTGCACAGGGATATTCTGCGAAATAACCTTATTGACCCCCGTCCGGGGTCTTCATGGGCCGACCCAAACCTGCTATCAGTGCCCCCCAAACAACTCAAATACAAGATCACTTTAACCCTAACACTTTGCTGACCCACGTAACATTCAATTTAAGAACTGTTTTTTTTTTAATTACATTTTTAAATTTCTCCATCCTCTAAATAGTAAAATATCATTCACTCAAGCATTAGGAACCCGGAATCCTCCATGTAACAAATACATCAATACAAGAATACAAAAAAAAATTCATTCCACCCAACAACAACAAAAAAATCAAACCGAAACCGACAGAACCAATGGAGAACATATCTCCACAATACAATACAACATAATTCAAAGGATAAAGGGAAAAGAGAACAGCGCCCGACACCATAACGTATTGACATGTCGTCAAACTCCAACCCGGACACCATCAGATCACCCGCCGCTGTCGTCGTTATTTTCCTGCAACACTTTTTAGCAGTTTTCAAAACCCACGGGCGCTTTCTTTCTTTCTCTCTCTCTCTCTCTCTCTCTCTCTCTCTCTCTCTCTTTCTCTCTCTTTTTAACACGCATATACATTCTAACAACAAAAGATTTCGGCCACAGAGTGGCATATCAATCCCTTTCTTTCTATGCTCTTTCTGTCTCTGTCTCTCTCTTTTTAATACATTCTTTCTTTCTTTTTTCTAAATACGCATATTCTGTCCTCGCGTGCACATGTCATTTCAGCACATCCACCCTTTTTAACATTTCCATTCTTCCTCTCTTTCTCTCTCTTTTGATTACATACTTCCCTCGTTTTTTTTTTCGCCCGTTATTGCTTTCACCTTTGTCCCCCACCAACACAAACCAGAAAAAAATTACAGCAACAAATTCTTAAAACACAACACAAAAAAAACATAATTACGGCAAATCGTCCTTTTTTTTTCTAACTAGAATGTTCTTTTCCTACAAAGTCTTAACAATTGTTTTTGCGTGTGTGTGTGTGCGTGCGTTCTTTTTTCTTTTTTTAACAAAATGTGTCTTTCTTTTTTTTTTTTGTGAATCTTAACAATTAACAAAATGTGTCTTTTTCTCTTTCTGCGTAATTTAATAATTGTGTGTGCGTTCTTCTTTCTTTTCTTTTTTTAACAAAATGTGTCTTTTTTCTTTTCTTTTTTCTTTTCTTTTTTCCTATGTCTTTTAATAATTAACTAAATGTGTCTCTCTTTTGTGTATCTCAACAATTTTCCCCTCGTGTCTCGCTCCTTTTTTTCTTCCTTTTTCTATTAATTCGGACCACACGATGTGTTCGTACTTCATGACAGCACCAGATCGATATCGAACCGTTTCATGTTGGAAACGGCAGGTCACGGCTACCAAATTAACCCATTGTAACGATACATCAATTTACATGTCTACTCATATCATTTTACTCTATACGTTTCGTAACCACAGTCTTAAATCTTCACGTATCAATTTACGGCTCTTCAGGCCTTTTTAAAACCACGAATCTGTTCACGGCATCTCAGGCCTTTTTCAATTACGGCCTCTGTTCATTTATACGTACGATAACTGTTTACAGATCTTATTTTTCAAATAACGAATCTTCCATTGCGACACGTCTCTTAACGCTCTCGGCATCAAATAACATAATTTTCACATATAACTTTTATAAATCTTATTCCACATATAAAAACGTACTGTTCACAGTCTCGAAAGAGTTCTTTTACCATTTATAAACGCTTCAGTTCAACTTATATCAAATCACGGAAAGTTCATTATACATTTCTTAAAGTTCCTAAAAAGTTATTCTCAAATAAATCTCAAGGTTTACCTTATCTTCTGTTCTCTTCTTTGGCCTGTGATTCGTCTAGTCTTCGCTGGCTGTGTCGTCTTGATCGAAGGAAGAGGTCTGTCTCAGACAGAATGAATACACGAGACACGAATTTTCTTGAAGGGAAATTTCACACAAGTTTCTTTATTCTCACACAATTTTCTTATTTCTTAGTTCGTTTGCTGTCAGGGGGATTCCGGTTTCGACTCTCTCATACTCAGGCTATTTTCTGGTTCCTTTTGGGATATCTTCTGCCCTCCCAAAGCGGGGCCTTACCAGTTTGCCGGCTACATGCTCGCACCCGGTCTGAACGGTATCGCCTCTAAGCTCAGACTGATTCTAAAAAGCTAAGTTCTTGTTCTCCGTGGTGACGTAATCATCATTCCCACGCACGAGATGGGGACAAAAACGACTCACTCTGATCTCTGACTCAAAGGTCACGTCAGGTGTCTAAATTTATTATGACTATTCTTGGATCAAACTCTTCTCTGACTCATTTCTGAGTCCAGAAACAAAACCTATTTTTCAATAACAAAATTAGCTATTTGATACTAGTTAACCTACTGTGCCTTGCATAATGGGGCCCTACAGTACTGTAACATAAGGTCAACAAGTTCATTTCGTAGTATGAAGTCGTAAAAAAAACCCACTCGGTAACCTTTAAAAGAGTCAGGTGATCGAGGCAAGAAGAAGAAAGCACCCGGAGTGCAAAGTCAGAAATTAAAACGGCAGTTTTAAACGAACGAAGAAGCCCCTTCTTACATAGCAGAGATCGAGTTGGGAGGATATAGAGAAAAAACTTGTCGTGGGTCAGCCCCGAATTGCCGTACACAACTGGTGTGGGTATCACAAGCCTTTCCTAGATTCCGTGAGTAGACTTCTACAGAACGCATCGTCGTGTTTCCCTCTATGTTGCAAGGTCACTCACTCTGCCTGGTTTTCGTGAAAATAACCTACGTTGGGTAAGTTCAAAAATCTACCGCCGTCAAAGTAAAGAAAGAGGTTTATTTCGTAAGACAAAGGAAAGTACAACAATGCCAAAGGACTTTTGGCAACAAAAAATATTTTATTATATATATATGTGTATACTAACCTACACTAGCTTTGGTTAAGTATAAAGTAACATAATTTCTCGAGCACGTCCTTAGCTCTCTCGTTGGGTTTTGTTTGATACTATGGGGTCCTCCGAGGGGACTGGTATTGCAACAATTACACGCTATCTAGTTTTATTTTATTATTATTATTATTATTATTATTATTATTACCAGTAATTGTAGAAACTAATGGGACCCTGTTGAAAGTCAACAGTGGTTTCCATCATTTATTTGGATAACTTACTGTTAATGATAATATTTCGATTGAAATAATAAATATATGTCAGAAGTAATAATATAAAGAAATAATATCGCTTTCGTCTTTAGTAAAATATGTGTCATTATTAGTTAAATATACTTTAAATAAATGAACTAAATATGTTTCCTCTATTCATGTTAAAGCTTAAAACTGTATATGCTTTAAAACAATGCATTTGTTTTTCATTCGACCGTAACAAAAATTCTGATATTTATTTTTACATTACTGACATGTAAGTTTTAATACTTAATTTAACTTTTTTATTTTAGAATATACTTTCTTTCAAAATAAATGATCTTTTCTGTAAAAACAATTGTCAGATAAATATTCATTACATAAATGAAACGGATGTCATTTTTGAAAATATATGCATTTGATATTATACAAATTGTATAATATTACAATTAAATAATGTGAAAAGTGAGTTTATAAAAGAGTTTAATTTGACGGATGACAACATTCTATTTGTTAACAATTCATTTTAAAATGTTTAATTTTAAATGAAGTAATACCTTAGTGACATAAGTTTCATATCTCATCGTTTTAAATTGATAGAATAGTAATAAGGTGCGTACATAAGGGAACTAATGGTAACTCTATTTCTCTCTCTTATTCACTAATTCACTCATTCACACACAAACTATTAAAGACATGTTTCATTGCAGCAATCACAGTAACTAAAATAATTAGAGGTCGAGGAAGCTGAGCTTAAGCATATTTAAATCCCAATAAAGTTACACAAAATATCAGAGAAAAAGTATAGCAGACAACATATCATTGTTTCTTGATCTTTCTTATGATACGTTAATTGTCGAATTCTACATTTTAAGGTATGATAAAAAACAATAACCCTAAGTTTCTGTATACCCTTAACGATAAATGGCAATTTTTTCTGATATTTCCCCCTGTTATACTTATCTCTGCCCTTTTCTGATACTTTTTAATATGTAATTTTTTTTCTGTGAATTTAACTTGGGCTTTTTTGGTAACTGTTTTCGTTATTTTTTTCTACGACTTTTTCTGCGATTATGTTTTGTTTGACATTGTTATTGTGATTATTTGTTCCTTGACTTTTTTCTGTGACTATTTTTCCGGGACCTATTTCTATGATTCAGTTTCTATTGCTATTTTCAGTGATTATTTTCTATGACTTATCTTCTGTGAAAATACAGCCAAATGTTAAGGTAAGTGCAGTTTATTATCATTTATTATCATAATTTATATTCATCATGAGAATTAGTAATGCGGTGAAACTGCAATAGAATTTATAGTACTTTAAGTACTACGTCATTAATTATTAGCATTTATTATAATTATGAGGATCGGTAATGCTGTGAAACTGCAATGAAGTTTTCAAATAAGTACCCTTTATTATAATTTATTAATTGTTATTTTATTGCTAAGATCACCGAATCTATTTATGGAATTGAGCACTATTTTATCAAGCATATACCACTTAACAAATATAATATTTTATTATTACAACTACTCTTTGTGACGGCATTAGCCATTTTGTGATTCACCACTTACAAAAATTAATACTTATTATTACACCTAATGTAATGATGGTATCGTTAAGTTTTTGATTCAGCATATACCACTAACTTACTGTATAATTACAGCTACTCTGTGGTATTAAGCAATTTTAGATTAAGCATAGACATGAAAATGGTGAATCTGTTTTCTTTTCTTTTCATTCATATCAAATATCTTCCAAATTATATAGACACCGTAATTTAGTCTTTCACAAGCTCTCAAATGATGTATCGTATATACACACGTACGCTGTGGCTAAGAGTTTTCCTGGACAACGTTCACACCTGTACCTGTATCTGGTACGGCATTCACACTGGGTAGGTTAAATCGGCTTCTCTGAAGAAGGTAGTTTCATGGGAGTATCTAATTCACAAGCGGTCCTTAGTCGCATGTATATTACGGTGAGGGAGGATGACGACGTACGGTTTTTGCAGTTCTTGCAGAATGGTTTGCCCTATACATACAGCGCCTGGTATTCCCAAATACACAAACCAGTGTGTCCACGTGATTAGTTCGTAGAAACACCCGTGCATGAGACCCGATTGTTATGTATACATTTATTCATAAAAAAAGAGTATATATTTACTGATGGTAAAAAAGTAGAGTAACATATTAAACGTGGTTCAGAGGTGAGAGCGGAAGTTTCTTGTGTTTTTAATTTTTCCCAAACACTCCCGTGCACAGGTCTGGCTAATATATATATATATATATATATATATATATATATATATATATATATATATATATATATATATATATATATATATATTCTGTGGATGGTTTCATTCCAAAGTGCTACATAATATAGTTTGTTTCATTAACGCTTAGATTAAGCGTTAACACATCGGGCATTTTTGAAATCCACTTATATATATATATATATGCATGAATGTGTGTAAGTATATATATATATGAATATATGTAAGTATATGTATATATATATATATATATATATATATATATGTAACATATATACATGTATGTAACTATATACATGCATGTAATGATATATATAAGTATATATATATGTATGTAAGTATATATATGTATGTATGTCAGTACATATATATATATATATATATATATATATATATATATATATATATATATATATATATGTATATATATATATATACAGGGCGTTACGGAGCACGCTCCTTTTTCCTGGGCCGAAGGAGAAGAGCGCTAATTTTATATTCAGCGGGAGTGGAGCTGGAGCAACTCCATTTGGGACTAAAGAGCGGTGGTTTTAGCGCTCCGCTCTCCTCGCTCACAAAATTATTTGATTTTTTTCTTTTAAACATTAGTTTTTTATTCAGCAATAAAAAAGCAAAGAAAAGAAAGTCTCAGAGTTTACTCTGAGTTATTTAAAAAAATCATATCTGGTAAATGTATATGAGATAGGGAGAGAGAGAGAGAGGGGGGAGGGAGGGAGAGACAGGGAGAAAGAAGGAGAACATATAGAGTTCTCAGATTTTTACATCTATGTGTTAAATTTTTGATAGGACAGTTTTCTTAAGGCAGAAGACAGACAATTTGGCACCAAATGTCTTTAAATGGGCCAGTGAGTCTATAGGTGTCTTTGAAGTTATTTTCTTATAGATTTGAACTTTTTTGTATTTATGACAATGATGTTTATTGTGATTGAATAAATAAGCCAATTTTTCTTTTTATTCGTGTTTTTAAATAAAGAATTTTAGGTTCAATTATACTTTAGGTTCCGTGAGATATTCTCGCCTATTTCGCTCGGTATTCACCCAAATGTATTTAGTCCAAGGAAAAAAAGAATAAAACCCAACATGGCCGCCATCGAGTAAACCCTGGAATTAAAGTTAGATTCTCAACACTTTAAAAAGTAAATCAGAATTTTATTTCAGAACCAAAATACAATTAAGAGCACCAATCATTTTCATGCTAAATTTGGGCGAATACCAAGCGAAATGAGCGAAAGGAAACAGCGGTCTCTATTCTACAATTAAACCAATGTTTAAACTTAATTATCTTAAAGAAAATATCTTAAATTTTAATTTAAAAAAGCAAATCATTAGACTTTCTGATTAATTTGTGTTTTCTTTTAGAACCGAAAGTAGATTAGATATCTTTCTTTATCTTAACAAATATATGATCGAATTTTAAAATTGTAAACAGTTTGCTTTTGTTAGACATTTCAAATATAGACGTTTCACCTTTTTTTCAAATTTTTAATTTTAATAAATGTTTTTGCCCGACCTAGGAAAACTTGCTCCAGTTGAAATTTTAAGACATTAAATGGATCTCTGAATTGTTTATTGACAATTTATTGATATTTTTTGGGCAACTTATGAAAAATATTTTTTTATTCAATCTTTAAAAATAAACTTCATTATTTTTTTATTCGCCCCATATAGTACTATAGAAAAAAATCGATAAATCGATTTGTTTGAAAGCACTTGCGCGTTTCTCTATTATAAATAAAAAATATACATCATACAATATAGTTACGTTTGTAATACAACACGACGAGTAATGTTGCCCTGGCTGTCTCTCCTCTTCCAGAGAAATGTTTTCTTTAAAAAGAAAATAATCACTAATAATGTTTAAAAGTAAAACTTTATTTACTTAAAGCCAATCTTAATTCCCTTCCAAAATAAATAGAAAAAATATCGGGTCAAATTTTCCTTCCCTGAAAAAATACGTTGTTAATGTAATGAACATTAAAATTGTTTTAAAATACTTCAGGGATTTTTCTATTTCTATTTTATACCTCAGGTCACGAAAATTTACGTATAATCCTATACTTCGTCCGACATATTTTCCTATTACTCTCAAAATATTAGCGAGATTTGTTCAAATATTATCTTACGGTCTTACACTTAAAGTGACATCCCAACCCATATCGATGAGATCCTTTGACGCCACCCCAACCTTCGACCACTCATTGGCAGAATAGAACGTTTATGAAAGAAGGTACATTTTTATTAAGGAGCGCTGAAAAAGAGCCGCTCCGTTTTATAGGAGTTGGAGCAGGAGCGGCACCTTTTTGAAAATGGGGAGCGTGAGAGAAGCCAGCTCCAATTTAGGGCGTTGGAGCAGGAGCGGGGGCAGCTCCAAAAGTAGTGGAGCGCGTAAAGCCTGTGTATATATATATATATATATATATATATATATATATATATATATATGTGTGTGTGTGTATAAGTATATGTATATATATATGCTTATGTAAGTGAATATCTATATATATATATGTATGTATATAAAAGTATATTATATAAGTACTATATACCTGTGCGCGTGTTTATATGCGTGCACTTTTGTATGTACACATTACTGTATCTTTTGCATATTTTGCTCCACAATTATATCTCAATTTTCTTGTGGTTTCATGATTACATTTATACGCTACTTTCCGCCATCTTTCCATTTTTATTTCTTGTCTGAATCACTTGTTGCCTTCGGGCAGGTTTTGCTGTCTGAGATTAGTCTTATTCAGGATGACAGTGATTTTCATCTCAGCCGGTGTCTATTTCTTCGACCGTCAAGCAAATCCTCATCTCGATAACTTGGCCAACCTTACTACACTGGCGTCAATATTTTCATTGAATTATTTTTCCACATTTCCGTTAGAAAATTGGGACGAGTTGATGAAAAATGGAATATCGACATTGGTGAAATATCAAAGAATTACCAACCCAGAATCAGAGAATTGGAATCATTCCTCAATTTCTGGTCAACATAAAAGGAAATATTTCCATAAAATGTCAATTCTGTGCCCGAGGCCGTGTTTGTCAACGAAAATCGCAGCAGGCGTTCTTTTCTTTATAAACGAATTGACAAAACTTATTTCAGAAATGGGTTGTAACGTATTTTATATAACTGTTTTAGTGTACATATATATATATATATATATATATATATATATATATATATATATATATATATATATATATACTAGTAAGACCCGTGCACCAGCGTTGCGCGGGAGAGATATATAAGTATTAGAGTATTACTTCGTAAAAAAGAAGTTGAAAAAAGCCCTGTAAATAATTTAGGTTATTAAAATGGGATTTATCTATGCTTTGAGTCAAACAACATATACTTCCTTTGACTTTGTGTACGAAAAGTAAAATCTAAAACTATGCGTGAAGCTTTCCAGGATCAGTGAAGGAAATCCCTCTAGACTGAGGCAATTTTTATCCCAATCCGGAGTTGCCATTTTGGTTGCTGATTGAATTAACCACCATTAATATACGGCCTTTCATCTAATTTATGTAAGGTATTTGTTGTAGTTTTGTTTTCGATTTCTGAACTGTTGACTAATGTGAACTTTTCCAATTGACTATGTTGTTTCTTATGCGTTGCCTCTTCACGAGGGGGTAGTTACAAAATGGTGTTCTTATGTGTTTAAAATTCAGGTCCTGCGGATAAACAATAAAAGTTGTCACAGGATTGCTTCAAGAAGGATTTCTTCTTACCTGATAGAGGAGAGAAAATAATAAGTAAAGTGTCATAACACTTAGTAAAAAATCAAAATAAACAAAAAAAAAAAATAGAAATTAATTGTAAAATTGACAAATAATTAAAGAGAGGAAAAGTAATCAAAAAATAAAAATTGCCGCAGTCTAAAAAGATTTCTCCTTCAATGACCGAGAAAAGTAGAGAATAAGGAAAAACTTAAACCTTGAGTTACTGGTTTTACAGGCTCTCTGCTTAATTTAAAAAGAAAAAACTACTTATTGCTATCTCATTTTTAATTAAAATCTATAAAAGCTATATCTGGAAAGTCCATGGGAGTCGTTCAAATGGCTTTTAATATACAACGTACATACTAAACTATTACATTGCAACTAATTCTAACCGGATTATTTGGGTCGTTAATGGCTTGACCTCGCAACATTCAACGGATTTTACATTTTTTAGACACCAATCGTTTCTGGATTTTACACTTTTGAACCTGCTGCTACAATTACCATGACACCTTCAACGGTGAACCTTTTCATATATTTTCAACCTCTTCTCTTTGCATTGGACATTTTCTGCACTTTTTATACTTGTATTTATCTCATATTATGTTTTTGTCTTTTTAAAAATATGACTTTTAGTAATTGTCTAACCAACTTATCTCTCTCTATTCCTTTGATGATAAGATTCCATTCTTTATAAAGTCATATCTTAAGGAAACACCTCTCTTTAATTTAAAAACAATTTGTTTTTAAAACATGATGACGTAATAGATTTTGTATTTTATAATATTCATTCTCACATTTCACTTGTTCATAAATATATATATATATATATATATATATATATATATATATATATATATGAGAGAGAGATAAACATATCTATAGTTATATGACATTCTAACGTAGAAACACCTATAACTGATAGCTGTAACTGTATGAATAATAACTTACGCTCTCTTGGTAATAACTGTATACACTGTGATGTAATTTGTAGGTATATAATTAAATCGATTATAAGAGATAATAGTTATACTGTCAACAATAATTGCAATATCAATACTTATAGTAATAATAATGCTAAAAACAGTAATAACAATGATTACAGCATTTAACACTAAACATTAATACTATATATATATATATATATATATATATATATATATATATATATATATATATATATATATATATATATAAATAAAGAACATTCTCATAAATAGGCTCTAATAAAAATCTAATGAAAGTTAGAATATCCAAACATTGTTATACTTGATACAATGTGTAACATGATAAAATAACTTAATTTCGAATTTGAAACGTAGTAATACTCCAATAATATTTCTATAAAAAATATTTTAGACTGGCACATTGTTAGAAAGATCGATCATATTAACCTGGTTCGAGATTTTGTAACCTACGGCTTAATACATATGTGTATACTCTTTATTTGAATAATGATCTGAATATAATTTAAACTGTTAAAAATACACACACGCCCCCCCCCCCACATATATATATATATATATATATATATATATATATATATATATTATTAAATACTGAGCATTCGGTGTTTGCAAGTTGTGGATGTATGTTTATAATCAACTGAATACATGTTTTCTTATTTATTTAAATTCGAGTGTCATATAGGATGGGCAAGCAAAATTTACAATGAACGTTTAGTTGTTTTTCTCAGCAGTCAATCATTTTGAAACTTAGCATATATTTATTTGATAACCATACCGTACACTATTATCCTTACCTTTTCAAAAAGTTTTGCCCGTATGAGTAATCAGGAAAGCAAACGTTAAAGAGTACGTTATGTGCGGAATGCACTCGTCACACTAAAATAGGTTCTAAGAATCGTCGGAATGCCCATAAAGACTGTATATAATGTAAAGAAGATAATCACTATGAGCAGAAAGTCTGAGAGGAGAGGAATTTACAAAAAACGTACCAACACTTTTATTAAAACTCTCAAATCCAAAATCTTTAAAAAATCAACCAATTAAATGAGGGGAATCGCAATGGACATTAAGGTAGACATTAAGGTAAGGTAGATTAAGCCCATTATAAATGAGGAAAAATATGATTTGTAGTGATAATGTTACATAAAAACACCAAACGCTGTTGTGAACCGCAGAAACGACAGATATATTTAAAAATCGACAGCTTAGTTTCAGGTTACACTCAGAACAAAACATTTCGTTCAAGATATGTCTTTTGATGGTTGTGGCTTCCAATGAAAAGACAATGCCTATAACATTCTACGAAGCTGATTAAAACATTCAATGTTAAAAGATTCTATAAAATTGTTAGATGGCAGCTATTGCAATGTCATAAAGCAGACTACCCAGATAGTAATTATGTATGGCCACAGGATGGTTCTCTATTCTACACTGCTAGACACACACAAGATTTGCGCACATCCAACTTTAGCAACTTTTGGGAATCATGTTTATGGCCGCGACTTAGCACAAATTTAAACCTTCTAAAATATGCTATTTCGGGTGTTATAGAAAATGCTACAAATAGAACATCATACAGTATGTCGACTCTGTTAAAGCCAATATTAAAGAAAAATGGGAGAAGTTCTCTCCCGAATATTTGATGAATACTTGTATGAGTTTCAAAAAGCGTGCGAAGGCAGTTATTGAGAAATACGGGGATAGATAGAATTAAAACATTTTCTATTATGAACATTTTCTTGTGCTACAAAATTTTTCATGACTTTTAATAAACTAATTGTTCATAAACTCCCTTACAATCATTGCCAACAATATTGTAATTTTCCCCACCCTGTACATATATATATATATATATATATATATATATATATATATATATATATATATATATATATATATATATGTGTGTGTGTGTGTTTGTGTGTGTGTGTACATAGTAATGCAGGTAAAGGTTACATCGACAATTTAAATTACCAAAGAACGTCCACCGGGTTTATATAAGAGTGCTCAATATTAAATAAAACTATTTTATGGCCATTAAGTTATTTTATTAATACAACCATTATTTGGCTACACATTTGCCAAATATGTTTCGGACACAGCTATAGGGTGTTAGAATTTCATTTGATATAATGAGACAATATTTATGTCTAATAAAAACATGTGATAAACTTATGAAAATCAATGAGCTACCTAAAAATATTATTAACTAATAAAAGGTTTTTTTATTTGTTCATTAATTAATACATTAATTTTATTTTATAAAGAAGGTATATCACCTCAACATACAAATTGGGGGTAAAACCTTTACGAAAGAGACACGATTTAAACATCTGATAACTTATGAATTCGACATCTCGCGTCTTGCACACAAATATATACACACTAACGTAAAATCCACACACACACATACACAGCATTCGCGTATACGCATAGCGAAAATCATAATAAAGAATAAAAAACTATATTTAAAAAAAATGATTTAAAAATAAATTTTAGTTACTTTTGGGCTACAAAAATGTAAATTAATATACATATATATATATATATATATATATATATATATATATATATATATATATATATATATAATTAATTAATTAAAAATATTTCTTTTTATCTACATACGTATACGTTTTATCCTTACGGGAATCGTCAGTGTAGACTAGAATTATTGACACTGGTCGCCGAACTAGAACCCTGGTACACGAGCTATATTTAAAACTGAAATCCCAACGTTTTTGCCCCGCACAGTCGTTGTCAACAGTTCAGTAAATAAGCGAGAGCTTAATCTTATTCGAAGGCAGCTGTCTCAAATAATTCGACTATTGAAAAGAACATTGCATTTAAGCCAAGGGGGAGGCTGTGTTGATACTACTCGCTAAAGCGCCCAGCGTAGTTTGAGGGCGGCAAATAAGTTATTATAAATATTTTGTGTTTATCTACATACGTATACGTTTCATTCTCACAGGAATCGTCAGTGTAGATAAGAATTTTTCACACCGGTCGCCGGACTCGATCCCGAGTATATATATATATATATATATATATATATATATATATGAAAAATTCGAATGCAATACTCGCCATTTTGAAAGTTATTTCTAAATATGACCTTAGAGAATGATCAGATTAATATTGTTCCTGATGAAATCTAAGTTTTTAACAGCTGTTGATCGATAACATCGACATGCCAGTGTTTCAGATTTTTCTGAGTTCGAAATAAATATTCTCGAGTTAACAAGATGCATCTGAAAAATGGCGGAGGACACATCGGTTGAAACGTTGTGAGAATAACATCCAAGATGAGAATAATAGTTCTAATAATCTAAATAAAAACAACGTCTAATTGTTCTGTATACGATTTATTGTATGCGATTTAATTAACACAAGGTAATATGTTACTTGTGATAAAGAGCCATGAAACTTTAAAACTTTTATACTCGTATTCCTGCTTATCGGATCAAAATATATACATTAGGTGTGATACAAATGTCTATATAAATTCTATACATTTTTATTTCAAACTGAATAAAACCTTATTAAACATTATACTATCTCCGGTATTTATTGAACTAGGTTAATTCATAACAAGCTTTCTCTCTTACATAATTACAAAGAACAATACGGACTAAGTAAGTAATGGACAATTCTCAACAAAACTTCTGTCATAAACATTATATTGTACTCAACAACACGTATACATTGTGCAAAGTAGTTTTCTAATTGTTACCATGAACCTGATTACAAATGTAATTATATGTATTGTCGTGATACCACAGAATCCAGCTTTTCGCAAAATTAGTTTGATCGTATCAGTCACGTATTCTATTCTCTACAATAAAATACATTAAACAATTGTCGACCTTCAGTTTTTGGTTAACTATGTTAAATATTGTGTCAACAACATTACCTATATAATACGTTTAGTTATACAATTGCTAAACTAATTAATACTTTAATGACTTAAATTCATACCTTGATTCTAACCGACGTCCTGCGCTAACGTGTGTTGCACCCTTCAAAAACTGAGGTCAGTTCTGTTTACTAAAATAAAAAGCCTTCTAACATGCTCTTCATATAATCATTAAACAACACGTTCTTACAAGAATAATGTATTCACAATCATCCAAAGTTAAAAAGAGCGAAGAGAGAGAAAAAGACACAGTTAGTCAACCACGTTTTCAGACCATGCCTTATTTAGTATCGCTTTACCAGACTATTTTAAAGCGTAATGTCTCCTTTACGCATCTGAGGAGACCGCATTATACGCCCATAGCTTTATTATATCACCGTTTCGTCAGTTGAATAAGTAATACGTCTTGTCATATTACACATTCAACCACTATTGATGTTGCTGCTGCTACCCTCTTTGTCGTGTTTCTCACGTAATATCTGACTAAATATTAACGACTTCCTGACTCACTATTATAGGCTATGCAAGAAATGTAAACCATGATTATCCAAGTACATAGCAAGTACAATTAGCCGTACACACTGATTAGTAACAGCTATCATTTAGGTGTGTATTTAAACAACTAATGAGTCATTCATTCTGAGAATATACGATGATAATTCAATTATTAATATTTAGTTTTAATGCATCTATTAATAACCTATTTTATATTTTAATTAGATAATATATCTTCTTAAGTCTCGCTCACTGTGTCTGTCGATTGCTATGTTTTCTATATTTTTTTCGTTCCCTCCCCTCTATCTCTGTCTTTCTCTCTCTCTGTCTCTCTCTCTCTCTCTCTGCTTGTCCGGCTGTCAATATATCTCTGTATGTATGCCTTTCTGGCTGTACGACCATTTTCAACGATTCCCCCCCCCCTCTCTCTCTCTCTCTATTTTTCTCTCTGTTCTCCGGCTGTCAAGATGTCTTTGTATATATGCATTTCTGGCTGTATGCCCATTTTCAACGATCCCCCTCTCTTTCTCTCTCTCTCTCTCTCTCTCTCTCTCTCTATATATATATATATATATATATATATATATATATATATATATATATATATATATAAGAAAAGTCACTTGAATTCTTAGAAGTATGCTCAATATAGAATTGTATCAAAAAGTCGATGTTTGATTCTGTCTAGCCAGCGAAATTCATAAATTGTCACTCCGTGTTCTTTATATAAAAACGTATAATACACGGTATTTTAGTTGAAAATACTTTTTAGAATATTCGTATTATTCGACATAACTTTATCGGAAATGATAAAAATACTATTTACAATTAAATCAAAGATGAAAACAAACGTATGAGCCACACACTATTTTTTAGCTATTTATTAATGTATAAGAACATTGTTTGAAATATACAATTGTAATACCTTTTATATTTTATCATAGTTGCAAGTTTTGTGAAGTAATGGTATTTGATGACGTCAGTTTTTTCGGAAGGCAACATGCTTTATTATGACTGTTGCCAGTAAAACTGCTATATAGCGTGTAGAGCAATGGAGAAATAAACAACACACCATAATAAAATACAAGAAGATACACGCCCCAAAACGGGTAAAAATAATTTCCCGAACAGAATAGTTTTGCAACACTTTTATATTCCATAACATAGATTAAATTCAAAATATAATATTAATAAACCTTATGTCACTTATTTCGAATCTAAAAATGTTTTCCATTAAGGGCTCAATCTTAATGGGCTATCGAAGAAACTTAAATGTTTGGAATCGTTGGTAATTGATGTCTAATCACTACGCATCAGATTTAATACAAATATGAAATATTATATTTTGCAAATGGTAGATTGTTCGGTACTACTCAAGATGAAGCGCCTAATTTCCGTGACTGCTCGGCGGCAACGATCGGACAGGTCGCGGAAGCGCCCGAGAGCTGCCGAGACGAAAACGAGGCTGAAGCAAAACTGAATATCGTAAAGTGGAAGAGTGGCAGACGACAGTATAAGACGAATAATACAAAAGAAAAAATACATATATTTGAAAACAATGAAAAAAAATATGATCAAACAATAGCTGAAGAACTATAAATACACTTTTTTTTTTCGTCGGCCAAATGAACCATTTTAATTTTTTTTTGTCTTGTTTTTACATAAATCAAAGAAGTAAATGCTATTTTTTTTACGATATTTAGGCAACTTTTTTTCGTATTTTTTTGTTTATATAAAACAAATGAAGTATATGTTATTTTTCTTAGGATATTTAGGCAAGTTTTTTAGGTATATTTTTTTTTGGTGGGGGGGGATTTCATATATTTTCTCGTCGAGGGTCAGGGTTTACGGATACGTTTGCGGCCGGTTTTAAAGGTCTTCCGACAGCTTGTTTTGTTGTGCTGAGCGCAGACGATTGGCAGCAACCTGATTGGTCATCTCTGCTTCAGCCTTATTTCGTATCGGCAGCTCTTGGGCGCTTACGCGACCTGCCCGATCGTTGCCACCGAGCAGTCACGGAAATTAGGCGCTTCATCTGGAGTAGTACCGATTGTTCCCTTAGTATTCTATCTAACAGTCTTCTAAAATACTCCAAAGAACCTGACTTGTGTATAATATTTATTAATAGATGTTTAATAGCTATTGTTAAAGTTCTCGTCTCGTCTCTATCTTCACTGTTTGCAAAGATCTAAATATAGACCAAATTACTTCCCCTTACGCCAGTAGGTGTGTTCTAAAATTTATAATAATTAGTTTATTAGTTTAGCTGTTAATCCTATACATAGCAATATATAAATATGTAAACGTACCTAACTTTATATAAATAGTTATGAAACTAGTTATCTATTAGTTGCAGTTCTACGAGGTGTGCAACTGTTACTGTAAATCAAATATTCTCGTTCTTATTCTTACAGCGTGTGAGTAGGCCGCCAAACGAAGCAGACAATGAGGAGATCATTCAGAAAAGACAGATAAATATCTATTGGTATTTATTGATATACTTGATCTGATCTAGACTTCAACAACTCTATATTGCCCGTCTCTCTATGGTACGACTAATACATTCCGCCTTTTCCGCTATAACGTACATATCACACAGCGAGATGATGCATATAAGATGGAAGAATAGGAAAATGTATTAACAGAGATTCATAGAGATAGAGATATAAAAAACGTCTATTTAATATTTTACATAATTAGCAATATACACTTAAAATAAAATTTAATAGTAGAAAGTCAATAATGAACATGAAGTAGAAAGTGTTCAATGAAAGCATCATGCCTTTTATGACATATGGTAGTGAAACATTGACACTTATTAATGCAACGATACTAAAGCTAAGAGTGGCATAATTCAAAATGGAACGCATTATGCTCGTAATAGAAAAAGTAACACTAGGATCAGACAGAAAAGTAGTAAATGACATCATCACCACAATACGAACGGCCAAAAATAGATGGACAGGTCACAAATCGAGATGTACAAAAACAGGTGGACATATAGATCGACATAATTGATCCCGATTCAATGGGAAAATACCTAGAAGAAAGCCAAAAAACCGGTGGAGAGACGACCTCGACAGCCAAATAGGTCCTACTTTGCCACGCCTAGCTAGCGATAAAACAATGGTAAAATAAACCGGTGATGGGTTCTTCCACCAATAGTGATTAAAAGTACACTAATGATGATCATAATGATTATGATGATGCTGATGATGATACTTAAGCTATATATATTCACTATGACGCTCTGATCAATTTTACTGAAGTGTCTTAAAAGAAAATGTAAGCATATATTGTCGCTTTTCTTTTAAAATCTATCATTTGTTTTTATATAATACACAATGCACGTACCAAAAAGATAAACAAATGACCTCTTCATATATAGATTAATGCAAACAATAACCCTTTCAAAACATATCAATGCTTTGAAGAGCATTTTATTGTCATACACAAAATAGATACACGAAAATATGTTTTTTAGACTATATATTCTGCTTGGGTTAACAGAAGATCAGATAACAATATTGGGTAAAGAGCCAATGACATTGTACTCGATTCGAAATAACGATCTAATGCCATTCAATAAGGACGGATCAAAACTCATTGTGTTGTGAAGCATAATAGGTCTGTCTCTATAACATTGTCATTACAGTCAAACAAGCGTGACTATTTTAATGGGCGCACCTGTTGCATCGTTAGATTTTATGTTAATGACATAAGATATATTAATAAAATGTACGTTATGATAAAAATATTAAGATGATATATTCTATTTTAAACTCTAATAGAACGATAATTTACAGAATTGAATCATATATTGATCTATGATTTCTTCTTTAACAAGTGCCGTACATAAGTGCATACTCTCATAAAAATATACACTTAGGTAATCACACAACAAATTTTCAGACGTAATTATATTTTCTGTCTTTTTATCGCTTTGACCTGATAGACCAACACTTTATAAAACCGGGTTCAACTTTATCATTTTTCCGTCATTGTTGATACTAATTTTGCTTTTTTTCCAGTACGTTTATCCATCTTTATAGCTGTGTTTCCAGGTTTGTGAATATTTCAAAATCAGCTCAATTCTAACGAAGTTTTTAATAGTGGAGACGAGATATTAAGGTCTCCACATTAGATTATTTGATTGATTGGTGTCGATATATGTGCTTTCATCCATTCAACTTTTATACATTTGGCCACCTCTCATCTAAATTATATTTAAAACCTAGCAAATCCAAACGAAACTTAGCTAAAATAGAACCTGCGGAAATATATCTAGTATTTGAATGCGTGGATAGCAAATTTTGAACATTTCAGTTACTTAAATACTAAACATTGACGCCGTTTTTCGACATATTACCCGTGTTTCAAATTGATATATATATATATATATATATATATATATATATATATATATATATATATATATATATATACAAGACGTACACGTTATTAATTTGAGGACGAATAAGACAGCTATTTATAGTAATTTGATTTTATTAAAAAAATCAGGAACCGTGACATATGAAATAAAATTGTTTTATCACGTAAAATAGCAAGTCTCTTCACTTCAATATTATTATTATTTATGGTAGTGTTACATTATACTTTTTTTCAATGGGTGTACAGGTCCTTTAATCGACGCTTCTCGAAAAACGAAATTTTAGAAATAACACGGAAGTCCCTCGGAATAATACGAAAGTTTTTCCGGAATAATACGAAAGTCCTCGGAAGCACCGGCCAAGGCTCGTCTCATAAGATCGATTTAAAATTCTTAATATCTTTCACAGATGCATCATTAATTAACAGTTTTGAAACTACGTCTCAACATTTTACACGTTCTTAATCGTTCTTAACTTTTTCTCTCGTAATTATATAAATGTATATAACCTTTATACTATTCTCTGTTCATTCTTTAAATTACATCAAAAACTTTTCTTTTTAAACAACTTATTTTAAATACTGTTCTTTCTAAAACATGGTACACGTTTTCTTTCTTTTTTTTATTGTACACACAAAGTTACCTAATCGTATTTTCTTTGTCTACTGGTCGTCGTCTCTATCTGTGCCGTGGGTTTCGTTACGTCTCTGGCCGTGATCGGTTCTGGTGACCTTTGTTCTATGGACACACTTTGCTTTAATGCAGGAGACCAAACTCGGAGACAGGTTTTTCTTAGAGAGAGATTCAATTATTTTATTCATCTGTTTAGTGCTCTGGAGAGATTTTTATTTATTCGCCTGACTCTATTCCTCACTCATTCATACCTTTCGTCGTCGGGTGCGATAGATGCATGGGGATATATGTCGGATCTCATTCGAGATGCAAATCATAACTTTTACTCCATATGTTCATGGGCCTGCTTGCGTTCATGACGAGCGGCTACATCGTTGATCTTCTCGCTCTCAATCGCTCTCAATCCCAAAGCATACTCTTTTCAAAAACTCCAGTTTTTGTGAAAAACAAATGACGTAACATATTCTTGCCTCGCGTCGGCCAATCAGATACGACATTCAACACTCGTTCCATATCTGACCATCACTGACCCGAGATTCCCTGCGTCGGTGCCGAATTTGTCACTTTTTATGGTTTGATAAAAATGATTCACTCACAACACTCTCTTCCAGTGCATGTCAGCTTAATTCGCACATATTGTCTCAACTGACCCCAGCCATAATTCATACTAGCTAACTTTATCGTTTCCAAATATATGGGTCCCCACCCATAATATAACAGTAGTACTACTATTTCTATTAGTAATGTTTTTATTATTATTATTATTATTATTATTATTATTATTATTATTATTATTATTATTATTATTATTATTATTATTGAAGTGAAGTGGGTGTTATTGTTATATATGAGACAACTATAAAAAATGAGTAGAATGCACACTATTTTGTATAGATAAAAATTAATATTTATATATTACTTAATGGACATTATACATTAGTATAAACGAATTAATTGCGAGGCACAGTGCGGCACATCCAATCCAAAATATCGACTGTCTGGACCATGGAAAATACATAATTAACTCTCACAATCTTTTTGAGGCAAGGAAGATGAACATGTAAAATGTATTATATGTATTTTCCTTTTTTATTATATTTTCTAGAAAAAATCTAATAGTCTACCACGTTTTCTTTGAGTTTCGAGCAATTTGTGTTTTTGTTTTTTATCTGCATTGGATTTGCACGATTTTTGATGCGAATAAACGCCCTTCAGTTTAGTCCTAGATTGTTCTTTTTACCTGATTGAGGTGCGTTTTGAGGTAAATTAAATGTTAAACAGTATTTCCAGTGGAAAATAATCATCCCGCGTGCCTGCATATTAGTTTCTGTGAGATACAAAGGTGTCAAGTGATTGGCATGTCGAACCCAAACAGAAGACTGCACACCGACGTCCTAAATTATATGTCCGCTTTGGCGCAAGATGTAATGTTGTTTCTACATCTCTTTGACATTCCGTTTGTGTTTTGCTAATATTTTTTGCCACTTTTTTAATGTGAGACTTACTGATGACGGTTGATTTCGGCTCCATTTGTATGACGTGTGTGTAGTTGGACACATTGCATCCATTTTTAAACGAACTTTTCGGTTAAATAGAGCGACAGCCGGTGAACTACCGTAAGGCGCATTTGGGCTTCGTGTAGCTCTATAATTACTAAGAAATATTTCTAGGATTTCTGAAGTAGTTACTTCCACTGAGGTTTACACGTGCACGATTTATAATTGTGTCTAGTAAACGCTTTATCTCTCCCTTGTATTGTGGGTGAGCTCTGATTGGGCATGTATATAAATTAAGTAATACAGTGTTTTCCATTCATCCTTCTTAAGTAGTGTACATGTTTCAATCTCGACTGATGTTTCTAGTTGTTGCCATTCGTATTTTATGGTTTAATTTATTCAAACATAAGCTGATGTAGTTTTTCCTGTAAATATATATTCTGCGTTTTATCTACTAACTATGATAGAGAGTGGCATATTCACTAAAAGAAACAATGATGTAGTTTCTACTTAAAAATAACTATCTTATCCGCATTTCACAGAGATGTTGTCCCCGGACTGTTCGTTCTACTATCTATTTTCCAATGTCATCTCCTAGAAGTAAAATATTCTGTCTAGTATTTTAAACACCTACAAGTATAACAAGCCTGTTACGCATCCCCCACACCTCGATCTAGTAAATAATAAAAAGTATATATTCGTGTTACTATCGGCTTAAAGTTAGACCCCCCTGGCTAAACAGTGAACATTCTAAAGTGAACATTAATAATAATCCCGGGAAAGTTGATGCGCCATCTCCTACACCTTGATCCAGAAAATAATGACAAGCGCTTTACTTTCTTTTAGATAATTGTATTGTGTGCCTTCTCATAGTCTACCCATGCCGTTGATATGTTATTTAATCTATTTTACGTCATTCGGTACCGTTTGTATATATTTTCGCTTTCAGATATCCTTCTGTTCTTAAGGGAGGATATCGCGGCGATTAAGCGAGTGGTAGATATTTTCGTATTATGTCAGTTTAACATTTTGTATTATCTGCGTTTAGTTTCTTTCTCGTTGTCTGTAAGGATTTGCAGAATTCTGCCTTTAGTCATGTAATTCACTTTGCAAGCTACATTTTAGTCGCCGTGCTCATATGTCATAAAGATGAGTACATTTAACGTTGTGACCGTGTGCTTTTCAGTTTGAATGTTCTCATCAATTGAACATGATTGTTTCTATATTATATTTTATTGATGTTCTATTCTGTCATATTTGGTTTATTCGGACTTCTATTCTCATCTTGGATGTTCCTCTCATATATGAAGAAGGTCGGAAATTAAATCAGACAAAACGTTGTTAGAATAACATCAAAGATAAAAATAGTAGTCAGAATAATCTAAATAATCTAAATTATCAATCCTCATTTAAAATATTCCGAAAAATGTTTCTTCCTTTACTCATTTCTTCGATTCTTTTTCGTCATATTTTCAGGAATTTCACGTCCCTGTTGTGTTTTTGTCGTGTTCTCTTTTATTTTCCACCGGAAGAGTGTAGTCTCTGTCGAATCCTGTAGTTATGTTTTCATCAGTTTTGTGAAATTAGTTTTACTAATTTTCAAATTTTATTTTAATTATTTACTCACTAGGAGTTTTCACACGGATCATGACCAGCGGTCTTTCGCTGACCGAAATAGTATGTTCTCTTTAGTCTGTGCCCCCTCGAATAGACAGCACCCTCTCATTGGTTCTGTCACAATTGATATTTACTTGGTGTTTTCACACCTGTCATTTATCATTGTGTCCTTGTTTGTAAGGAATGACGGTGAACTCTGGAGTTTGAATGATAATACGCCTCTTCACACTTACAGAACCTTCAAGTTGAGGTCCTCATGATGCTATCGCATTTCGGTCTTTCGATCCTACCAGACACTCATTATCTTACTATACGATGTCTGTGCCACAGCGTTGTTTTATTACATTTAGTATACATTGAGTATTCAAAAGTTTTGATTCTTTTAATGCCATATCTATACTTTTACTTGTGTTTTCACAGTGCCATTTTATTTTAACTTGTGGTTCATTAGCATGTCTTGTGCATTAGCTTCCTAACTCTAGAATTTGATTCATATGTCAGTTGTTTATGTTAGTTTTATTTTGAATTAAAAATTTGGTACTATTATTGCATGTTTTCTCTACTTATTTAGTGTTTCTACAATTATTACCTCCGCCAAGACGAAGTAATATTTTTGCTAAATTTTGTCACTGTTTGTTTGTTTGTTTGTATGTTTGTTTACAGCCTAGCTTCCATATTGCTTGATCAGTGGTCACCGTGCGTGGTAAACATAGTCTAATTTAGAAGCAATATAATGTTTGCATATCTAGCTTGAAGGTCACAGAAAAGGTGAAAGCCACACCTTTGACGAATACTTCAGTTCTCTTCATCGCAGAGACTCACTAATTGGCATAATTTGTAGCCAATGAAATCCCCCCCCCACATCTTATATTACTTCGGCTTTGACATTTGAATTACATTTTTTCAAATTCTGTACCGGGACGGAATATTCTGCGTTTCCCAACTTTAATGTATGGATCTGTTTCGTTTTGATAACCATTAAGGCATGCAAGATTTCAGCCTGATCAGATGAACACTTCTTAAGTTATCAACGTTTCTATGACATAACTTCCGTAAAACTTCATACACTATAACGAAGTAAAGACCAGATGAGACTTGGGCTCATTCTTACGTTGTGTGCCGTCTCACGACTGACACACATTCTTGTTGGTAATATATTCGTTTAATTTTATATTCCATATTTAATTGCTAGTTCTATTATTTACTTTGTTTTCTGTCTTCTACGGGTTTATAATGTGATCTCGTTGTACCTTTACATGTATTATTTGATACGACTTCCGTAATATTTAACGTCCGGTCTTTTTGCTTAGATGAGTTTGTCCGTTCGTATATCTATGCCACAGACGTTTCAATGCTTTTCATTTTCAATTAATGTTTAATGTTTACTACATTTTCCAATGTATAAAAAGTGTATTTGGTTGTATAGTTCCTAGTATATTTCCTCCCTAACCCACTCATGTCTATTTTAATATCCCTTTCAAGTTAGCTTCCTGCATCCATTTGTAATGTGGCTTACAATGTAAGAGTCAACATCTTCTGTTTTTTAAAAGTTCGTCTTTGATGTAGTTTGTTATAACTGCATTGTTCTGTGTTCTCTCAATTCTGTCTCTGTCTCAGTTTAAGTTGTTTTGTCCGTGTTATTCTTGGGCAATGAATTTAGTCGACCTTATAAATAGTCTATGCAATTGTTCTCCTCACATTTCCGTCTACTCGTCTTTTTCTCTTGTTGCATCGTTGCTCTACGTATTGTTTAACATGGTTCTACTTGTGGTGGCGGTAATACGACTATATATATATACATATATATATATATATATATATATATATATATATATATATATATATTATATTCCTAGTTCTAATAGCTGATAGACACACAGGGAGAAGAAACTTGTCTCCCATATTAGTATAGATTTGGGATTATATACATACTTTTTAGAAAACATTCTGTGAATAACATAATCATATTTCTTTGTAGAATATTCTAATCAGAATGTACAAAACCCAGCCGCTTGCCGTGGTGCAAAATGTTAACAAGTTCAATTCGCTTGAGGCTGTCGGTTTAATTCTTCACTGTCCGTATAGGTAATTTTGTTTGGGTCAAGCTAAGCTCAGTAAACAAAACAACAAAAACGATCAACTTAAAACGGGTATCCCACGCCAGCTTCATCTAACATTAGACTCGATGATGATTTTTAAAAGTCGTTGTAGATTGAAGTGAAGCAAATATAGACGGTAAACAAGGAAAAGAATTGAACCATAACATTTGTTCAGTTTGTCATCTATTACTTAATTAAATATTGTCGCGTAAAACGCTTAAAGACTTTCCTCTAGTCAACAATCGTACATGTAATACAATTACATGAATTTGAGGTCTATATTCTCTCTGACAGACGATTAATGTTCCGTATTCAAGTATGTTTACTGATACACCCTTGATAAAATAAACAATACTCATGCCTCCAACTCTAATACAGTTCCATCTTGTCATACTTTAATTAGATCAAAACAAGAACACTACTAACACTCCACTTTATAAACATATATTCTATTTCGTTTCGGAATCCTTTAGAGGTTGATTGATACTTTCTATTTTTCGGATTATTCGAACTACTATTACCAGCTTAGTTTTCATAGTAGTAGCCTGAATAATTCTAATATATATATATATATATATATATATATATATATATATATATATATATATATATATATCGACATCAATATCGAAGGTTCGATCTCTGTCTAAGTTAGCCATGCTGATGACGGCTAGTAGCCAGAAACATGTGTCCATGGATTACTTTTATATACGTATAAATAAATAGAAATATATATTAACGAAAAATACGCCCTATGAATTTAAGGGCGACTAATAATGCAATTTTCTGCATCATAATCACTTAGGAAAGTGAGACAATCGAAATAATAGTAAGCAAAACACCAACGAACGCTACAATCACAAATAAAAATAATACATAAAAATACATTAAATATTTAAGTGATTAAAACCGTACATATTTATAGACAGAGCGTCTTGGTCCAGTGGTAGAACGCTGGACTATAGACATCAATATCGAAGGTTCGATCTCTGTCTAAGTTAGCCATGCTGATGACGGCTGTGAGCCAGAAACACGTGTCCATGGATTACTTTTATGTACGTATAAAATAAATAGAAATATATATTAACGAAAAATACGTCCTATGAAGTTAATCACTTAGGAAAATGAGACAATCGAAATAATAGTAAGAAAAATAACAACGAACAATAAAAATAATACATAAAAATACATTATATATATATATATATATATATATGTATATATACACACATAGAGAAAAAAAGATAACAAGAAAGAGAGATATTCAAATTTGCTGTCAACGCCTAATTAGCATGGTTCAATCTAACGAGAACTAGCTAGTAGAATATGTATATATGTGAAACAAATGTTGTCATTTTGCTGTTGTTGTTTTTTAGATAATGACAATTGAACGTATTCAAATATATTTTTCATGAGCAGATTAATCTGAATTATATATATATAGCCTAATCTGACAATCAGACAAAAGTACAAGAAGGATTATCCGAAGGATCGATAAGATCCTAAATAAAAAAAGATAAAACAAAAATATTCCGTGATATACAACAAGCTCTATCGACCTTAATACACCCCCTCCCACACACACGCACATATCATATTCCCATCACCTCAATATTACTATTACATCTAATATTTTAGTTGATATTTTGACCGTGCTCTGTGCATTACAGAAAACGTAAGCTTTGGCACTCTCACGCGTTCTCCAAAAAATGTATATCTAATAGACAAAGCCATTGGTCTAGGAGTATGTTGATGTATGCAATTCTACATTATGTTTATTGCTATGGATGTGTTGAGAAATTTTTCACCTCTAATCGCTGAGTGGAACGCCCCACATAGTGGGTTTCACACCAACATTAAAATTGTAAATATCCAAACCTTCATGTATGTATATATATATATATATATATATATATATATATATATATATATATATATATATATATATATATATATATATATACTAAATGGGTGACCATTTGGGAATACCAGGTACTGTATGTGCTCTCTGCTTATCTCGGCATTGTTTCCAGATGTCTTGTATTACTACTTGCCATTGGAATCAAGCAATGTCGACTCAGGAGAGCGGTTGTTGGGATTGCGCAACCCTTGCAATTACAAATTCACGCGCGGGCAGCCCCTGGTGGGGCACTCATACGTCGAAATCGACGGGAGAGTCCATCATATATATATATATATATATATATATATATATATATATATATATATATATGCATAACGGTTTGATTATTTACAATGATATCTTTAAATCAATTCGTTTGGAATTGATTTAAAGTCCTTTAATCCGGGATTTAAATTTGAATTTAATGTTGTTTCTTTAACTTTTTCATCTCTTCATAGTATACTCCTTAAACCCATTTTCATTCCCTAATTTCTTTAGAAGACACATCATTAAACCCCAAAACAGTAACGGACAAATATACGCTACTTATAAATATTGGCTCACGGGAATCATATAGAAATATTTCTAATTTTTACTTTTTTATTTTTTATATCTCTTTAAATCTTCTCCAGTTTTAAATCTCAACAGTTACTTTTCACCCCCTTTTTTTTCAAACTTGATTAAACTTTCCTTACACTAAATTTAAACTAACATACATAGCACTCTAAGCAAATAACGCGTCCGAACGAGAATAACACGTGACTTCACATTTCCGAAACAGATGACAACAAAAGCTGAAGAGAGTCGGATTGCTAAGTCCTTCTGTGCTTGAAACCGACGGTACGAATGTTGTACTAATTTTTCTGTACCAATATATATATATATATATATATATATATATATATACATGAATTAGATTAATTTCACATACCTTTTTGCACAGAAGATAATACATCTTTGTCAATTTGAGATTATCGTATTAATTAATTCGTCTTAACATGTTTCGATTTTAGTAAAAATGTAGCGATACAAATATGTATTCATACTGACAGGTTAAAACTCTGTAAACTACACGGTATTTTAAATTTTAAGACTATTAAACAAAGACTGTGATATTTTACCGCACAACTATGACTACGGATCGGTGATACCTAGTGTGGTATTTTACCTGGTCGAATTAGACCGGCTTCATCCAAAGGAGGAAGTTTTGAAGGAATATCAAATTCACAAGCGATCTTCAACCGCATGCATATCTTGGTGATGGGAAGGTGATATACAGTACCTAGCATCCTCAAATAGTCACCCATCTGATTCTGACAAGTCTCCACATCGCTTAATTTCAGTGAACTAACGAGAACCATTGTATAAATATGATTATGATGTATTTTATCTTTACACATTTTAAACTTTATTTAAGCTTAACTTGTTTCTAGAATGTATGCAGTAAGAAAAACGCACGAGAGATGAATGTGTCTGATAGTTTGCTTCTAACGTTAATATGCGTGGGATGGGACTTCAATAAGTAGTGTATACACTATAAATATATATTTTTAAAAATTAATTTTATACGTACGTAAAAGTAATCCATAGACACGTGTTTCTGGCTCATAGCCGTAATCAGTATGACAATGATTTAACCTTCGATATTGATATCTTTAGTCTATCGTTTTACCATTGGACTACGATGCCATGCCTAGAAACATGTACGGTAGTTAATATAGGATGTATGTTTATGTAATTTTTTTATCGGTGATTGCAGCGTTCGTTGTTTTTGCTTACTACTATTTCGATTGTGTCACTTCCTAAGTGATTAAGATGCAAAAAATTGCATTATTAGTTGCACATTATTTATAGGACGTATTTTTCGTTAATATATATATATATATATATATATATATATATATATATATATATATATATATATATATATATATATATATATTTGTTAATTTTATACGTACATAAAGGTTATCCATGGACACGTTTTTCTGGTTCACAGCTGTATTCAGCATGGCTGACTTAAACAAGGATCGAACCTTCTATATATGTATGCCTATAGTCCATCGTTTAACATTGGACTACGACGCTCTACCTAGAAATATGTACGATTATTATCACTTAAATAGTTAATGTATTTTTACACAATTGTTATATATATATATATATATATATATATATATATATATAAGAAATAAGAGTGATAAACATTTAACGAATGTCCAGATTTATTTACAAATTTCGATTGTTCAATGCAAGGTGTATTCTGTAATAAGCTAGTGTTTATTATTCTATCCTTAAGCGAAGGCTTTTCAAAGATTGAGATCTTATCATCAGAGGAGATCTTATCATCAGAGGAGAAATATAGATAGATAAGTTGGCTGTAGAAAAAGCCAAAGTTAAAATATTTGAAAAATATTATTAAAAATGTAGTGAAAGAAAAGTTCAGTAAAAAAGGTATGTTGTTTGTCCAGGTGGTAATTGTCCGGTGAAAAGGTGTCCAAAGAAGAGGAGATTTAGGAGAAGACGAACACATTTTTTTCGATGGGGCAGTATGGAGAAAGTGCTCAAAATGAAGTAAATCCAAGCACACTTAAATGGAATTGATGTGAGAAAAGCTGGCCATTATTTATAACTTCCTGGGCCATAGAAAAAGCGAATGGTATAATTGGTGAGATATTCGAGCAAGCGAAGCCAAGGAAAAAACTTAAGTGAAACAGTAATGCTAAATTAGGGGTTGGGATTGGGGGTAGGGAAAGTTAAATATGAAGGAATACAGTGGTCGGATTGGTTGAGAGAGCCGCTGTTGCAGCTGGGAAGAAAAAAGGAGTAGATGGGGAAGAGGGGTCTAAGTGATAGGGGATTGGTAGGTAGGAAACGGGCCATGGTAAGTCAAAGGTTAAGAAGTATGTCATTGAGTATAAATATTATTTGAAGAGAAAAGGAGAGGGAATAAAAAGGATCGTAGATCAAAACTGAATTTAGGGTGGAGACAGAATAATTTGGAGGATTTAAGATGGTTGCCGATGCTAAAAATAGAATTCCAATGAATGGAATTCTACAGTTTAAATGTAATAAGCAAAAACTTAAGCGAAGACTAGCGTTACTAGCTAAAGTTTCTAGAGATTTAAAAGGGCTACCTGATTGGTTAAAAGCATGGCAAAATAAGTAAAAGTATATGAATAAATAAATAATTAATTAAAATAATTTAAACAAAATATTTAATAAGGACCAGATGAATGATTAGATGAATAATTAAATGATTAAGAAATAGAACAATTAAAGAATAAATAAGTAAAATAAACTCGATGTATAGTTATACATCCAGCATGTCCCACTCAGTTATATTAACATTTAGGGTAGGGGCACAGTTCAATCGATAAGGTTAGACTGTTTGTAACAATTTGTTTCCATTATAAGTAATATGGGGTGGGGTTGAGTTGGTTCAATTGAAACTTAAGTGTAGTGTTAGTGTTTTAAAGTAATGAAAAGCTTTATAAGGGGAAGGAAAAGGACTGATTTAAGAAGTAAGCAAGGAGCGTAGTTAAATGCGAGATGAGTAGAATCTACGAATGTGATAATTTCGGGAGAAAGAAACATGTACAGAGTCGGTTAAGCGGATGCAAAAGAGGGAGACAAGGAGTAAGTGAAATTAGAGAGCATAAGAAGCAAAGGAAATAAAAAGAAGTATGTGGGTAAGGTTTAGCTATAGGTGTAGATTTAAATGAAAAAATGTGTGTAATTTTAAGAGTAGAGGAGGGGGAGTCGTAGTTAAAGTGGAATTTAAGGGGAAGATAAAATAAATTTCGAGAGTTTAAAGGATTACAATCACGGAGATTAGGAATCTAAAGAATAGGAATCTATAGTTTAAATGCTGAGTAAGCAGTAAATGAGATTAGCATAAACAAGTTTAATTTACTGGGAAGCTTACAAAAGGCTTCCAAGTAGTTTAAAAGTATGATTACAAAAGAATGAGGGGAAAAATAAATCAAAATAAAATTAGATGAGTAATTGAGTAATTGAAAGTGGCCCAAGAGTGGTCAAAGAAATTAAAATTAAATTAAAATAATTAAGGCAGGCCAGATGTGTAGTTATACAACTAGCCTGTACCACTCCATATATAAAAAATGGGGTTGGGGGCTATTAAGGGGATAAGGTTAAACCGCTTGTAACAACTGATTTCAATATAAGTATTATGGGGCGGGGTTGGGTTGAATCAAGTATACTTCAATATAATGTTAGTGTGTTGGGATGTAAGTGGTTTTATAGGGGAAACAGATGGACCAATTTGGAGGAGAAACCGAGGATCGTAGTTTAGAGTTAGATAAATGGAAGCTACGAGGAAAGATATTGCCATTAGAGAGAGGCCCATACAAGGTCGATATAGTGGATACATGGAAATAAGAAGGAAGTGAGATTAAAAGGCAACGGAATAGTTTATGGGCAGGTTGGCAGACAGAAGAGAGCAAGTAGTTTGGAGTAAAGATGAAGTAAGAAGAATAGGAGCTATACTGCTGAGGAGGGATACTGGTCTAGACATTAGATTGGTTAATAATCGGTGGCTTGTAGGAGGAATGATGTTAGTTCTTAATCTACGGGTTGATAAAGTTATTAAGTGCAATGGGGAGGATCATTTATTGGGATGGTTTATTAGTGAGGTTTAGAAGTTGATAAAATTAACAAGATATATAGTTTAGAGATTTGTCTGATGCCATAGAGGGAGTTATTGGCTGGGAGGAGGAGTGTCAGAGGGAGTAATGAAATTAATGTATTTAAATTTTCGCTTGTGCCTGCAATTAGAAATGAGCTAATTTTTAGAGTTAATAACATTTAAGTTCTTGGGTGCTTTAGCTATCATAAAAGTTTCCAGAGTACATAGTTGGCAGGAGGCAGAACCAGGAGTGTAAGAGTTAGACTTTTTTAATATAGACCAATGAAGGGAGTAGGGAGTGTTTTTAATGTTAAAGCTTTTATTAGATTTATAGAGAGGTGCTAGTGGCATTATTATTTTTGTGTTTAGAGGAGTAGATATGATTCGAGTCTTAATGGGGAACGCACTTGCTCCAATATATGTGTGTATTTTGTGCGGGGTTGCTGTTATAATATTTGTGTTATTTATAGTATTGGGAATGCTTCGGGTTTGTATGTTCAAGTTCTGGGCCAAGTTTAAGTCGGGGTTATTAGTTGGGGAAGATGAGATACTTTGAAAGGTGAGATCAAATCTATTATTAGTTAGCGGTACTTGTTGGTTAGTGTGAGGGGTGCTATTTAGGGTTTCGTTTGATGCAGGGTGTTGTAGATGGGGAGAGCTGAGGGGAGAAAGGCGAAATTTCTATGTTGGTATTAGTTTGCATAATGGTGTATTGGGGTAATTGTTTAACAGTACAGGAATAGATAACGTTACTTTGCATGCAATTACCGTTTAATGGGCATTATTTAGATTTTGGGCAATTGCAGTTATTTGTGGGGCGCATGGTAGGTTCTGGTTGTTGGGCAGATTTAATTTTTTTGTTGTTAGATGTGATGATGGTTTGGTCTATATTAGGCATTGTGGAGTAGGAAATTTTGATAGAATTCTTATTTAAAATAGTGCTGTATTTATGTGGGTGCTTGAAAGAGTTATCTAAAATTTTTAAAAATTCCTTAGCTATATTAGTTTTTACATTAGAATTGTAGGGTGGGTTAAACCAAATACTATTCTCTCTTCTAATTTTTTTAATTTTTATTATTACTGCGTTCTGGATGGTGAGTAAGTTTATCAGTATTGATAGTTTTAGTGGGTCTAGTTACATATGTCTTGAGTTTCTTAGGTAGCGTGGTGTTAGTTCGTTGTCTATCCTGTGTAGCCATTTTGTGGATAATTACATTTAAAGGAAAGGGCAATTATTTTCATATTTAATGTTATCAGTGTATCCCGAACTAAGGAGTGCGTTATTATAGAAGCATGACTATTTGAAACAGAGGCGACTATTGAATTAATTATGGATTTTGGGTGGTTAGATAGCTTATATATATATATATATATATATATATATATATATATATATATATATATATATATATATATATATTAGCTTTTGGCAGTATTTATATGCGTCTGATACAGTTCAGATATGCTGATTTTTGTTAGGGCGTTAGTATGTGTTTCACAGGAAAGGACTGTTACTTGTCCTTCTTGCCACGTTAAAACCAGGAAGCACGAACGCGATCATAACTTTTGCTGACTCTCTGTTTTTGTTTCGTTGTACACCATGTTAAAATTCGGATTATTTCACACTAGTCGAATGGAGCAAAGATTCAATTCTTTTTCTACAAAAACTAAAATTGTTAGTGTGTGAACGTGACTGTTATTTTGACAGTTTTGTATTTTTCTCGCCTGGAGGCGGTTTTAAACGGCTAATGTAATTGCTTTTTTAGTGTGTTTTCTTGAGAGAGACTTATTGATTCTCTCTCAAGAAATTGGCCTATAAATATATTATATTAGGAGACAGTTAATCCAATACACGTGTCAATGTATGTGGAAAGATGTGACGTATGTATGACCAGGAGTACGGTGCCATGCTATATCACGTTATTTAAATACTCAGTAATATCGACTGTAACATTTAAACTTATTCCAATTTTTCGTTTCTAGATTTTATTCATTTCATGGTAATTAACTCTTTACGGTACATTCTTTCGTGACGGGATATAGAAACTTACGGGATGTAGAAATGGCCGTCACATTTGAATAAAACCAGATTTTAGTTTTTACGAATTCCGATTTTATACTCTTTAATTTTTCTCCACTGGGAATGTTTTTCTCTTTTTAAAAAATTAACCATTGATACCATATAGTTCCATCCCAGTGATTTTGCCTTTTAAAATACTCGTTAGTTCCGATTTATTTTATCTCTTATGTGTACAAGTGAGGAAAACTCATTCAAATATTTATGTCAAAGAAACGAATATCATACGGAAATGTTTGCGCCTATCGTTTCATACAAGAGTTTAAATAGAGATAACACATCAAATATACATAGAAAAGAAGGAACTACATGAACTAACACAATCCTATTCATATAAGACACGTGCAAATGAAACGTATTCATCACATACATTTAATATATATTCCTATTTAAAAACAAAAAGAATTTGCATTAAAATCGATTTTGTAAATAACCTTGACATTGACACTCTCCTACCCCCGTATATATATATATATATATATATATATATATATATATATATATATATATATATATATATGGTGTAAGGTACACGATAATTTATGAAAAAGAAATGTCGTGGTGGACAAAATGTGTGAAAAAAAAATAACAAACGGAAAAACAAGTCAAAGTGCAGGAGAAAAACAAAAACAAAAGATTTTGACCGGTTTCGTTCTGTTGGAGAAGGTCTTCAGAAATGAAGGTATTAAAATAGTTTCATTTTGAAGGTTCATACATGGGATGAGGAGACGTTGTTCTGATTGGACCATTTGAAAAAGAATTTAGGTGATGTTGAAAAATGATGGGTGAATGGCACAGTTTACTATGTTTCTTATTCTTCTGTTTATATTTTTATTTATTTTCTTTCTTTTTAAAAAATGTTTTTATTATTATTTCCACACTTAATGAGCTAGTATGGAGAAGGTGGTTGGTGAGGGAGAGAGGCGACAGGAGGGGAGATAGTACGAGTAGCTTACCTGGTCAACAAGTAGGCGTGGGCATGAAATTGAGATGCTGGACGCCAGAATCCAAAGATTAATCATGATGAGTTTGGAATCAGTCTGCTAGTTTATCATAAATTAGGTTTTTAAAGAGTAATAAAGGGTCTTACACACGACAGTCAATATATATGTATACATATGTAAGTATATATACATACATACATATGTATGCATGGGGTGAGAAAAATGATAACTCGTGAAAATGAAGTGCCGTGGTGGACAAAACGTGTGAAAAATGAAATACACGGGAAAGTAGGTTAGAAGAGTAGGAGAAAAGCAAAAATATATATAGATTTCGAAAAAATAGAAAATAAGGGTTAAGTTTGAGAGATATTTAAAGTGTCTAGCATAATAATTAACATTACCAAATTCTTAGCCATTAGGTAGTTATGCGTTTGAATTGTATGCACTTTCATCAACGTCATCAATTTCTTAACGGTTCAAACAGTCAAACTTTTAAATCTCCCATATGTGTAGAACGCCATCACGCTCTCATGTACATTTCAACTTTACGACGCTTTTTCAAGTTATAATCTACTCGCCGTAATAATTCAAAAATGAGCACAACAGTAAAGTCATAATTTGTAAAGACACTAAAACTAATACCGCCTGAAGATGATTTGACGATTCAAATCGAAAGTCATTGCAAAATAGAAAAGAGAAAAAAGAATGGAACAAGAAACCCATGGATCATATTTATATCAATTTGACCGAAACATTAGATGGACAATTCGGTAAATTGAAAAAATTAAAAAAAGTCGCATCAAACAAAACCACTCCGTGTTATTTAATAATGTTTGCCTAAATTAAATATATATATATATATATATATATATATATATATATATATATATATATATATATATATATATATAGTTTGCATGGTTGGGTGATTTCGATGAGAATCCGAGTAAGAGAGCTCAATGTACTTTTTCACAGAAATACATTTTAAAAGAAAAAATCCTAAACACACATTAGAGCTGTCAGCATTATAAATTATTTCGACATGTCAGATGCGTAACCAGCCACATTTAAGAAGTTAATGATGAACGAAAACGTTACACACCGTCTTAAAATAAAAAGTGAAGACATTGGGCTGCAAAAAATTATCTGGGATAATTGGTTGCGGTAAGAATAAGGAAAGGGGTAATTAATGTCGAAATAGTAGGTTAATATGGCACGATGTCTATGAATATAATGGTAAAAATATATATAATATATATACTCGAAAAGACACTAGACCTAAAATTATTTTAAATACCAAACGACAACAAATAAATGAAAATAATAAATATGTTTAAATAAAGACCAAAGTAAATAAACGTCGCAACAATGAATTGTACATTACTCTAGTTAATTCAAGGGACTAAAATAATATTCTTAGTAAATAGAATAGTTGTATATGCATAAAAATAAGATGTTAAACAAAATATGAAACGTAAGCATTAAAACATCACAGAGTTTATGGACTCTAAAAATAAAATAGAAAGTTAATTATAATTGTTTGTACTTTTTTTCTCGCTCCCACCTTCCTAAACTTATATTAAATAATAAAATAAGAAAGAAAGAAATAACGAATACATTTTTTAGTATTCCGTACTTTCTAACTTTATTCCATCTTTTTTCTGTCAAATTCCGAGATCGTGAGCAGAAATGAATCTGTTCTTAATTAGTTAATGAAGCATTTCATATTTTTATGTAAAAACCAATGAATATATCTGTAAAAATGCAAAGTGCCATGAACAATGAAAAGGCTCCGGTATTATTAAAATAAGGATATCAGTGTAATTGCATGTAAGAAAGAAAATTATCGTGTAAGATTGTATACATTAAAGAAAATAGAGGTTTATAACAAAATATAATTGTTTATTGTGAGTCGGACACAGATAGATAAATGTAACCCTTATTTTATAAATTTCGGGCGCGGTTGGTTCTGTTAAACGAAACACGCATTAAATAATTATTTACTGGAATAAACAGAACCGAATTCCATTTTTCAATATGTATAATATGTGGCAACAATGTACAGGGAGAAAAACTCGTCAGAATCAAATATTGATTTGTAAAATTAAACATCTTTTCGGTGTAATTTCGAAAATCAGACCGACTTACATTAATATATTAGATGATATAATTAATTGATGAGAAAATGTTTTAATGCACTATTTAAGGCACTATTCAATTACATGATATTTACGATTGTATTTCTATAATTAAGGTGAATCGTTATTAAACAAATTAATATTTTCAATCAACATTTAAAACCAGTCACTGTGTTATATCATCGTCCTCACTCATATTACACGTAATTCAAAATAGCCAGAAAATTTTGAAAAGACGGACAGTTAATAGTCATGTTTTAGTGTCCTGTCTTTTTCTATATTTTGTCGTCTCGCGCTTTGAACTAAGCGGGGTAATCCCAAAGCAATCATTAGCAGTTCACGTTTTTATTGAAATCCTGACCAAGGATTTTTATACGCGATCGAAAACCACAAAGAGCTTTTTTTGTATAAAACTTCTTGCACTTCTAGGCGGGGAAGACGCTCTCCATGATACTGCCATACAAGTACCCACAAAACACTGCGTTTCTGTACTAGAAAAAATCAAATTTATGGAGTCACAGGCAACTTAATCTGAAGAATTCATGAGATTGAATCATTGTCAGTTGGATTTTATGATAAAATTAAAATGAGTGATAGAATGGATAAAGGGTGAATAATTGTGCGGCGATTCGTGTCAAGAATCTGTTGACATTGTATTTAAAGCCCACCGTGTTGTAATATGCCGAGAAGACGTCCATACTGAATAATGGGCTTGTCGTGACATAATCCACGCCGTATCCGAACTTATGTCTCCTCATACAAAATTCCTTCAAACAAAAGAGTTTGTGTAACAGTCATTACACGTGTGGGTGCGTGATCTATTTAAATGTCAAGGTTTATTATCAACCCCTTAAAGTGGACAGCATTGTTGAACTCGGGGTGCGGGGCATTAACACAATGTTCACTATCAGAAAATATTTTACTGAAATTTGATACCTCTTGAAAAATCTAAAACTAGGTAAATATGTTTTATCATGTTTTTACAATTTTCTTTTACCCTAAAAATATCCTACATTTCTAGATTCTTCGACTACATTTTTATCATACTCAGCTGATATCTTGTTTATTTGCTAACTCTAATGTCGATTGTATACTCTACGTCCGACATTCTTGTACCTCCTGTTATGTAGGTATAGAGTTATGCAGTGATATACGCGTTGAATTATTTTAGCAACAGTATGATACATGTTTTTTTCTAAAAAAAATTCTAAATTCAATCTACCACTTCCATCTAAATAGTGAATACAGTTATTTTCCCCAGATGAAAAAGGAAACAATACCAGCGATAATGGTATTGAGTGTCTGTGTTATAGATGTGTTCGAAAATATCGATGAGAGAACTTATCCATCGTTCAATCGGTTTTCTGGTCGGTTTGTCAGTAGGTCTATCAAACTTTGAAGTGGAATTTTCGTCGGTCTGTCTGTCGGTAACTTATGCTTTGTTTAAATAGTTTTTTCATAGGCAAACAGACGCATAGATTGAACGGATCTTTATGAAAACCGTTATTGTTTTCCTTGTGAATTGCATTTCGTTAATTATGAATGTTAAACTTAAAAGACAGTAGAAGATTTTAAAGTTGTCTTATTTTACGGAATATAATATTGTACGTCAAATGACACATATGTAGGAAGTAAGGAACACACTAATTTACGCCGATAATAGATTTTAAAAAATAATATCCGTTGTTTTTCATTATGAGTAGCATTAAAAAAATTAGTGTCATGATACTGTATGTGTAATATTATAGTTCGCCTTCAGTGACACTATCAAGACCGCCTGGGAAGATTAACCATGAAAACACATTATGTTATAAACGCGACAAATCTATTGTGTAATACAGATAAAGTGAAGCCATGAGCAGTGAGATTGAGTAGGGGGCAATAGAAAGAATTCGGAAGCAAGTATCAAGTTTCTGGCCCGAGTGAACTCGGAGACAGGCGAATGTTGCCAGTTGCAGTAGTAAACTGAGAGTAACTGTAAAAAAAACGGAGATATAGGCTTTTCAGTCGAAGGTAGTCATTTTGAGGGGAACTGTCTGATCTGGGAGATTAGTCTGAGCGGACGACAGTAAATAATAACGACAGGCTGATTGACGAGAGACTTTAGAGGGCGAGGGCGTGTAAGCTAATTTTCTTGTCTTGAACGATGTGAGGTCCAACTCAGAATTAGATATCCTAACGTCGGAACCCCAACAACACACACACACGTTTTATACAATATTTATAGCTGTTTTTGTTGTTACTTTATAATGAATGCTGATTGAAACTAATGCTTCGCCAATACTAGAATTGTAGCGACCAGAATACAAACAATCACGTCACATGTGTTTTGGGGGCCGGTGGACGTCGAAGGGCCGACTATGTTAGAATACCTATACATATGTTAAACTTGAAAATATGATAGAACATTTTTAAACTTGTTTTTATTTGACGGAATATAATATATTACGTTATGCTGTATCTGTAATAGTCTTGACAATATAAAATCCAGAAATAACGTATACCCACAAAATGTATGCGTCAGAAAGTTAAATTAGTCGAATGTGACATATGTCTGAGAAGTGAAACGGAAGTATAGAACACGATAACTCACATAATCTGATTGACTAACGTAAGTGGGATTATATGACAATATTCCCTTAGAAACTGTTGTGGTTGCAAGGTTGAACAATAATTAGTGAGGAATACAATTAAGACGCAAACAACAAGGAGAATGCAATAATAAGTGTATTAAAGAAAAGGTATAGTTACAGTATGTACAAATGAAGGTGTCGAGTCAGAGAGTCTTGGTAGGAGGACATGTACGCTCTTCGGCGTCACTTCCGGTGGCATTTAGGTAACACACCCTAAGGCCAACCTAGGCTTGCCATTTATAGTGTAACGTTATTCGTATATGCAAATGAGTGGTTGCCACCACAACAGAAACAAAACGTAGAAGACTTGCCAACAATGTAACCGCGCAAATTAGCCAGTTTTATCTCTTTATGTTCGAATATTGTATGTATATGAACAACATATGTATATTGGTACATATGGCTTTGTATATGTTAATTGTAATTAATTAAGATCCTTTCAGACGAACGATCCGTACAAAACAGCGCCACAATATACATCATCCGTTAACTTCAGAGTCTTCATGTTTTGATTCCTTAATTTCACCGTCTCATGAACTAATTATCATCGTCATATGAATCTGTTATATTTGAAAGCTTCACAGATTCCGTTCATATACTTTATGTCTAACCTGTGCGAGACAAACATTAAGATAATGAATTCTCTCCCTTTGAAACTATTTACACGAGAGAGTTCATTTAAGAAGTGAATAATAACGATGACACGTTAGAGATAAGACTTTTGTGTTTTATGGAATTGTGCCTAAAACAAAAATTAAAAGTAAACATTCACAAGAACATTTTTTTCTTGAGATAAAAATGAATTTAAAAGAAGCGTTGAATACTTTAGCAATATTTGGTCGGAGATGAATTGTGTTTATCTTGGAAGAGTGCTTTTTTGTGGATAAAAGTTCAAGCCGTTTTCTGTCGCCGATAAAGACGTCAACGTTTCAATCCAGCAAATAAAGAGGACAAGAAAAACATCAAAAGAAAATAAATTATCGAATAGATAAGTAAAAAGATAAAATAATGAATAATGAATAGAACAAAAATGTATTAATCGCTTTTACTCTTATCAGCACGTATTTTGATATGAAAGGAAAATGATATAAGAAATATCAAGCAACAGAATTAGAAAAAATGTAGCAATTAAAATTCTCTTATATGATATCTCTCATTCATGTGATTTTATCCACGTAACTATTTATGCTTTTCAGTCTCTCCATACACAAACACACATACACTCACACCCACACACGCAACTATTTATGCTTTTCAGTATCTCCATACACTAACACACATACACTCACACCCACACACGTAACTATTTATGCTTTTCAGTATCTCCATACACTAACACATATACACTCACACCCACACACGTTACTGTTTATGCTTTTCAGTCTCTCCACACATAAAAACCGCATACACTCACACACACACACACACACGCACACCCCCACACACCCCCACACACACACATATATATATATATATATATATATATATATATATATATATATATATATATATAATAATCCAGGTAAAACATCCCCAGAGTAGTAATCCAAAGAATTTCAAACGGGTTTATAAAACGTGCTCAATATAAAATAGAGCTTTTATATATGATTATTTTCATTCACACAGACGTTCACAAAATCTGCGACATTCGCACGCCAATGCCATCGGCCAACAGCCATTCTAAACTTATATCTCATCAGGCAGATCCAAAATCTGATCCCAACCTTAGATCACACTTGCAAAGAATGAAATGGAGAAAAAAATAAATTTTAAATTTAAATTTGGAAAGTCACGTGGTTGTGGACCGTTAAGAATCCAAATCAAGAAATCAAAAAATAAAACAATAGAAAATAAAACATGATAAATAATGTACAAAAAATAAAAAAATAATAAATAATAAATAATAATAATGTCAAAAAAACAAAATATTAATATAAAGAATAAAATATAAAAGATTATATATAAAATGTAACATAAAATATAAAATAAAATAAAACAAAATTAAGTGAAAAGAGAGAGAAATAATAAAAAAAGTAGATAGATGGATATATATATATATATATAGATAGATAGATGGATATATAGATAGATAGATAGATAGATAGATAGATAGATAGATAGATATAGAGATAGATAGAGATAAAATGAAATGAAATACAATCGGATAAAATAAGGTCGTTTAGGATTCAGACAGAAGTGGGAAAGGAAGGGAAGGAAGACACACGCGATGAGACGTGTCAAAATCAGTCTAGGGTTAAACAGGCACGTAGCATAAGTTTAAGTCAGCGATAGTGTTAGTAGCAACGTATGTGTGTGTGTTGGGGGCATGGGTCGTGAATACATTGGGCATTAACAATTTAATTCAGTCTACACAATAAGTGGTAATAATAATGATGGTGATAATAATAATAATAATAATAATAATGATAATAATAATAATAATAATAATAATAATAAAAATTAAAATAATGATAATAATAATAATATAGGTAATGATGTACAAATGGCAAGTAAATCTATTGATAAATATTAATAATAATAACAATAATAATAGTAATCAATAATAATCGATAATAATTAATAATAAGTAATAGTTGGATGAAAAATTAAATAAGATAGAGAGATAGGGGATAGACAGATGAATTAATTAAATGTACTGGTGGACCTGGTAAGTATGAAAAAAAAACACAACAGACAAAATATTGGGACTCTTGTTCTTTGCCTGTTGGAAAATGTTGTCGGTCAGTTCGTATGTTTGTAGAAAGAATAACTATTGAGAAGTTCCAGGTCTATATTTGTTATATTATGACGGGCCCTGTATTTCAAACGGGTAGATTAACTAGTATCAAATAGCTAGTTTTGTTATTCGAAAAATAGGTTTTGTTTCTGGACTCAGAAATGAGTCAGAGAAGTGTTTGATTCAGGAATAGTCATAACAAATCTAGAGACCTGACGTGACCTTTGAGTCAAAGATCAGAGTGAGACGCTTTGTCCCCAGATTGCGCGTGGGAACGAGAAATTACGTCACCGCAGAGAACAACAACTTAGTTTTTTAAATCAGTCTGTGCCTAGAAGCGAAAGTGTGCAGATCGACTGCGAAAATGTAGCCGGAAAACGGGCAGGGCCCCGCTGTGGGAGGGCCAAAAGATATCCCCAGAAGAAAAGAAAATAGCCCGAGTGTGAGAGAATCGAAGCCGGAATCCTCCTGACGACAACCGAACCGAAAAGTAAGAAAATGGTGTGTTGAGAATAAATAAAACTGTGTGAAATATTCCCTCAAGAAAACCCGGGTCTCGTTTGTTCCTTTTGTCTGAGACATACTTCTTCCTTTGATCGAGACGACACAGCGGCGAAGACTAGACGAATCACGGGCCAAAGAAGAGAACAGAAATCAAGGTAACCTTTGAGATCTATTTGAGATTTGTTTGAGAACTGTTTTAAAGACGTTAAGATACGTATAAATGAAAGAGGCTATAAATGAAAAGAGGCCGTAATTGAAAAAGGCCTGAGATGCCGTAAACGGTAGTGGTTTTAAAGAGGCCGTAATTGAAAAAGGCTTGAGATGCCGTGAACGGTCGTGGTTTTAAAAAGGCTTGAGATGCCGTGAACGGTCGTGATTTTAAGAGACGTTTAATGAAAAAAGGCTTGAGATGCCGTAAGTTGATGAGTGAAGATTTGGGACTGTGTTTACGAAATTTATAGAGAAAAAGTGATATACAGTTCGAATTTTATAAAATGAAAATGACTATGAAAATGACTATGAGAATGTCTATGAAAATTGTATCATCGGAGGTGCTGGGGGGAGAGATTGAAATCGCCATTAATCCTCTCGTGAACATTTCGCGTTATTTTCGGCCGGTGAGGTGATTTTGGAGAAATGCCTCAGTCCGGAAGGATTTCTGCCTGAAGTAATGAAGAAGTTCTCTCTCCCCCCCTTGCTGCTCGTGACGTTTAATGTGAGCGTGTATGCAACATATTTAGTCCTGGGATATGCGTGTTTAGTTTCAGAATGAGTTTTGTCTCATATTTTCGCCTATGTTGTAGTGATTTGAATTTGGAGGCTACGAGGATGCATTTCATGTCGTCTGTTGAGTGGTTTGGGAGATTGAAATGCACGGCTACTGGGTATCGTGTGGATTTGACCTTACTCGTTTGTTTGTGGTTGTTGAGGCGTTTGTAGACGTAAGAGACTACTGAGAATTAGGGTGTAAGTTTAGGGGGTCATCTTAAATTGAGAGTTAACTTAATATATATATATATATATATATATATATATATATATATATATATATATATATATATATATATATATACATAAAGTTAGCTCTCAATTTAGGATGGCCCCCAAAACTTTCATCGTAATTCTCAATAGCTCCATACGTCTACAGTGGCAACTTACCTTGTCTGGGGTGAACTAAGTCAAAAAGATAAGTGTTCATATTTTTATGTACCTGATTCACCCCTAAACTTATTAACGGCCAGTATCAATTTTGGAACAGAGAGGTAGTGTCTAAATGTGAGTTATATTTATGTTAATTTTGTTTTTATTCAAAAGGTATTACAAGGTGTAGAGACACTTCGTGCCAATATAAAAACCTTTGATTTTTGTGAAGTCTTAACAATAGCTATTAGACAATCACTAAATATTCTTCAAAGTTTAGTTTTTGTTCTTTATTTGAACACTTACTATAAGAGTATATTATAGGCTTAACTTCCTATCTGAAAAATCTAAATATATCTGATGTTAATTGAATCTCATCAATAGACACCGATTTAGCAAGATTCCCCGAATTTCTATTTCTTCTTAAGACCCCTTAAGCTTAGGTAGTAAATTATAGACATTTCCTAGAATCAAAATAATGTAATTGATGTTGATCAACATTTAAATAATCATTCTCGAGATGATGTTGATTATCATTACATATTGCTTTACATCTTCGTAAGTGGAAAAAAAGTGCTGCAGACTTATCTGATTAAACACAGCTGGCAATTTGCGCACATGACATTGATGCCTCATTCAATATCAATGGAGGATTACTAACTGTTCAGACACGGTTACTAGTTATAAGATTTACGTAATCCAGCCGCATAGAAATTTAACATCGCGCGTGGATGACTTGTAAGCGTAGACACTGATGTGTCTTCCAAATTAAAAGGACATGCGTTTATCAAACAGCAACTTTGCAACAATTGACTGCATTACACACAAATGATTTGTAAATGTCTAACCTGTTAAAATGGTTTGCGTGTGATTGTTTTAATCGTCAATGTTATTGTTTAAATTTTCAGGTACTTGACTATTAAAAAGTTTTTTTTTAAATAGAACTTTAATCGGAGTTTCGCAATGTAGTTTACTATTGTGCAGTTTGTTGGCAAAGGGACAATAAGGTACTTCGACGATTTCTTTGTGTCTTCTTAGAAATTAAGGGTAGATTGGTTTCCAAAAGATTCGAACAGAATTACTAAACTATAAAAATCATTTTGTTTTCCTAGAAACCATTCCAACATATATAGACAACTATTTTTTGAATGAAAATAACTAATTCAACATCTGGCTCCATAATAACTTATATTCACATACTTTTATTGTTTTACGAAATATCAATTGTTGATTCTTCGAATGATACTCTCAGTTATCCTTTTAAATTATGCATCAACAAGCTGCCCATCACCTCAACTACATATCCAGTCTAGTCATTACCTGTAAGAGCGGAATTCCCATTTCTGAATTTTGTGTACCAGCTACGGCATGTACTACCTTGATTGACAGATATTCATATAGTAATGCAATTTTCAACTTGCCACATCACAATTCCTGTGAATATTGAATAAATAATAGAAAATACGCAACGCAATTTTTTCTAATTTTTATTCCGAAATAAATTATTTTCCTTTATGTCATTAATAACAAATCGATAAAAAAACGATGTTTCTAGTCATTGTATGTAGATCAATCAGACTAGTCCCCGCCCTTATGCTCACTTAGTCGTTATTCTTCATTTAAGAGTCGGTAATAACATTTGGTACAGAAATTGAACAACCGATTGTTCTATTTTTCCTTCTAAGTCTAACAAGTAGAAAACATAGACGTTCTCAACGTTTATCGTTTTGATCCTGGATTACACGTAATGTATGACTACACCGATTTATGCCGTCAACAATGGAAATATACCAAGTCAAATGACTCAGTCTTTGTCTCTAAAACTTTCGCAAAAAATGTCGAACTGATTCACTGATAGAATTACATATGTCATCCGATTCCATACATTTCAAGGAGAACTGACCACTCTGCATGCAATGGAAAAACACTTTCTTAGAAGGACGGAAAAAAACATCTACCTTCCAATACAAAAAAATAAAATAAATATATATCTCCTCGAACGGCGACATAGTTGACCGTCAATATTATTTTCCAACCATTTTTCACGTCTTCTTATGTTTTTCTCTTTTTCCTTTTCTCTTTTCTCTTTCTACTCATGTTATTATTTCTGTTTCTCCTTCCTTTTCTTTCTCCTTTTCTTAAATTTACCCAATCATCATCGCTCACAAATGTCCGTCATTTATCTCCGTGGATCTGCTTCTTAAATCCATTACAATTTCGAAGTTTTTTCTGCCGATTATAAAATTGATAGCCTTTCATTATTTAATCCTCTCAACGTTTGTATTAATGATCATTATGCGCAACGCCAACAGTCGACACCAATAGAATGATAGACAGACCGACTTCAGTTTCATATGTATTTCCAACCAGCTCTTCGTATTTTCAAGTTATCTTTTACAGATTTCATCGGTATAAACTTCCCAAGCTACCGTAAGGTCAAGCATTATAAACTACCTGGACACAATTAGCCAGTTTATTTAATTTGGCCACAAGGTATTTCTTGCAAACTACAGTGTTCATTTAAACTGTTTGCCGATTTCGTCTCTTAACATCCATTTTCGGGCGTAAGATAGCGTGCGTTTTCGATTAACTCGCCCAGGACGTGGGCTGCTTCAACGCAGTCAGTCAATCCGTTTTAAACAGCACGGATTGTTGTGGACATTAAATCGGATAATAAGTGCAAGTCATCGGTACCTCCAATCAGCAGTTGGCTAGGAAGTTAAAATGCATTACTAATACGTAATTTTCTAGAACAGAGTTAACATGTGTATGTCTCACTTTTCGCCCATGGGGTCAAAGAAATGTGCAGGAACCGGTTGTACATCATAATAATTAATTGGTAATTTTCGATTTTCTTTCTTAAAACTATGTATATTTTTCCATTTATAATTTTATCTCATAACAATTTTATTTTTGTTTTCTTATTTTTAATTTATTTCATTTAATTGTATTTCTTTTAATTTTTATTACCTATGACACGTTTATGTTTATTAATTTTAAATCCACTTATAATATAACGCTCACTTTCTCTGTCTGTCCGTTAGAATGTTTGTAAACGTAAGAAATACACTGAGGACGTCTAAACTACCTATTTTAGAGTAAATAATAAATAAATAAACAGTAAACAAATTTGACGTCAAGACTGAGTATCGAACCCGCAAACTTGAAGTATCCAGTCTGTATTCCTAAAATCTGAGCTAACTAGAAAAGACTATGGAAATTGATTCAAATTAACGTACTTATTCAATAACAATTTATTGTGCTTATTGGCGTTACTTTCTGGTAAGCATTTCTTGCTTTTACTACGTATTTGGATTAAAAACTATTTCATATGAGATAAAAAAATGTAAATTAAGTATAAAATAACACTTCATGAGAAAAATATCCGTGTTTTCTTTTTATATTAAACCTTCATAAAAAAAAATATGCGTTATTTTTTTTCGTTACAAAAAAAAATCGGGAACGAGACTACATCATGATAAGAACCATTTACATTCAAACTATTCACTCTAGGAGACGACACCAAACACGAAAAGCTAAACAAATAATATTGTTGGCTATACTTCATTTCTATTAAAGATTTTTTATTTATTTATTTTGCTTTAGGTACATCAAAACAATTTACTATTTTTAAGTTAAAACATAGGCGATAATAAAAAAGTATAAAAATCGTTATTAGTGCGACGCTTTTGGTTTATGGCTCAGCTTTCATTTTTGTTTTAATTTGTTAAAATTATTTCAGTTTTTGTTAATTCTAAAACATAAGCGATAATTAAAAAATCATAAAAAATGTTTCTTTTGTATGACTGGGGCACTTTTGCTTTACAGCTAAGCGTTCACTTCTTTATATTTTTAAACTTATTTATTTTGCTTTAACTATTTTAAAAACCATTTAATATTTTGAATTCAAAACATAAGCGATAATTTAAAAAAAAATAAAAAATGGCCCTATTGATATGACTGGGGCTCTTATTATTTACAGGTCAGCGTTCATTTCTTTTATTTATTTATTTTACGTTCACAAATATATTTATTTTTCTGAAACTTTATTAACAGCAATTTAATAATTTGAATTAAAAACAGAGGTAGGCCAAAAAAAATCTGCTTCCAAACTATCTATTACAGAATTGACTTGTAAGAAATTCACCTCAGTGTTTGGAGATCAAGATGACAAATTGATGGAATGTGACTGTGCAGGCATGGAACTCAGTGTCTTCGCAATAATGTTAGTAAACAAGTCCTTGCATTGGGTTTTCCTTGAATGTGGAAAGCCGGCATTGACAGCTGTGAAATGTGACAAAGACATAGAAGAAATATGTGCCGCATATATGCAATCTATTATAAGAAGAATGGATGCTATCGAAGAGAAAATTGAAAACAAAGTAGATAGGAGTGTTGTGAAGAACTTACAGGAAAGAGTGGAATTATTAGAAAAGGGCTGTAATGCTAAAATTATTGACAAACATACAAACCCAGTAAGTGAGGCGATAGAGGAACAGAGGGAAAGCGAAGTCAACATTAAGAACATTATCATCTACAATTTGCCAGAGTCGAAGGAAACAGAGATCGAGGCAAGGAGGGAAGACGACATAGCAAAAGTGATAAATCTCCTTGATTCCCTAGGAGTAAGAGAAAATGATGTAGTTGAAAAGTGCTCTAGGATTGGAAAGAAAGTGGAGGACAAGGTAAGAATCACCAAGGTGACTTTGGAAAACACACACGTCAATAAACAAATACTCAAGAACTCTAAATCACTGAAAAAAAATGAAGTCTTCTGCGAAGAATTTGTCGGACCAGATCTCAGAAAAATGCAGAGAAAAGAGCAGTACCACCTGACGAAAAGAACTTAACGAAATGAGAAACAAAGGTGAGAAGGATATTTTCATCAACAGAGGGAAATTGTCTATGTCAGAGAAAGGGCACTGCAATACAAGGGTGGGGCCATCATCCAAGCCAAAAGACAATAAACAGAAAAAAATTCCCCTATGTAAATGGATTTACTAAGAACGGACTAAAGATCCTATCAACAAATACTGATGTGATTACAATCAAAATGACTGATCTTGAACAGAGTGTAGACAATTTAAAACCAGACATAATAGCACTCACTGAAATAAAGCCCCAAAATTGTAAATCTAAATTACATGCAACGGAACTGAGTATAGATGGATATCATCCACCCGTAAACAATTTGGACCAGGAAGGACGGGGTATTTGTCTCTATGTTTCCAAGCTATATATGATGGAGGTTTTTAATCTTGAGACTGAGAATTTGCACAGCTTCCGAGAGTCAGTTTGGGTAAACATCAAAGTAGGAAGAAATAAGGTTGTAGTGTTTGGGTGCATATACAGAAGCCCATCAAGTCCCGGCACAAACAATAGAAAGTTAGAAGCATTATTGTAGACAGTCTCAGATAGGAACTTTCAGAATCTTATCATAGTTTGTGATTTCAACTACCCCCAAGTAAACTGGGACACAAGTGTTGCGACGGACAGGGAGGGATCAGAATGTGACCAGTTCTTGGAGTGTTTGAAGGACAGTTTCCTTATTCAGCACATTGACCAACCCACCAGATACCGTAGCACTCAAAGATCATCAATTCTTGACTTGGTATTAACAAACGAAGAAGATAGACCAAGTACCTTCCACGGATAGGAAATAGTGACCACTGTACTCTGATATTTGACTATATTTGCCACCAAGAATTTATCACAAGCACTACAAAGAAGTACAAGTATGATAAAGGTGACTATGATGGAATGCGCAGTTCTATTGCAAATGTAAATTGGAGACAGGAATTAGAGAACAAAAACACGCAAGATTCGTGGAATGTTTTTACTAACATTATCAGTGATGCAATTGAAAAACACATCCCAGTTCACACATCGGGTGGAGGAAAAAACAAGAAACGCCAAATATATATTGAAAGAGCAGCCAGGAAACAAGCAAAAGCAAAACACAAAGCTTGGCAAAAGTACACAGAATCACAGGATCTTCATGATTATGAGCAATATTGTAAAACCAGAAATAAACTGCGAAACTACACCAGCGGTCTCGGGATGTCTTTCGAGCAATCACTGGTCTATGAGGCGAAGACAAATCCAAAGGCATTCTGGAAATACACAAAATCAAAGACCACAGTGAAGAGTGCGTTTAGCGATTTAAAAGATTGCAATATTACATGCACTCTGACAACGGATCTAAGGCTGACTTCTTCTGCAGTGTCTTCACACAAGAAAATCTGAAAAACATGCCCAGAATTACAGATAAATGCAATGTCGACCTATCTACCATAGACGTGACAGAGAAATATATTGAGAAACAATTGAGTAAGCTTAAAGTCAGTAAGTCATCCGGACCAGATGGACTACACCCAAGAATCATTAAGGAGATTGCCTCCCACATCACTAAACCCCTCTTGACAATCTTTAGTAGGTCTGGGAATCAGGAGAACTACCAAGTCAGTGGAAACAAGGTCAGATTGCACCTATTTTCAAAAAGGGGGATAAAAATATGCCAGACAACTACAGACTAATGAGTTTCACTTCAGCATTGTGCAAAGTATTGGAAAGCATAATAAGGGAGAAGTTAATGACACATTTCGTCAGCAACAACTTATTCTGTGATGAACAACATGGATTTGTTCCAGGTAGATCCTGTATGACGCAACTAATAACTAGCCTTGATGAGTGGACCGAAGTGCTGGATCGAGGGGGCCCTGTAGACGTCGTCTACTTGGACTTCAAAAAAGTCTTTAACATAGTGCCGTACAAGAGGCTGGTGGTCAAAATTGAGAGCTATGGTATTAAAGGCAAAGCTAAGACATGGATAAGCATCTTCCTACAGAACCGCACCCAACGCGTATCTGTAAATGGCCACGTATCCAACTGGGCTTATGTCACCAGTGTGATTCACCAGGGAAGCGTTCTCGGGCCAGTACTCTTTGTTATATTTATCAATGACCTTTCAGATGCTATCAATAATGTTGTGCGTATTTTTGCTGACGATACAAAAATGTTGGACAAGGCTACCACACCAGAAGACACATCATCTATACAAAGTGATATGGACAAATTATCTAAGTGGTCGAAGGAGTGGCAATTACTGTTCAATTCAGGCAAGTGTAGTGTAATGCATTTCGGGCATGGTAACAACAGAACACCATACACAATGAAGGACAGTAATGGGGAAATAAGATAACTAAATGAATCCGATAACAAAAAAGACCCCGGATTGCACATCAACAATAAACTCTCTTTTCACCAACATATTGCTGATGCCGTGAAAAAGCGAATCATATTTTAGGACTGATTAGAAGAACGTTTGTTAGTCGTGACAAGATCATCATAAAGAAATTAAACACAACCATGGTCAGGCCAATATTGGAATATGGAAACGCGGCAAGAATCCACCAATATGTCGGTGATAACGACAAAATCGAAAGAGTTCAGCGAATAGCAACAAAGTTGTGTTCCTCAATCAAAGACCTGCCATATGAGGAGAGACTCAAAGAGATGAGACTATCGTCAATACACTACTGACGTGAAAGAGGTGATATGATAGAAGTGTACAAGATATTAACAGGCAAGGTCAACATCAACCAAAAACAACTTCTACCACTCAATACCAATTCCAGGACAAGGGGAAACAACTTCAAACTGTCCAAGAAGCACAGCAGAGTAAACACTAGGAAGCATTCGTTTGGACTTCGATTAGTTAACAAGTGGAATGAACTTCTCAATTCAGTTGTAAATGCAAAAGACACAACTGACTTTAAAAGCAAACTAGTCAAGTACTGGTCATGTAAGCAATACACTGTTCGACCCGCGCATGTGTCTAATGAAACTATAAGTCCAGGCATGGAGCAGGTGTTACGGGCTGAGTAGCCTTTTTTTCCTGAAGAAAAGTATCAAAGTATCAAAGTATAAGCGATAATAAAAAAAATATCAAAAGTGGTTTCTTGATATTACTGGAGTGCTTTCGGTTTAGGTTCGCGGACTAAAGCCCACTAACGTAAAAATAATTTAATTAAACATTTTTTTAAAATATATTTTTATATTTAACTTTTATACAATTGTCAATAAGTCTTTTTTTTTCCTAATAATTTAAAAAAAATCATACTTAAACATTTATCGGGAACTTTGTAAATAGTGCATTCTTTTAACGAATACATTATAAAAAAAATGCACCCTTTCTACTACTAATCCTAAGTCCGGGTGGTAATAAGAACACATTTTTTAAAGTTATGTATGGCATTACTCATCTTTCGCGGAAACAAAAATAACAACTATTTTAGAATGCAGATTGGTGGATAAGTTTTGCATATAGTTGAAACAGAAAATGATCAACTATTGCCATGCCATTCTACTTATTTAGGGCAGGTCACCAATTTTTTTGTTATGAATGAAAGTACTTGTGTTTATTTCAGAAAGGTTCATATAATATATTTAAATATTTTTTGGAAAAGTTTAAACCATAGAACACTTTGAATAGATAAAACAGAACATCATCACAGATTTTCGTAAACATTATATATTATTTTATCATTATTATTATTATTATTATTATTATTATTATTATTATTATTATTATTATTATTATTATTATTATTATTATTTCATATTAAACAAACAAATATTTTAGTATTTGGTTGGTGCAAACACAATGGCATTTTTTGACGTTCAACTTCAAAAGATCATAACTGTTTTTATAGCAAACTTTATTAATCAAAATAAGAACTATTAGAATCAACACCTTTTTGCCAACGAGAAACAAGTTTACTTATTCCATTGTCATAAAAATCCGGAGTTCTGGAAGCGATGAAGTCATTGAAGGCCGATTCGGCATCATCCCGACTTTTGAAGCATTTCTCGTGCAGGAAGTTGTCGAGATGCTTGAAAAAGTGATACTCTGTGGGCAAGAGATCCGATGAATATGGCGGATGAGGCAGTCTCGTAGCCCAATTCGGTCAGCTTCTGCAGGGTCAGTTGTGCAACATGCGGGCGAGCGTTGTCATGGAGGAGAATTGGTCGCTGCATATTAGCCAATCTCGGGCGCATACGTTGGAGCTTCTGGTGCATTTCGTTAATATGTTGACAGTACTTCTCCGTCGTAATCGTTTCGCCCGGATTCAAGAAGATGGATGAGACCGGTCGCAGACCACCAAACAGTCACCATAATCTTTTTTTGTGTGCAATTTCGGCTTCGGGAAGTGTTTTAGAGCTTCGCCGGCATCCAATCACTTTGCCGAACGTCGCCGATTGTCATAGAGGATCCACTTCTCATCACGCGTCACAATTCGCTTGAGAAATGGGCAGTTTCTGTTGCGCAGCAAGAGCGTAGAAGACGCCTCAAAACGACGATTTTTGTAATTATCGTTCAATTCTTGCGGTACCAATTTATTCAGCTATTTTGACTTTCCTATTTGCTTCAAATTGCGAACGACTGTTAAGTGGTCAACCTCGAGTTCAGCAGCACACTTCTCGTGCGGTTTTACGAGGATCGGCTTCAATTAAGGCTGTCAGATCTTCGTTATCAACCACAGTCAGCTGGCCTTGACTGTCTTCATCTTTGAGGCTCTCGTCACCATTGCGAACTTTCTTAAACCACTTTTGTGCCGTACGTTCGTTAGTGGTTCCTGGGCCAAACGCATCATTGATGTCACGAGCTGTCTCGGCAGCTTTTAGGCCTAGTTTGAATTGAAACTAGAATATCGTGCGGATTTCAATTGTGCCCATGCTGTCGAAAAAGCCTACTAAAACAATAAATGAAAAAATTAAAAATGGAAACGAATAACACGATTCAATAGAGCGAAACACGCGCTTCAACATGAATTATAACGACGCTATATTTATCAATAAATTAATTCAGAAAACATATAAAAATATAACATATGTGAGAAAACGCCATTGTCTTTGCACTAACCTAATAAAACACAGCTAATTCGAAATCTATTGAACAAAAATGTTTTTATTAGTAATATTAAAAATAGATTAAAATTACTGATATTTTTCTTAAGAAATCTAACTGCATTATACTGGATTCATTGTCGAATATAATGCCCTTTAAATGGACATAGGACTTTGCTAAGCAAATCCTCCTGTATTTAAAAGATTTAATGTTTTTGAAGTTACATCCAATAATACAGATTAATGATTTTTATGAATAATGATTTTTATGAATAATGGTTATTATGGTAATTAATTATTACCATAATAACCATTATTCCTAGTTTCATAACAATTTGGTTAAGTGAATAATTTAATGACAAAACGATACCGTAAAAAGTAAATTTAACTTTCAAAATCTTATTTACAAAATTGTTTGGTTAAAAAGAATATTTTAAATATATTGATTGATGGAGAATTTTAAAACTCATGACTGCTGAACTGGCTCTCAAATAGCTATTTCCACTGAATTTAGTTAACATCGCACCAGTAAAAATAGAACAAGTTGAGAAATAAGAAAAAATATGGTACAAAATTAAAATATAAATGAGAATCTCACAAAAAGTTTGTCAAACTCTTGGATATGATGCGTAAAAGGAAAACATAAAAGCAACCCCCTCCTAACAAAAATTGATATTCTACATTTTTCATGCGATAACGTGTTAACATAATAAAAAAAAACAATTATCCTTTTGCTATAGAGTAGGGGATTAGTTGTGCATAGAAATTCATCGTAAAATGATCCTCTTTTTCCGAGCCATTCTAACTTTTTAGGGCATTAACTAAATTGTTTTACCACTAATCGTAAGTCCGACCAACAAAGTCGTAACACCACATGTAATCGCTTTAAAACGTAGACCCAACCCACCCCGCCTTAAACAACACATAGAATGTATCTCCCACTGCACAAACAATTGGTTTACTGTCCTCAAATTTAGAACGGCCGGGAAATGGTGGATCATTTTATGTTAAAATTATATGCAAAACTGAATCCCCAATCTGCATGAAAAAATAATTGTTGTTTTTTCTTTCTGCGAAACATTGGTAATACAATAAATAAATTTATTTTTATTCATTTTTGGTATTACCACCCGGACTTAGGGTTAGTAGTAGAAAAGTGCGTGTTTTTTATGGTATAATCTTTAAAAGAATGCGGTATTTACAAAGTATAGGAAAAATGTTTAAAAATGATTTTTTTTTAAAGTGTCAATAAAAAAAATTACAGACAAAAAGTTATTGATAATTGCAAAAAAAATAAATAAAAAAAGATTTATTTCAATTTTAAAAATTAAATAATTTTTACGTTAGTGGGCTTTTGTCCGTGTTTGAATTATTTTGTTGGGCTTTTGTCCGATTGATTTTTGTCCGGTTGGCTTTTGTCAGTGCACCTTGTTTTACGGATCAGCGGTCATTTATTTTTTATTTTTTATTTATTTATTTTGCTTTAACAAAATCAAAACAATTTAATATTTTGAATTCAAAACACAGGCGATGATAAAAAAAAACGATCAAAAGTGGTTCTCTTATATGACTGGGCGCTTTTTGTTTACAGGCACAAGATAACCATAATACTTGACTTCTGGATTTAAACTTTAATTTAAGCCATTCAAAAAATAATATCACTCTTGGTTACTTGATCGCATTAGTAAATAAATGTATTTTTTTCTTTAAGGAACCCACTTAACATAACACTTGGCTACTGCATTTTAAACTTTAATTCAAGCCATGAAATAAAAAAATAAAGTGTGTTTTTATATGACAGGGCCTTATAGAAAACGACTATGTATTGTTTAGGAGCACAAATGAACAATACTACCTGGCTTTTACATTTTAAACTTTAATTCAAGTCATTCAAGAATTACTCAATTCAAAAGTGGGTTCATTGATACGATCGGGGCGCTTTAATCAATGAATGTTTTTGTTTCACGGGGACAAACATAGCATACTACTTGGCTATTGCATTTGAAACTTTATTTCAAGCAATAAATAAAAAATAACTTAAATCAAACTGTGTTCTTTAAACTGACTTAACTTATCAAAGTCTTTCAAATTAACTCACACAAACAATTCACTGTCCTGCCCAGTTGACTGTTGAACTCTTCAGTGAATCGAAGAGACCCGGCAGCAAAGCTAAAATATACAACCGCAGACTTTCGATTCTTTTGTACATAAGACGCGGGTCCGGAAACTTTCGATTCTTTTTACACCAGAGGCGCGTCCATAAACTTTCGATTCTTTTTACACGAGAGGCGCGTCCATAAACTTTCGATTTTTTTGTACACCAGAGGCCTGTCCGTAATCTTTCGATTTTTTTACACCTGAGGCGTGTCTGTAAACTTACGATTCTTTTGTACACAAAAGACGCGGTCGTAAACTTTCGATTCTTTTGTACACCAGAGGCGCGCCCGTAAATTTTCGATTCTTTTGTTACGCCAAAGGGGGGAGGTCGTAAACTTTCGATTATTTTGTATACAAGAGGCGCGTGCGTAAACCTTTGATTCTTTGGTTAGATTATGTCCCTATGGGAATGGACGAATCTGTTGGAAATCGTTGATTCGACTTGCGCGAATTAGCGCGGGGTGGACCCGTGCAGTCGAGTGCAGCCTATGGCCTGTTCTCACAGTCGGAAATCACAGACGTGACAGGGTCACCGCGTTACGAGATCCCAGATAAAAGGTCAATGTGAACCTGCGAGAGGCTCTGTAACGTCACGGGCCTTTGCGTGGGAAGCAGAGGGATAAGTGACGTCACTCGTTCTTCGTGAAAAGCGAGTTTTAGCAGTCTGGGTTTTGGAGGCGAACCTATCAGACGTGATTGTTACCATGTAGTCTGCAACACAGTTAAGGGAAATATTCACCTAATAAAATACAGGCGAAATATCTCTTTTTCCCCCTCCACGAATGGTTAAGGAAATAATTGTTAAGTGATTGCGAAAGCAGTCATTTGCTCTCTCTCTCTCTCTCTCTCTCTCTCGGCGTTGGTGAGTGTCTCCCGGCTGATTTATAACTAACGCTTGAAATAAAACTGAAGTTAAATTTAAAAAGATTGTTTGTCTTCCGACCCGATCATAGAGTTTTTGTTGCAGCGTCGTGGTTCACGGCAGAAGAAGGAGGAAGGAGTTCAACCACTAGACGACATCGAGACGGCGAGCCTCTACACGGCGAGGGAGACATTTAAAGGTATGCAAACTATATGATTTATGTTTTAAAAATAACTAGTGATTAAATGGGAACATCCACGACCCTTTCCGGGACGAGTGTGCGAAATGAGAAAAGCCGCGGCCCAAGTATAGAGGGCTATGCAACACTTTTGTAAACACATCAAATTATGAAGGTCTTTCAAATTAACTCACTTAAACAATTCACTGAACCCACTCCGTTGACTATGGAACTTTTCAGTCATAGGTGGAAGAGACGCGACAGCCTAGCTAAAATATACGATCGTAAGAAGGATATTTTAGCTAGTCTACTCATAATATAAGGTCCACTTTTTCTGCCTGTCTGCCTATCTCTCCGTCAGTCAGAATGTTTGTAAAAGCCTTTCCTTTGCAGAATATCAATACATAAATTAAATAATATACGTATCTATTCTATTTTTATTGAAATATATATTTTAAAGCAATATTATTTAGATTTTTACAAAAAATTTACTCCAAGTCTTTTTAATTGTTATGATATGTTTAAACTTGTTTTTAGAGATTTTAGACATTTTAATTAAAGGTAGGCGTCCACAGTTTTCATTAGAAAAGGTGTCAAAATACTGAGTTTTCAGTGCGTCTAGACTAATAAATGAAATCTGTGTAATAACATATGTAGTTATATGATTAAGTCAACATTATTGTGAATATTTTCTCTTTGATTATATGAGGTAAAAACTATCGATTTGATTGAAGACATGGACTCAAATGATTTAATGTATTCATAAGAATCATATTGTAGGGGTTTGCGTTAGCGCTTGGCATTTATATAAAAGAAAATACGTTTTACTTTTTATTTATTGAACACAATAATAGTGTGGAGGTCTGAGTTCGCGCTTTACGATTACAAAAAGTAAATAGATTTCGAAATGTCTTATACTTCTGTTGTAAATGGCAAATATTGCATTAATACTAAATAATATATTCTCAACAAATTACTACACAGTTATAATAAAAAAAAACTAAAGAGACGAAATATCCATTATCGTTCAGCGTTTAATTGTACTATATGTAATATTTGTATGTATGTATTATTCTATGTATTGTATGTAGTTTGATTCACACTTATACAATTCTAGACAAGTAAATAGAAACACTATTTCGCAGACAGCGAGAATGAAAGGCTTATGCGCTTGCCTTGCAAAAATGCGACAAGAGGGATCATTTATTTCCTCGTCTTCTTATATGAATACAGATTTTGTCCGTCTGTCCGTCAATCACATTTTGTCCATCATACACAAGTTTTAAACGTAATAAATACATCGCAGAATTTGTCTCATTCCGAAATATCAGATATATTAACTACTTTTAGAAATGAGGAATATTGCATTAATTGTAAATAATAAATTTCCAACAAATAAAGCGCATGTCATGACCGGAAATGGAAACGTAACTTTGAGATATTCGGTCTGACGTTTCATCAACTCTGCTATTTGGACTTTATTATCAATTAAACATAAACCATTACCCTAACAAAATAATTATAGCTCTGGCGTTTATAAATGTATTATTTACATCATGTTTCAACACATTAATTCAACCATAAGCGATAGTAAAACATAATTGAATAAATAAGAAAACATTATAAATAGCGTTTGAAATTATTTTAATGATCTAAAACTATTTATTTTGCTTTAACTAGGTATTGTCATTGAAAACAATTTAATATTTAATATATTCTAGAATTGGGTCCGTAGCATAAAAATGAGCAAGCGTAAATACATAAAAATAACTTGATCGATAAAAATAACTCTATTCAAATCTTAATTTAATTACGAAATTATATCCTCTCCAATACATTTCGGTTTCGTCGTAAAAATGTCAACCATTTAAATTTTTTCAATAGATGAAAAAATATTAATTACTTTTTGACTCATCGAAATTTAAAAGGAATTTGGGAACATTTAAACTGTGGAATAGAAAGGAATGTTTTGCTTTAAAATTCTTAGTATATCTTTAAGTAGTAAAATATTTATAGTGATTATAACATCTTATCGTAATACAATTATTTCTAGTTTCATAACAATTTGGTTCAATTAAAAATGTAATGACGATACGATAGCGTAATAACATGTGATTTTTAACATCATAGTGAAGTAATTTTGTAATATATAAAGGAGATGAAAAAGAACGAAACAAAAATGAAGGGCAAAAGACGCTCGAGCAACGCTGACAAGGTCAAGCTAGTAAATAGAGAAATATGGGTATGTTTATCTTTATCTATCTCAATATTTTCAGATCTCGATGGTTGTATATCTAAACAAGATCAACTCAACATGAGTGTTTCCGTACATGGAGTTGTGTGGCCAGATCTGGGCTGCTTCATTAACCACTTGCAAACCTCTTTTGAACTGGTCGCAGAAAATAATTTCTAACTTACTAGGTTGCTCAGTGTATGCCAAGCTCCAGCACCTGTCGCATTGCCGCATATTTGCATCGCTGTCATTATTTTACAAGTACTTCCACGGAATGTGCTCCGATGAATTTACTGCACTTGTACCACCCCTAAACGTAAATAAATCCGACCCACTCGACTATCAGGGAAATCCCACCCTTACCTGTAGACCTCCTATTATTCCGGAATGTTTTATATCCTGAGAGCTTACTTTCTTGGTTCTCTTGCCGTTGGAGGTTTCTACCCGATTTCAGTTCCCCTATCGTATGATGTTGCCAAGCTCTTCATCCAGGATGCTCGCTCCCGAAAAACGTCTGACACCTATCAGAGATACCCCTTACGTTTAAATGAAAATATGCCTTTTTAATATGAATAAATAAGTATACATATGTATGCATCAATATGTTCTAGAATCACCATCATCATCACCGCCGTGTTAGTGTCACGGATACTTCTAGCTCTTTCATGCAATCTCGTTATACCCTCCATTGAACCAGGTAGATTTTAATAGGTTTATTTTGAGCTATCCGCTAGTTGTTTGATGTAGGTTTTGTGTGGTCTCCTCATTAAACTGAATCCCTGTTTTGACATCCACAAAACCACATCACTGACGATTTCATGGTTAGCTCTTCAGCAGTTACCAGCAAATATAATTCTCTCTATGATCAGGTATAAGACCCGAGACAGGGGTCTGTAGTGTTGCTCTTTCGTTGGGTACTGCTTAACAGAAATGTTAAGAGCAGCTCTTAGCATATTGGTGCAATTTTCTTTAATTGTTTCTGGATTTGAAATGCTTGTCACTAATTCCATTTTTCATCTTCTTGTTTTCTGTTTGACTAAATGTTACCCATAACTGGGCATGTATTCATGTTTATCCCTGTGCCCTTACGACCAGAAGTATATATGCTTTACAGGATAAATGTTTCCAAATATGCGTAACTAATGTTACTCACTAAAACATGATAGAAATGCATTTTAAATCCATAAACAATTATATAGCAGGAAGGCACATAGTTGCTCCAGATTGAACACAAAATCACTACTATGTACGTTTTCACTATGCTGTGAACACCATATTACTTTCCTTTTTATTGTCCCCTTTCTTCTATTTGGCCATTAGATATAATAGGAAGAAGCTAAAATGTTGGGAAACTCTCTGAAGAAGTGTCCTATTGATATCATTTAAATTTATTGACATAGGATATACGTAGTTGCAGTTTTAAGGGGTTACTGGCTACATGGTTACTTAGATATATGAGCACGTAGATATACCACACATACAGTGTAAAGTAGAGATTCAGAGTCACGTACATTGTCTTCCCCGGAAAGTTTCATACATATTATATAAATCTTAACAACATAGGATATATTTCAAGTTTTAAAGAAGATTCGGTCGCCTTAGCTCCCTTAGATTAGGAAGGTACTTCGAGATTGGAGACAACTGCCATTGTCTTTCCCATAAAATGTGATGCATATGACTTAAACTTCATAAAAATAGTATATATTTGAGGTTTAAAAAGGTTAGGTCCTCATAGCTTTCTTAGATGTTCACCTAGAGATTCTATTCACTTCTATTGTCTTTCTCAGCAAATTTTACATGGGAATACACTTTAAGATTTTGCGTAAATACTCAAACCTTTATTTCTATAGGAAACACACACATACACAAATACATTGAGTTTAATATATATAATTATCTATTTTATTGCATGAGATATTTAGCTTCTTTTCACTGCAAAGTATAACACAAATTAATATAGATAGCCGTATAGGAATCGTTCCCAGCGTGTTTGAATTAAATTATTTAATATATGTTTATAAAAATTAAGTATGTGTATATGCTTATCTATTTATGTGTATAAGATTGACTCATTAACACATTAACCAATCATAATCAAGTTTTCAAGACCGCTTTTATGCGTATGGATTGGTAATGTGAGCTATATTTTGTTTAATTCAGTTTCATGACAAGAGGGCAATAGATTTAAATCGAAATTAGAATGAAGATTTTCAAACATACGGTGAAGTAATGGACATACAAATGATGCAAAAATATTTGCGTTGTAAAGTAATTCCATCTGTCGTGGGACGGGTATTCTCATATTTATTTATAGAAGTTATATATATATATATATATTCAATCACACGCACACATATATATGTATTAATATATTCAATCACACACACACATATGCATCAATATATTCAATCATACACACACATACTCACACAATATATATATACATATATATATATATATATATATATGTGTGTGTGTTTGTGTGTGTGTGTGTTTATATTTGTCTATCTATTTATTTACCGTTTCTACACCCATGGGAAATTGTTATATATATATATATATATATATATATATATATATATATATATATATATATATATATATATATATTTATATATATATATATATATATCGATATATTCAATCACACACACATATATATATATGTATCAATATATTCAATCATACACACACATATATTTATATATATATATGTATCAATATATTCAATCAAACACACACATATATTTATATATATATATGTATCAATATATTCAATCATACAGACACACATATATATATATGTAATAAAATATTCAATCATACACACACACACCCATATATATATATATATATATAAAAATATATATGTATCAATATATTCAATCACACACACATATATATGTGTATCAATATATATTCAATCATACACACACACACACACATATATATATATATATATATATATATATATATATATATATATATATGGTTGTGTGTGTGTGTGTGTGTGTGTTTCTATTTGTCTATCTATTTATTTACCGATTCTACACCCATGGGAAATTGTTTCGTAAAGAGCTAGTGAAAAACTCTTGACAACTTCATAAATATGTCCTTTCCCCGCGCCCAGCCAATCAATCATGCGATCCAATTCAACGCGAAAGTCTAAACACTGAACTCTCACTGATAATCTATTATCTCTCGAAAAGCAGACAATCAACAAAGAGAGGACAAACGTTTTGCAATTCTTCTTCTGTTCGACTCTCAACTCCGAGACGCTGAATAAATGCAGCAAAACCTGTAGACGATTATTAATGGTCTCGCATCCGATTTAGTGCCGAAGGGTGATTAATTGTCACACTCAATTCATTGGTTCGATGAACTTAGAAATACAATGTTTTATTGCAAAGAGCTTCACGTGAAACGCATCTCTCTCGCCGTGGGGACAGATCGCACTGAATTGTATTTACCGACAAAGAAGCCAAACGACTTAAAACTTACGTAAATAATTTACATTCGAAACCTGTTCGCCGTCGTTATTCAAAGTCCAGAATCAGTATTGAACTCGATTGACTTGAGAATATGATCGGATTAGGAAATATGACTTAAAGGTATACAATACACTCAAACACAAACCCCAGATACGTATACACACACACACACACACACACACACATATATATATATATATATATATATATATATATATATATATATATATTTACTTTTTAATGAATTAGAAAACGATGCAAAATTCATAACAGCTCGATATTCCACTGTATTGTAAAATGTAGATATGCACCGCTTTGACACTTCATGATTTACTCGGCTAATATAATATGCAATATGCTGTGTATATACTTTCATATTTTACCGAAGTATTTAACATTGGATCTACACATGTAGATTTTGATTTTAATTTAGTTTCAAAATTTGTGAACATTTGTATCATTTTGCTTAACTGAACAAATATACATTGTCTGAAAACATCTGAAATCGACTTGACTACCATTGTATTTACGTATTTTAAATATTATTTGAAAACAATTTATCAATTGTTTTTAAATAACGACCATCGGGAATTAAGTTCCTGCACTGAAGATTACGTAAGTATTACTCATCGATGTATGTAGGTAAGAAACAATTAATATTTATTCATAAAATATTATTATATAGCTCCCTTTACTAAGTTTTGCCACTCTGAGTGAATTTAATAACAAGCAGTACTACTAGCTTAATTGCGAGTCGAACACAGTTTGTTGTTGTTGATCACTCTTCGTTGCTTGCTGTAAATACCCACCGACTTGGCATTTACAAAGTTAAATTCCTCCTAAGCTAATTTGTGGTGGGCAACGTGTAAGTCTCTTGACTGCGAATCAGTGGTGATTTGCGATCGGGGTTCGCGCCCGACGACCGTCGGGAATTAAATTCCTGCACTGAAGATTGTGTAAGCATGAAACATCGATGTCTGTAGGTAATACATAATTAATATTTATTTATAAATATTATTATATATTTATATATATATATATATTGTTAAGTTAAATCTCATTCGTGTTTTAGTTGAAGAAGATATTCAATCATATGTCTATTTGATCCGTTGATGTGTACTTCCTAAATATAAACACACTTTCGTGAATCATTGTCGAAGATTAATTCACATTTTACAATTGTTATTTTCTTTTAAAGTAATATTCGACTTGTACAACCAACAAAACAACAATCCAAAACATTCTTTTACATTTTGCCAACAAAGGAACACGTTTTTTTAAATAACTTATCCGCTTCAACGTCCTGGCAATTATACCATTAATTGTTATGGCGTAATTCCGATAATATAATATCTAAATAATGAAGACTGACTGGGAATGTTTCTATAAACTTTTCTTTCAAATACTGCTGGAAAGAATGCTAATAATAGGTAAAGTATAAAAAAGGCAGTAGAGTTAGTGAAGGAAACCAAATCTAAAATGTTTATATAATAATTATTTATAGCTAAGTTTTGGTATTTCCTTTAATAACACATACTACACTGCAGTTACTGATATTTTAGCTTTTACGTAAAAAAATAAAACATATCTCATTTCAGGTCTTTTGTAAGAAATGGTGCTCAGTATTCTCCCATCTTATATACTGCATCAACCTCATGATTGAAAGCTAGATGCCAGCCACTGCAACCTTGTGTTTTGGTTCTCTACTGCTGCTAAAAATCGTTTATATTAGGGTGTCCGTGTCCGAAAACCTTCACTAAAACAGAAATTAAACGACATTACACAACCTTTTTACCTATTTATAATCGATACTGTTAAACCAAAAACGCTTTTAAAACTACTCGCTATCACTGAAGAAGGCTCATAAAATAACGTAAAATAATGTTGTACCGAATCTGTTAAATTTTGAGTGGCCGAACAGAGGCGTTCTTCGTATGAGTTTATGCAAATAACAAAAAGGGTCCTGAACAGATATACGTCTTCAATTTCAACAATCACAAATTGACAACAACTCATCTCCTAATTACTTGATGAAGCCAAGCGGTTAACAAAATAATTTGAATAAAATTCAAACTTATGCGACCAGGGCTGCGTTTGTCCCGAATGCCCCCTATTAGTGTGAATACTCTACACAACATCAATATTTCGGTTCGGGATGTTTAGAACTCATCAAGAACCTCAGTGACAGAAAGGCAATTGGTCCTGGCAACATTCCAATCGAAGTGCTTCAACTGTAACTGGCTCCTATTCTTACCTAGCTCTTCAATCATTGTTTAATAGGGAAATACATCCCGTCACTTCCAAAATTACATCATTATTTAAAAAGACACTCGAGTTCGGTCTTCTGCATCAGTACAGACCAATAAATCTCCTATGTGTTAAAAGTTAGTTTTTTAAATTTTTGATAAATCAAGCCATCTCAGTAAACGTACTTACTCCGTGACAAGCAATATGAATTGCGTCCCGCAATATCAACATCATATCTGCTGACTGTAATATCTCAAGAGATCAGCAAATCTATTGACAGAAACTTCGTTTCAAGAGTAATAGCTCTCGATATTTAAAAGCTTTTGATATGGGTTGGCACATAGGTCTGCTTAACAAGCTTGCTAATTATGGAATATGTAGAGATGACTGCTGTTCTATCATATCATTTCTTTCTGATAGGTTTTTAAAAGTAATTGTTGATATACAGAAGTCTGAAACAACATGTATCAACACCGGCGTACATCAACGATCTATTCTTGGCCCAACCATTTTCCTGATACTAATTGAATGATTTTCGAAATCACATTCTAAAATTATTACTTTGACATGTATGCCTATTACACAAGCATCAATGGAATCCTATCTAAGGGCATTAATGATATCCTTCGCTCCCGGTCATAGAAACGTAGTTCAATAGGGAAAAATTGGCTGTTTACTTCACATATATCTAAAACCAGGCTTCTCTACTTCCACCATGAACGCTCTGATCCTCACTCTACCCAAGTTGAAATGAATGGCGCTAAAATTGCGATAGCTCTATGTTTTGATAAACTTCCCGCACTGACTTTCACTCCAGACGTGAAATGGAAGATTACATCATATCTGTTGCGAAGGTTGCTGGAAAGATGGTTTGATCATTCTATCACTCACGAAAGTATCTCACCCCTGACCAAATCTCAACCGGTATAAGAGCAATACACGTTCTTTGATTGGCTTCTATTGCCACGATTCGGAAGGTGTCGCTCAAATCATTCTCTCCTGTTTTGACAGAATACAACATAGATTTCAGTATTTAGTCAGCGACGTTTTATTCTCATTCATATCGCCTCTTTCTCACAAATGATAATTTGCTAGTCTTTCTCTATATCGTCTATTTCATGGTCGGTGCTCGACTGAGCTTAAATCTCTGGCTACCTCCTCTAAAACATTCAAAGTAAAAACACTCGTCTAGTTACAACCACTGTAAAATATGCTTTATTACCCTTTTTTCTATGAAGCTAAACGGGATTTCCATAGGATAGTTTATTTTACAGGATTTGGCCGCCTGTAGAACGCAATAAAACAGGGCTGCTTCCCGACATGGTCGTTTTCAAGTCTCTAAGTCATCAATTTCAGCCTTGATCCAACAATCGTCTGCAATTCTCAAGGTGTTAGTCTTACAATCCACCTGCCACCATTAACTTTTGTCCTCATGTGACCGCCAGGTATTGATGAGCGGTAACTCGATTGTAAAAAAACGTGAATTCAAATCAAACTGCTGATATAGAGTAGTCTCGTTTCAGAGGTGAAAGAATGGATTTATTTTTCTGTCGTCAGAGCCGCACTCATTCTTCATGGAGTGCCAACGTGACTATCAAATATTGTTGTTTACATCCATAGCGCTCTGTTTTGGAGAATCGTATTTTACCGAAATCAAAAACCTACCTCATGTCTAACTTTGATTAATAGAAGATATCAATGGATTCGTTTTAAGATTTTCGAGACAATAAGCACTTACATTATGATATTTTTTGTTAGCTACTCTACATTGACCCTTCAATACGGGACGTTTCACCCACCTACACCTACTAAGGCCGTTTTAATTCACTATTCCAATTACGTATTTGTACATTCTTGATATAGGGAATAACCGATTTGCAGATTCGTCTCAAATAACACAGGTCAGGCTTAAAAATAAATGTCCCACTTGTTTGTTAATATTGGCTTATACCTTTCATACATTTCACTCTTAATTTGTTATCAAATTTCCCTTAACATACTTTAACTCCTATGCTTTCTGTCACGCGGAGTATATTCAGATATAAACTTAACCTTTTATTTTTCGTCTTCAAGTATCAATCCACATAGACTTACGCATACTGCGATGAAATATATTATTCTATGGCATATCAGAATAACAGTTTACTTGAATAGAAGATTTATACATATTTTTGAAAATGTATGAGACAATAACACAATCGCTTCATAAGATTCACTTTTATCATACTTACAAAAGCAATAACTATTGCTTTTTTTACTAGAGTGTATTTAATATTTTTTGAATAATAGCAATATGTTTCTTCCCGGTAAATCTCGGTTACATTTAATGATTTAGTCGTTTTTCAAATGTCATGAATGAAGTATTTGTTGTCTGCTTACTTGCTTGATGCTCGTTCACTTCGACATATAACTTAGCAGTTAATATTACTTCCTTCAAGTGTTTGTATACAGAGAATAATTTTAAATCGCGCCCCGAATGAAAATCCTGCTGCCAGAATGAATTTTCGGTGTAATGGAATAATGACAACGTCTAACTTTGTCATTATCATTTATGTATTTATAACTTACAGAAAACAACAATTAATAAATATATCTAGTTAAACAATAGAGTACTAATACTTATATAGAGTTCAGAGACGGCATCATGAATTGTCGGTTTCTTCGATTTCCTGTGCAACACGTGTGCACAGGTGACGCTGGTATATATGTATATATATATATATATATATATATATATATATATATATATATATATATATATATATGAGTAAACAATGGTATTTGAAATTTCTATAACCAAGTCTTTTTTTTCTTGCTGAATTTCAAAATAGTTCAATGTAAATTGAAAATGGTTTCGCGCACAAGCAACAAAGAATAAGCATATACTTACCAGGATCTGTTGTTCATGCAGCTCATCAGAAGACTATTAAATCAATTCTAGAGAAACAAAATATTAATTATATATATATATATATATATATATATATATATATATATATATTTAAATAAATATATATATACATATACATAAATATATATGTCTATATAAATATAATACATATAAATATTTATATACATACATATATATATATATGAGATTATATGCATATATATGTATATGTATATATAAATATATAGATTTGAAAAGAATACGCGGAAATCTCTCTAAGGCCCTTTCGACTATCATCTCGTCAGGAGAAAATCGATAGTTTTAATTAATAATAACGTCGAAAGAAAGAGCAAAATGGGGAAACAGAGTGTGCCAAAATTATCGTTAAAGCGATTAAAATTCAATTTAATGATTTCGATTAAAAGTCGATTAAAAGGCACTACGTTAGGGAATGAAAAAAAAACAAAAAAAAATTGGGAAGGAGTTCAAAGTTCCCCAAAAAGATTCAGCGATCTTACAAATTCCTTCTGCCGGCACAAGGAAGGTTTTCGAATGGCAATAGAGACAGATTCCAATATTTTCAAATGGTTCTTGGAATCTGCTCGATGCAAGACCTCAAAACGGTCTATTTTATAGCCACTGGCACAGCTAGGGGTTTCAACCAAATGCTGGCCAATAGCAGAGCCCAAAGAATTAGAGGAGGGGTAACACAAGGACCCTACCCTTCCCTGAGGTATTTTTATGGAATGTGCTGGCGCACTTCCTTGCATTTGCAGACTCGCATAAACCAGCACAGATAGTCGAAAGGGCCTTAGAGAGATTTCCGCGTATTCTTTTCAAATCTATTTATAAATTTTGTACCTCGAAACATTTATTTATATATATATATATATATATATATATATATATATATATATATATATATATATATATATATATATATATATATATACACAGGCACATATATACATATATATAAAGTATAAAACTAAAAGTATACTTTTAGTAGATAGAACCTATAGTTAAATGGTTTAAGCTCAATATACGAGATAGAGCAATTATAAAGACAAATGAAAGAAGAGGAATACACATGTACGAATGACAAATCTATTTCAACTTCGATTGTTCAATGCAAGGTGTACTCGGTAAAAACATGTTTATTATTCCTTGATTAAGCCAAGGCTTTTCAAAGATTAAAATCTTATCATCAGAGGAATTACATAGATGGAAAAGTTAGCAGTGGAAAACCGAAAATTCAAAATTTGAAAAAAATCTTAAGTGATAGAGAGTAAGAGTGTGCGTGTGAAAAACTATTGAGTCTGTTCATACGGTGTCCGGTGAAGTGAGATTTAAATATGGAAAAATGGGGTTTCGTGAAGGCAGCGTTGAAAATGTTCAAAAATAGAGGTAAATGTATTAGAAAGATGTTTAGTTCTATTGTACACGGAACGCACTTATTCAGATGTAATTTTGAGAATTCGGGCCATTTAAAAATACTTACGTTGACCGAGAATGAGAGTAGTTTTTCAGAACTTGACATTGAACTGTGTATATTAAACACAGGCAGTCAGAAATTTAAGTAGTGACTTCCATCGAGTCTAAGAAAAGCGACAGCTTTTGTTGGAGACAATGCCAAATTAGGATGTGGGGGAAGGGGTAGAGATAACATATAAAGAAGGTGGGTAATAGGGGTTGTTAAATGAACTATAGCTGATGATAGGAGAAGAGAACGGAAGGGTTTGTTTCGTTACTGTTCCTTGCTAGTAAGCAATAACACCGGTACGAGTTGGAGTGGGGGTAATCATAAGCTAAAAACAGAAGTGAATTCAGGTCAGTAAGTAAATATTTCTGAAACAGGGGATTTCGTAATTAGGACAGATTTTTAAACAAACTTATGTATAATTTAGAAAGTGTAAAAGGGGTCCAATTGGGAAATTAGGGTTGAGATGATTGGAAATCTGGAATTTACGTGTTTAATATGTAATAATTCGGACAAAACTAGTGTTTCAGAGTTTGATGTATAAAGACTTTAAAGAATTCCCAGTTAGTTAAATATAAAATGCATGACTAAATAAGAAACTTTAATGTATAACTGAAGTTACGATTGTGAACAACGTTGGTCTGCTTGCAACAATTGATTTCAAGTACAAGGATTATGGGGTAGGATTGGGTTACATTTTGTAACCTAAGTGATGCACTAGTGTGTTGAAATTATTAATATATTTAAGGGGGGTCAAATGGAGCATTATAGGAGTAACCAGAACACGTAGTTTAAAGGTGAAAGTAATGAAATCTATGAGAAAAATATTGTCGATAAAGCGAAGCGTATACAGAGTCGATGGATCGAATACAAGGGAGATAAAAGAGCAATGGATGAGTGTATACGAATTATCCCAATAATTGAAAAAAGGGGAATAGGAATTAGAATGTTGAAGTAAAAGCGGTTAAGGATTATAAGAGTGGAGGAAAATAATATTATTTCTCAATTTACATTAAGTGTTATGGGTTTATATTCGTATTAGGTGTACAGGGGAGGATACGCTATGTTATTGAGATGGTTATTTGTAAGGTTGGAAAAGTTAAGAATTAAAAACTTAACAAATTATAGAATTTACGAATTAGTCTAATGTTAGAGAGAGGGTTGTTGGCTGGGAGGATGGGTGTCAGATGGAATAATGAAATTGATGTATTAAAATTTTAGTCTGTGTCTGCAATTTGAGATGAGTTAATTTTGAGAGTTAATAATATGTTTTCTTTTATCTCCTGCAGCTATCATAAATGTTTCTAATGTACATAGTTGGGAGAAAACAGATCCTGGAGTGTAGGATCTAGACCTTTTTAATATTGCCCAATGTAGGGAGTAGGGAATGTTTTTACTGTTAAAGCTTTTTATTAGATTGGATAGAGAGATGCTAGTGGCATTGTTATTAGTGTGTTTGAAAGCGTAGATATAGTTTGAGATTCAAATCTTGATGGGAATGGCACTTGCCCCAATGTAATTGTGTATGTTGTATAAGAGTGTGCATTTGTGTTATCTATAGTATCGGGAATGTTTTGGGTTTGTATGTTCAAGTTCTCGGCCAAAGTTAAGTTGAAATTGTTAGGTGGAGAAGATGAGATAATTTGAGGAGTGAGATCAAGGTTATTGTTAGTTGGCGTGGGATGTTGGTTAGTGTAAGGGGTGTTATCTAGGGTGTCGTTTGGTACAGGGAGTTGAGGATGTTGAGAGCTATAATGTGAAGGGAGAATTTGTATGTTAGTGTCTGTTTGCATAATGGTGTTTGGGGGAATTGTTTAATAGTACAAGCATATATGACGTTGCTTTGTATGCAATTGTCATTTAACGGCATTCTCTAGATTTCTGGCAGTTACAATTATTAGTAGGATGTATAATATGTGCTGGTTGCTGGGAAGATTTAATTTTTTGGTTATTAGATGTGAATATGGTTTGTGATATATTGGGTATTGTGGAGTAGGACATTTTAATAGAGTTTTTATTTAAAATAGTGTTGTATTTATGCTGGTGCTTAAATGAGTTATCTAAAATTCTGAAGAATTCCTTAGCAATATTTGTTTTCATATTGCAGTTATAGAGTGGATTAAACCAAATACTATTCTTTTTTCTAATTCTTTTATTTTTACTATGTTCTTCAGGGTCAGCTAGTTTGTCAATATTGATAGTTTTGGGGGGCTATTTATACATGTGTTGGCTTTCCTGGGTAGTGTAGTATTTGTCCGCTGTTTATCCTGTATTGCCATTTTGTGTGTAATTACATCATAAGGTTTGTTTTTCTGGATAAAATTATTATTTTCGTATTAAATTTAATCATGTATCCCGAACTAAGTAGTGCGTTATTGTAGAAGTTTAAATGTTGTTCGAATATAGATTTATTAGCAGATAACTTTGAAATTCTATTAGAGACTGAAGTGGCTATTGAATTAATGATAGATTTTGGGTAGTTAGATAGCTTATGTACATAGAAGAGGGTTAAATTATGTTTGTGGTAAGGACTAAAGAATTTGGAGTTAAAGTCTAATGTAAGGTCAAGGAATTTAGATATTATTTTCTCAGGTTCTATAGTGATGGTTAATCCGAAGTTTTTAAAGAAGTTGTCTAGATTTTTAATGGTGTTGTTGTATTGCCTCGATCTCACCATAGATACAAAAAGTGCGTCCTCCCAGTATAGCCCACCGTGTAAATGTCCAAAGGGAAAGTTTAGTTCTCTTAATAAGTACAATCTTACAATCTCGGTAACCTGGGCAGTGATATCGAAATTATTGCCAGTATCCTTCCTAGTCCAACATTTATTGTCAAATTCCAATACGGATCTTCTGACCAAAATTATTAGTTTGATCTGTTAGTCTGTCATGTCTGAGTTACAAAATTCAACCTAATCCTACCCCATAATCCTTGTAGTAGAAATCAATTGTTGCAAGCAGAGTAACGCTGTTCCCAATCCTAACTTCAGTTATACATTAAAGTTTCTTATTTAGTCATGCAGTTAATATTTACCTAACTGGGAATTCTTTAAAGTCTTGATACATTAAACTCTGAAACACTAGTTTTTGTCCGAATTATTACATATTAAACACGTAATTTCCAGATTTCCAACTATCTGAACCCTAATTTCCCAAGTGGAACTCATTTAAACTTCCTGAATTATATATAGTTTGTTTAAAAAACTTTTTTTATTACGAGACCTCCCCTTTCAGAAATAGTTACTTACTGACCTGAATTCACTTCTGTTTTTAGCTTATGATAACCCCACCCCTACTCGTATCGGTTTTCTTGCTTACTAGCAATAAGCATAGCCATAGTTCATTTAACTAATCCTATTACCCACCTCTTCTATCGTTTATCTTTACCCCTTCCACCACTTCCTAATTTGGCATTGTCTCCAACCAAAGCTGTCGCTTTTCTTAGACTCGATGGAAGTCACTACTTACATTCCCGACTGTCTTCGTTTAATCTACACAGTTCAATGTCAACTTCTGAAATTCTGAAATACACACACATATATATATTCTATATATATATATATATATATATATATATATATATATATATATATATATATATATATAAAGGAGAGAGAGTACGCTAGCTAAAAAAAGGGGGGAAATAAAAACTGAATCATGTAAAGGATTTCATACAATTTTTAGATATTGTATGACTGTGGATTCCGATTGGGCTTTTATAGACTCAAAAGACGATTCATATTTCATTCTGGGATTAATATCTTTATGAGACAGATGTAACATGAGTCAATAGGACTTTTTGATAAACCAAAACTATCTCTGTGTCACTACGCACTTGCCTCAATTTAACATGAGTGAAACGTTTGTTATGGACTTCAGTTTCTATGTAATAACATCGTTGACTGTTTATCATTATAGATTTATGTCTTAGTATTGTATTTTAAAGCAGTAATAAAATAATTGTAATCATTAATTTAACTCTAACATATTTAATCATTCATATTATTTGCATTATATGACTACGTTTAAAATGTGTGGCATTGTACATAAATGGTTAGTTCTATTGTTTGATCCTGACTACAATAAGTAGCACTTCGATCACTTTCTATTTCAAGGGAATACAATAATTAGATACTTTGATTGGCTTCCCGTAAGTCTTCACAGAAAGTTTATAAAGCAAGAAGAAATTGTATTAAGCCGCTGTAAATAGCGATTCGGTTGCAGCGACATATTCGACACGATTTTGTACGGCTTCGCGAAGGACTCATTTATACTCAAGTCGTTTACCTCACTCTACATGTGTGTGCAGGAATGTCTCTCTATGACTGCGTGGATAATGAATGAGTCGAGTGAGATGGGTTGTGACGCATCATGACAATTCTTGGCTTGTCATCTTGGGATATTTGGTAATACAGACGGCCCACAACACTATCCTCTTCAAACAAGGTGACGTTTCTTAAATAAACACCGTTTTAAGAGTAGAGTCAACCTTCTATAAAAACTATCTCTTAATTCTAAATCTGCTACTCTGAGACTGCTGCCATTTTTTCTCTCATATTTTCGCGTATCTTTTACTGGTCCTTTGTCAGTATGTTGATTACCTAAAACTAAAATCGTTTTTTGAACAATACTAAGGCGTATAGCATATTCCGTGTGTAACCGTTTGTTATGGTGTTATAGTGTGATGGTGATCTACTCTATTTCGTAACTATATGGACTCTCCTAGACACTATGTATAGAGCAGCCTACGCCAAAGGACGCGAAAGTCTCTGAGTAGTCCTTCTGTAACATACTATTCTGTACTTTAATACACACTCTTGTAAATATATCAATGTGTTGTCTTATTTATTATTGGCTCTTAATGGTAACAACACTTTCGAATCTGTTAACATATTTGGCGAGTGTAGTGTCACGTGATGTATGGGGAATATGAATGAAAGAAAGATGCGAACGAAAGAGCTTTGGTAAAATTGATTCGACGTCCCGAATCTAGACAGTGTAGATGATTGTTGGGAGTATGTTTCCTCGTCTGCTCTTTTGAGTTTGGAAGATAAGAAATCGCTCCGAGTATAACATAAATATTATCATAAAAGAATAAATGCAAGTGTGTATAATTACTGATGTCACTCTATTCCATCGTCTATATAAAATACTAGACTACTACGCGTGGAGTCAAACTTTATATATATTTAAATAATGCTAGGTTCGTGTATATGTTTATATATTTTATGTACATGATTCACTCCAATAATAATTTAGCTATCCTTATCAATTTTATAACAAAGCTGCTAAGCATAATATCTCGTAATGTGGGCTATTTTTACTTTAATTCTGTTTCATGCGAACGGTGTAAAAAGATACCTCCTATATTTATGAAATTTGAACAGTAAGTATTCGACATCAGTTAATAAATATTATCCAAATTGCATTTTTCTTTGTATTTGAAAAAGTTCTTAAGAGGGGCATGCCATGTGCGCAACCTCTTATTTAAAACATTTAAATATTTCAAATTTGCATCGCATTTGATCCATAAGCATTAGACATCAACTAAGCCAGATTGCCTAAATTTAAATTTTTTGATAAGACCCCTTAAGCTTCACCCTTGAATTTTATACATTTTATAGAATAAAAATCAGGTAATGAATATTGAGAAAAAATTTAATAAGAATTCTAGACATGATGTTTAGTAGCATAATATCTTGATTTTAATTTTCGTAAGTAGACACACATTGTGCGAAACTGTAATTTTACTACCCTTTCGACGGCTATCATTGTAATTATTTATGCAAACCTTTTGGAAATTAAAAAAATGTTTTATAACAATTTGAAAAGTCCAGTATGTTTTAATAAAGATTTGAAAATATAATAAAATGGTCGGGATGAAACACAAGTTTACAAAGTGATAGCGTAATAGTTTCTCTCTTTCCACCCTTTCTTTGACTCTCTCCCCCCTCTATTTCTCTCTGTTGCTATGTATATATCCCCAACTTTCTTTCATCCCCACTCTATCTTCTCTCTTTTCCTATCCCATCTCTCTCTCTTCCTTCCTCGTTATCTTTAAATCACCCTCTCTCTTTCTGTTCATGTTTTTTAAATATGTACAGCATTACATTCTCCGCAGTACTGTTCAAATCATTCTCAAGTGCAGATTAAAGCAAGCAAAATGATTGAATATTGTGTGTAATGTGGCATGCGTATATATATATATATATATATATATATATATATATATATATATATATATATATATATATTGTCGTCAAAACATCAACATATCAATACATATTAATATATAATTGCAGAATACGTATTAATACAAAATAGAAAACTAAGATCATAGCTTTATGGTTCAGAAAGGACATTCGACTTAACAGTTGTTTCTTCAATTGTCCAGGCAATCAAGTTTTCGTTTGGTATCAAACACCTCCTGGATCATTTAAGACAATTATTTATCCAGAAAAATCAGAAAAAAATCAGAAAAAATATAATAACTATATTTTAAAAGTATTTTTTTTAAATGGATATTTTCCCAACGTGTATTTACCTAAAGATCGACGTCATATTCATTTAGCAAAACATCAATCGAAAAGAATGCTTTTTAAAGTGCACTTGCAGTATTAACGATTTGATATATATATATATATATATATATATACATGTGTATGTGTGTGTGTCTATAATTTGAATTTATGCATATAATGAACTTTTTGACTTTGTGATTATTACGTACGTGATCATATCTATATGTTATTTGAACTGGAATACCTCACGCAATTTCTTTCAACATATACCTTTTTTAAAATTTTACTTAATTTTTTCATGTGAAGTTAACACATACAATTCGATGAATTATTTCTCTATACAAACATGATGAGAAGTATTCGAGTTTAAACTTATTTGGTGGTCGCCGATTACGTGTCTCACTCTCTGATACGCTCTTCTCTATCTCTCTCCGGCTTCCATGTATATCCTTTATATAGAGATGCGTTGCTTGTTCGCTCAAGCGGAAGTGTACAGTGGGGTAAGATCAGGTTGACTTTACGTGTATGTTATTCATTGACTCACGGTACTCTGCTAAACCAACTAAGCTAATTTAGCGACATGTCACATTCATGCCGCTACTAGTGTGTGTGTTTCAGCGATCTGGTGTAATTGTTAGAGGTGACACTGTGAACTGGGCGTGCCGGGTTCGAATTTCGTTGGAGTACTTCATCGTTTGCACTCAAACACCTCGGAAAGGTATAAATCAATATCTACTCACCCTATGGATTAAATACTCGACTCTAATAACAATTGTGGTGCAACAAGTCTGATAAAAAAAACGAAATAACTCCGGTGCTTTACACCGGCATTATTTCCAGTAATCCTCACTTCTTCTTGACACTGGACTCAAGCAATGCACTTTCAGGAAAAAGACAGTTGTGATTGGCGTACCACTTGCTTAATTATCGACTACCCACAGGAAGAATTACTGAGGGTATCCATTGTCACCAGAATAGAAAGCCAAACTTCTAATTGCTATCAATATTTATAAGCATTGTACTATATTAAGAAATACGTAAAGGATATTTAATTGTAAAGCAAGAACAATTGCGCTACAATTCATTTCATATGATATTGAAACTGAATTCCATCGCACCCTTTTTGTCAAAACTATCAGTAAACCAATGGTCAGATGATAATCTCGATCAGATTACATTATTTTGAAAACTTGAGCATCGCCAGGATTTGTCGATGTATTGTATACTGATAATAGAATATTGATGGGTGCTATAGAAATATAACAAAAATGAGAGTATATTTGTTTTAGAGAGAGAGAAAGAGAGAGAGAGAGAGAGGGAGAGAGAGAGAGCATGTGTGTGAGAAGGAAGGGGAGGATTCTTGGTAATTAGGATGACTAGTATATTACTTAAAATATCTACTGTTGGGTGTATAGGGATGTGGTGATGCAGTTATTACTGATACGCACCAGCAGAACACAGATGTATCAGAGTACGTGAGTATGAGTTAATTGACTGTTACTGATTAAGCTATTTTTAACTTTATTTAATTCATAAATATTTTGTAAGTCTATCTAATTCTCTTAATATTTTTTAATCAACTGGAATGGTGTATATTCTTATTAATTATGTCATCATAAAGCCTATGTAAGATGTTCAATGTTTCTTTATTACATATTTTATAAGTATTATCTTTACATTGCAGATGTTTTATTTTTAAAAGAATGCTTTAAATAAGATATGTATTTGTTCCATCTCTCTCTGTCTCTCTTTCTTCACACACACACACATACACACATATATATATATATATATATATATATATATATATATATACAGTAAATATATATGTATATATATTTATACATTATACATAGATATATGTATATGTTTCTATGTATGTCTTAGAGAGAGAGAGAGAGGAGGAGAGAGAAAGAGAAAGTGTTCGTGTATGTGTATTTAAATTACATAACACACGCTCATTTCCCTAACTATGACTAATTTCTGACTTGTCCTTTTGGAAAAAGGGATATTTCTGTCCTCACATAAAACCATTGTTCACCCAACGCTTCTAACCTTTGACCAATCTGCTTTGCGCTTTTGGCCCTGAGCGCCATGGCTCACCTAGAAATCGATGGGTGAGAAAAAATCATTTATAAGTCGTCCGTTTCTTTAGTTACCTTTATTCGCGAAACACACGCGCCTTATTTATTCCTTCCTCGTTCGGTACTCGTAACTCACTCGTCCATTTATTCGATTCCCTCATTCGTTTCGCCAACTTTATGAACGCTTATTCACTTGCAGTAATAGAAACGGGCGAGAATTCGACTCCGCCCACTTTTCAATTCGGGGATTGACGATTTTCTCCTCGGCACATTGGCAGGAAGACCATCGATTTATAACTTGAGAGAAGGATTCCTCTATCCTTAAAGGGTCCCTGAACACATCTATTTATGAAAATTAGACGTTTATAGTTATTGATGCCTTAAATATCCTAGATCTTTCTTCATCTATTTTAAATGGTATTCCCGTTTAATAATACTAAACATACAATAATAATTTAGGTATTGAAAATACACATTTTTCCTTTTTTTATATGGAAATTGTTCCAGATAAGGCATACAGTCACTTGATGAAATAAGCTACAAAATACTACTTCACCGTCAAACACTAGTCGACAATAAGAGTTAGAATGGTATATTCAAACACAGAAAACAGCAATTTTCCACCCTTTGTCAAGAAACATCACTCATATTATGTGAGAAGTAAAGGACAAAATAAGGGGAGCGAGAGTTAGGTGGCTGCCGAAAGTAAGCAAAAGGTCCACTTCATACTATAATTAAATTCAGTGATGCAAAAATATCATCCTGTAAATGCAGAAGGAAGAAAATCAGAACAAAATAACAGGGTGTGTCGAAAAGCTAAAAGAGAAAGGAACCACGAGAACAAATAATGCGAAAAGAAATAAGCGAAAAAGATAATTATACGACATATCAAGTGTACTTATATTGCATATTCAATAATGGTTTAGTAATATATACATCTCGATCTGAGAGGAGATGGCCAAACATATGTGATTAGGATATTCCTAACCGATAAAAGTGTGATTTCAAAAATATATACTTCAGTACACAGGAAATATATAAGTGATTCATTTTCATAGAACATTATCAACAAATATGTATATTCCATTCTTGAATAAGTGTAGATGTTTAAAAAATATTTTTCGTTAAATCTACGATTTTCTTTCCCTTAACATTCTTCAAAAAGTATAATTATTATTTGAATACAGTATATGGTCAGCCTATATTAAAATTGCATTTAAAAGCAAGCAATATTTCTTCGATGAATGTTAGATAAAGTATTTAATTAGGAGACAAATCTCACCAAATTATCGTATTTTATCACATATTCTTATCGCAACAGAATTTACTCAATAAACTCTCGCTGCTGTTATATATACGTATACATATATATATGAAAACCTACTCTAATTCTCTGTCCACGTAAGTATTTTAAAATGGCCCGAATTCTCAAAATTACTTCCGAATAAGTGCGTTCCACCTACGATTGAACTAAATATCTTTCTATTGGATTTACTTAATTCTTGAACCTTTTCAATGCTGCCTTCACGAAAACATTTCTTTTCCATCTTTAAATCTCCTTTCACTGGACACCTTATCAACGGACATTTACTAACTGGACAGACCCATATCTTTTTTACACGCACATTCTCTCTCGATTATTTAATATTTTTTCAAATTTTCAATTTCCACTGCCAACTTATCTACATATGTAATTCCTCTAATGATAGGATTTTAATCTTTGAAAAGCCTTGGCTTAATGAAATCATAACAAACATGTTTTTTTTACCGAGTACACCGTGCATTGAACAATCCAAGTTGAAAAAAATTGTCATTCGTACATGTTTATCCCTCTTCTTTCATCTATCTTTATAATTGCTCTATCTCGTATATAGAGCTTAAACCATTTCACTATAGGTTCTATCTACTAAAAGTATACTTTTA
>OY744527.1:100526346-100578846 GCA_963556195.1 Sepiola atlantica
GACAGAGAAAATAGAATAGAAATATATAAGGAACAGGAGGTGAAAAAAGACAACATAGGTATAATTAAATTACGTCGAGCTATGAGAAAAATATAAAATTTACACAACGACATTTGCACAAGGCTGGATTAATATTTAGATGATAAACTGCAAAACACGGAGTTAAAAAGAAGATGCAGAATTGTAAAGTATCTTTAAAAATATTTGTCTACGGTCTGTGCATTGTTTCGTTATTCCAGTAAATGTCGTAACAACCAGGGTTATGTTATCTGTAAAATTCAAATCTTCGAAAATCTCGTTACGTGTTTTATTTCCTAGGTAGTGGGGTAATACGGGCTGATATAAAAACTAAAAAATTAGCATATTTATTTGAAAATATACATATATGATATTTTGAAGTAGTAAACATATTGATAACTGAAACTGTTAAAATAGACAAAAGCACAAATGTTACATGATATGTTTCACTGCCAGAATCGGCACAACGACGTAGATGGTCTAACAAACATCCAGACGCTCTTTGGATGAGAATATTGCACGACATCACCAAAATGTTTAAATATTACTGTCTGTGACCTCTCTTCTTTATAGTCGAAGTTGGTACAACAGCAAACTCCATAGGGTAAAATTCATTAAGTTGAGCTCTCTTTGAAAGCCATTCGTTTGGTTTAATGTATCACGATTATTTGCTTTAGATCAGGCAAACATGTTTATGGTTGTATGGGATTTTCCCCATCTTATTGCAATCTTCATTCCTCTCCTAAAATACATACGCGCAGTACAATAATCAGTACATTATTGTGTAAATACTGAATGTTGGCTTTAATGAACATGTTCCGTTTTTCCCTGGATCCTATATGACACAATACATAGTGAATGCTCCATATGTCTTGAATCACAACAGCACAACAATTTATACATTAATACTCTTCTTTATCGTTTGCAGACTACTATTTTGCAGAATCTTATTCTTTTTTCAGTGCTTTCTTTGTACCTTAACACTTCTGTACTCTATTTTCCTTTGTTTGACTCTTTCTTGCACGTCTACACCCTCCTAAGCACTGTTAGTCTTTTACAAGTCGATCTTCAGGCGACATATTGCCAACTGTACGAGTACTTTGGGTGGGGCCGTTTATAAATCGAAACGGATATTTCAACGGACATTAATCTTGTTTTTCCACGGATAACTTCGTTTTAATATTTCACCGTTCTATAAGTTGATTTAAATGATCAGACATTTCTGTCTTGCAACATGAAATAAGCGCACGCTCTTCTCTTACCACTACTTCTTCCTCTTTCGTACCAGTTCTTCGGACAAACATGTCCGAACTACGATTCCTAATATTCAATAATTCATTTTTATTTTCATTTAAACCGACAAGCTGAAATAATAATAATAATAATAATAATAATAATAATAATAATAATAATAATAATAATAATAATAATAGGAAAGTCCAACATATTCGTCTCTTGATATTTCATGTCTGTTCTGTTTTACCTATTTGCATTCTCCAATTCCCTCCTACCAATCTCAAAGTAAAACCTTTCCTTTTCCTTTTTTAATATAACCTAATTTTTGCACTTCGTCCATGAAAATATTCTCTTTAATAAATGCACCTCCTCCTCCTCCTCCTCCTCCTCCTCCTCCTCCTCCTATTCCTTCTCCTCTTCCTCCTCCTCATCATAATCATCATCATATTTAATTTTTTATAGATTTATTTTCCTATTCTCATTATTTGGTTTCTATTATTCATATCAATGTTTCTCCAATGTTGCCGATTTCCCCTCTTAATTCTGCCAGTCTAATTGTCTTCCATATCTTCATATAAATTCTGATTATACTTAGATCATTTCCAGTTAACACCTAATATGTATTAGTCGTACTTTGTACATTACATAACATTACAACAAGGTACGTCTAAAATATATGTTAGATGTATTCATTACGGCTATTTTTACCCATACGTGCATTCATACATTACATTCAGCGTTATCGTATCGACAGAATTACGGATTTGAGATGCTGATATGACCTATAAATAGTAAATGTAAAGTTTATTACACCCTTTGACAGTCATTTCTTTATTGTCGTTAAATTATGATTGATGGAATTTAAGTTTAAGAATTTTCTTTCAGAAGGAGAGTTGGAGGGAAAAGCAATGAACTATGTTTTGTCTGATTTTAACAGATAGTTGCATGTTTTCTACCGGGTGATTATAACAAAGTTTGTTTTTTATTTAGTTAATGGGTACTTATTTTACTAGATCATGACTTGGATAATCATGACTATCGAAATCTCTCCATTTAATTACATTACGTGATCATAACCGACTTCTCTTATTTTAGTTCCAGAAAAAAGCAATAAGAATTAAAATAAAAGTTTTTATAACGTCCTTTTTTATTTAAATATTAAAAAAATAGGCAAGCCAAAGAACTGCCAATTTTTCACAAAAATGTTTACTATTTATGTCGTTATTTACATTCGGTAACATTGCGTGTTGATAAACCACCTTTTTGTTTTTAATTACTTTTAAAGAGAAAATCTAGTGAAAAAGTGGGATTAAAAAAATACTTTACTACTTACGCGTTCGTATATAAATACGGTAACATCGTGTACTGAAAATAAACTTTTAATTTTGTACTGAAGATAAAAATACAGATATTTATTTACATCCGTTTTAGTTTTCCCCGTGTACGTTCATATTTTCGTCTCTATGTAACGCACGCGTCATTTTTCACATAAAGTTACTTTATTTTCGCTTGAAAATCGATAATTATAGAAAATAGTAATATGTTGTTAATGGCTGGGAGCAGAGGCTTTGTGTATTACTCATCTTTCGTTGACAACGCTGTATATACAACGCGCCACGCTAATTAACTTATATTATAAGGTAGTACATTATTATATATTTGTTTAAGTATGTAGTTCAGCAGCTACGGAATGGTATTAGCATGATGAATACCCTTGAGGGTCAAGTACGCATGTTTCTGTGTAGCATTGTTACCATAATTATATTTTACACACATATATGTGTATATGTAGTTAGTGGTATAATGCTATAATCATCAAACGCATCAAAAAAATCATTTGATTAAAGCGAGCTATGCAATATAGAGTCCTCGTAAGTAAGTCTCATATTCTCACACGTGAAACGGATCTAGGGCATCGTCCTCAATTTATTTGGCTAGCTTAGCTCTAAATCTAAAATAATTAAAGACTAGCAACGCCTAATCATATCTAAGATATACCTTTATTTTGTGATACGAAATATAAATTGAAGTTTGTTGTGTTATGTATGTAAAAAGAAACTTTTCACTGTATATTCGCTTTATGTTGTGGCCATTAGGTAGGGCTTTCCACACGGCCAACTCCCCCCTAGGTTTTATTTTTACCATCGTTTGTACTTAAATGCCTATTTGAACATTTCGCGATAGCAAAATGTAAGTTATTAGACAACAAGACGAACAAGTATACACAGTGGTCAGTTGAGAATTACAGAAAATAAAAGGTGAGCCTGGTTCAACTTGCTGGACTGTGAGAAATAATAAGAACTGCTATAACCTATAATGGGGCAGAGAGCGAGTGAGAGAGAGACAGAGAAAGAGGGTGAAATAGTCGGTTTTGGCCGTGTAAAAGTATATGGGTTTACAAAATATTATTAAACAGTGATTATCTCTCTCTGTCTCTTTCACGATTGTTCTCTTTCTATCCTCCCTCTTGCCAGTTATGTGAAACGAAGATACAGTTTAATAAACCCTTTCTGACTTCAATCAGTTGTGTCTCGAGGTAGTCCTTTTAAAGTATAAATATGGAGGTTAGATTAAAAGACAGCAAGCTCTAAAAACGTAACTCAGAGGCAAGTACAAGGAGAACATGGAGATACCAAGATATGGATGCAGTTTGTAAATTTACTGTTTCTGTAACGATTACGTCAACTTGGTTTCAATGCATGTATTACACATTGTTTAAACGTCAAATTAATAAGCATAGTTGTTCAATCAGTCATGTCTCTCTTAGCTCCTCCCTACCTTTGCAATATAGCACACGATGTGCGTTTCAGTCTCTTTATGTTAAATCTTTTACGTTACCAATCATTGATGGGAGAAGTTAAATAAATATCACTTTTAAGTGTATTAGTATTATATATAATATATATATATATATATATATATATATATATATATATATATATATATATATATATATATATATATATATATATATATATATATATATATATATATACAGGGTGGGCAAAAATAAGGGTCCTATTTTTAAAAATTCATAACTTTTTTATTTATTGATTTAAAAAAATTTTTTTTTTAGAATAAGTAAAGGACCCCTTCCGAAGAAAGCATGAGCCGTATTAGCCCTAAGGAACGTACCCTCATTTAGAAAACATTATTTTTGCTTAAAAAACTCAAAACAGTGTAAAAAAACAATACTTTAGTTTTTGTAAGTTTTAAGAAGTGTTTTTCGGCTAAAATTTGTTTTGTTTATTTCAAAAAATCTCGGAAGGGTCAGTCTACACACACATACAGTTTGGTGAGTTTAACTTTTATTTTGAGGAAGTTATTCAAATTCAAGTTATTCAAATTTAAAGATAGGACCCTTATTTTGGCCCACCCTGTATATATATATACATACATATATATACAAACATTATTCCATCGAACGGACTCCTATCTCTGAAAGGCTAATATGTCTCTAACAAGTAAGATTAAAAAGAGAAAACATTTCTACACTTTTGAGAAAGGCGTTCTTACGTCTAAAGCTCAAGTTTTTAAAATAAATAAATATTTTAACATAATCAAAATTGTGTAGTTGGCTTTCCAAAACACCTAACATGTGATTCACATACCAAGCAAGGTTTCAAAGTGTGAACTTAGAGAAAGAGGCAAAATGACTTCAAAACAACATGTGTTAGATGCAGATATTTTTATTAAAATCAAAATATATTTTATTTTTCATCTTAACGTTTTTTTAATAATTTCGCACGATATCACGAGGTTCGTTTGAGCTTTAGACAAATAAAAATATTAACTTAAGTTTTTTCGTAGAGGTCTTTCTTGGTCTTGTTGATGTGACGTCCGATGTTGTGTGGACTAATAATATAATGTATCTTTTAAACATAAATTTGAATTGCAAATGGTCACAAGAAAGTATACATTTGGGCATATTCATTTTTTAAGCATCTTTAAAATTGAAAACTTAGAGAAATAAGCAAACTCAGGGGTTAGATACATATATTGTTATTAAAATAATTTTTTTTTCTCATCTTGGCTATTTTTCTAATAATTTCGCTCGATATCAGTAGCTTCAAAAAAGCTTTAATCAAATAAAAAGTATTAACTATATATTTTCTTCGTAAGGGTCCTTCGTGGTCTTGTCATATATACATATATATATATATATATATATATATATATATATATATATATATATATATATTTATATATTAATATGTATATATATATATGTATATACATATATATATATAAATATATATATATATATTAATATATATATATGTATTTATATTAATATGTATATACATGTATATACACACCCACACACACATATATATATATATATATATATATATATATATATATATATATATATATATATATATATATATATATATATATATATAAATATATATATATATAATTAATTTTGTTTATCTTTTCGATGTTTCAGATAAGTTTTCTTGTATTGCTGCTTAATTGTCGGATGTAAGATATGTAAGTTATTCGTTCTATTTTGTTCGCGAGTACTTTCGACTGACTCTATCAATCGTTGTCAAGCGGAAGGTTAGACTTGCATATTCACGCCTGCTTAGTTCGAGCTGTCCCGTAAATTTATAGCGTTTTAACATAATGTATCTGATGAAATTTCGTATTTGGAACGTGATCACGTGTTAGGCGCATGGCAAATTAAAATTTTCAATATTTTTAATTTATAATATTTAAAAAGATTTAACGTTGTTTTTAAATTCTTTTTTAATTTGATATTAGTGAATTTCTAATCTAGGCATTAAACAAAATTAGACTCGATTCGTAATTAATATTGTTTATTGAAGGATGTATGGTTTTTATGTACACATCCTCTAAGATTATCAGTCATTTTACATTTGTGTCGTGTTGGGAATGTTTCTGTTGTTAACTAAAAGTTGTTCTTATTGCGAATGTGTGAAGTTGTGTTACATCAAATGCTGGCAGATTGAACGAGTTGAAAAGATGTAAGGTGAGCCTTCGGGAACAGGTAGTATATGTGTAACCACTATTCATTGACAAATATCTTTTGGTTTGATGAGATCAATTTAGCTCGGTTCATTAGAATTATTTAATATATTATTCTATAGCTGTAGTTCAACAGCTAATAATTGATAGACGTAGTTTTTTTATATGGAGAGGTCATGAGTTCATCATTGTTGAAGTCGATAAGCACATCAAGAAAATAATATTTTTCTTATAAATATTTAGTTCATAGATGAATGTGAGTAGAGAGTTTGTTAGAAATACGTTTTGTAGTTCTTTAATTTCATCATGATTGTCTACTAGAATTAAGATATCGTCTCCTTACCTGACATAAATAGAGGGTTAGTGATAGTATTACGTATTTTGTCTTTGAGATTAGGCATATGGAAATTACTGAATGTTGTTCCTAGTACGGAACCCATTGAGACATGATCAATTGGTGTGTAAATATTTCTTTTATACTTGTAGATTTGGACTACGGTCGTGCAGATTATTAATACTGAATTAGTGAATATAATTTCGACGTTCAGTGAAGCAGTCATTTTATGATTACATTCATTTGGTGAATCTGTATGACTTCTAGGGTTGATTTTACACTATATATTTCTTTGTAAATACAGAGTTATAAGTTCGTTGATTGTTTTAGTGAATTGAAAAATAGGGGTTGTAACTTGCGAAATTACGGTACGAAATTGTGAGTTGGGTTTATTGTTTTTTACGTTTGTAATCCCCAGTTATTTTGGAGAGTTTAAAGCTATCATTCACATCATTACTGGCTGTAATAAGTTCATTAACCTTAGTGTTTAGTTGATTGGTAGTTTTCTTTGTTAAACTTCTTAAAATTTCGTATGGTCATCTAGAATAGTTTGTGATTTTGTAGAATAATCCGATTCATTAGATACAACATATATGTTGGTTTTATCAATTATTTTGATAAATATATTTCGGTTGTTTCGTAGTTCGTTGACAGTATTTTTAGATTGTGTGTTAAAATTGTGGTGATCGTTGTATTTGAGCGAACCTATTTTTATGGCTTAAGCTTTGAGTAGATATTTAATACCAGGATGGGTGATCATTTTCTGTACGTTTTCTTATTTGACGATGTTCTTAAATAATCGTTCAGTTTCGGCTATACTATTTTTGTGACTATATGAACCAAATATGTGACAATTAAGTTTGAGGATCACGAATTATTTTTCATGTTCAGTGAGATCTTGATCAGAGTAATTAATATGGATTTTTCTTTTTTGCGAGGAAGCAAGATAGAGCCTTTGTATAGGGAGTTAACATTTTTTGGATAGTCGTTCTATGTACAAATTCAAAGTTATAATATATTTTAGCTAGAATTTATTGGATCATGCTGTATGGATCCGCAATGATAATGTTCCAAAGTTTGTTTTCAAGTTAAAGAATTTTAGAGGGGCGTTGGTTAATAACATCTTGGCAATAGAAGATTGTTGCTTTATTATGTTCTGAAGTTCCGAGTATCCGTCTTATTTTGTGCGGCTCACTCGTGTAATTTGCATTGTGTGTATTTAAGTAGCATGATTTCATTTAGACATACGTTGTTGTTTATCACGGAAAGTTTTTATAATTAATTTTCTTTTGATCTTCTCCATCTTTTGGATAATTTTTTTTGTATTCATGCGAATAAGAAAGTCCAACTCTTCACGTGCAGACGATTGCGAGAGTCAGTCGAAAGTGCACGCGAGAAAAAAATTCAACAAAACAGATATGGAACCTACATTCGACAATGACAATGAGACTACAGGAAATATTATGCGAAATATCGAACATATAAAAAAAATTAATTAAACCAAAAACATCCCGTGATATACAATAACACATGTCAAAATGAAAACAGGCTGCCTAAATAAACACACAACGTATATATATATATATATATATATATATATATATATATATATAAATATATATATATATATGTATATATATATATGTATATATATATATATAAATATATATATATATATAAATAAATATATATATATGTATATATATATATAAATATATATTTATACATATATATACATATATATATAGGGGTTGGACGAAATAATGGAAACACATAGCAGACCACCCATGAAATCCAGCCCTGTAAAGCTCTTGGCGAACAGTTTTTGTTGAAACGGGATTATCCACATGATCGTAAAGTTCTGCTGTAATTTTGAGTGCCGTTATTTTGTTCTCTTTCTTCACAATCATATTAAGGGTATTACATTATCTTTCAGACAGCATTGGCTTTCCTCCGGAATTTTGTTTGTAGGTTTTGTAATGTTTTCTGTGAGTTGTTTGTCATACTCTTGTTTATTTATTTTATAAAAGATTTTTAGTTTTATCCGCTTTTACGAAGATTTTGTTATGATTATTTTCTCGTATTCAAATGTTACGGTTTTTACATCCGACTAGGAGGGTATGTCTTCGCTCGAGTGTGTTTAAAGTTTGTCCCAATGTTTCCCTGTTTGTTATTTGTTTGTCTATAACCTAGCATCGACCTCGTTTTACCAATCGTCACCAATTGGCAAAATATTGGTCAGTGTGTAAGTTAGAACTGATGCAATTTTGCTATATCAAAGGTCAAAGGCAATGTCACGGAAAAAAGTGTCAGTCACAGTTTTGACGATGGTTTCGGTTTTGTTAATTGTAGAGACTTTGCTACTTTTGACCATTGTCTAACATCTTGAATTATAGAATCAAATTATTTTTGTTTAGTTTTACTTCAATTTGTTTCCATGAGATTATATAGATTATTTACATTGATCAAACCCTTTTTTAATGGGTCCAAATTCAAGAAGCAAATCGTTTTATTTGCACCATGATACACTAATAAACTCTGAACTATGAACATTCAGAAACTATTTCAAAGTCATCTCATATTATTCAGAAAAGACAAAATATCAAGAGGAAATGCGAACGTAAAAGTAAAGACCACACACTTTTGTTTATATTACTCATATCGAACAAGGAGTAAAGCGGGAGGTGACGGTGGTTTAGTGGATATCGACACGGACGGAAGACCTGTGTGTTCCAAGTTCGAATCCAGTCAGTTCCACAGTACCACTATCACTTAGGGATGTTGGCAACCTTCGCGTGGTCCTTCCAGACAGATTTCAAACTAGAAAAACATCGGGGAACCTAATGCCAACAAACAAAAGAAGAAGGAGTAAAGCAAACCATGCTGCATCTCTAACCATGTAGCAGAGCTTCCTATTTCACAATCCTTTACTAATTCTTTATGCTTTTCTAACGCTGCGGCACTATAACTAAACAGTATTTTTTCATATTTTATACCCGAAAAGCATGCAGACAGATGTGTATGTTTGTGTGTCTGCGATACTTTCGAGCACTTACATTTGAATTTAATAAAAATAATAAAAGGGATTGCATTGAAAATGAATAGATAACCGTGTTGTGATAGTAAGCGCTTGTTTTATACTGAATGTAGAGACGTATAAGCAGAAAATCAATTAACTCCGCTTTGGTTTAAATATTCCGATTATAATAATAAATACAATTGATTTTAGTGAAAAGATTATGTTTAAATGAGTGACAATTGTGACTGGAAGGAAAAGTATCGTAAATAACTCTGAACCTTACTTCGACATCATTGTATAATGGTAGAAGTACTTTCACGTCAACTCTTGATTTTTAAAGATAATTTAAGACAGTACAGTGTTTTTCAATTAAGGCGATAATTCCTGAAAACTGATATTGAAGCGTGCGTGTTTTAAACCATCCCGTTGCTAAATTTGTTTACGATTGTAAATATTTATTAAAATTCATTTTAATAAAAAAATAATTTTCTTTTGCTTTTTATGAACTGTTCAGATATATGCGATTAAGTAAAACTATATTTATAATAAAAGATTGAATGAACCAACAATCTATATTTTATGATACATTTACTGTTTACTAAAATGTTCAATTACAATCGAGAGTATAGATGATTCAATTCTGTATTTTGATATCAATCTATTTATAATTTCTGAATTATTATGATTCACATTAAATAATATGTGTAATAGGATGTATGACAGTAAACTACGTATGTAACATATTATACAGCTGTATATTACTACAGTACTTGGTTCACACTATTTTATCTTTTAACATGTTTGCTAGAAGAGTTTATCCATAGATAAATATTGTATATGGGAATATTATGTGATTACATTGTCTTTCATATACAAGTAACCTTTAAATATATAAAGCTTTAACAGAAAAAAACAATAATACTTATAAATATTTGGCACTCAATATACGAAAGACAAATTATACCAATACTAATTATCAATTATTGAAAAATATTGATGTTACAGATTATCGTATAATAATTGATAAACTAAAACATAATTAAATATTATTTCATGTTTTTGTATTTTCTAGATGAAGAATGACGATTTCTATTATTTTTATTATTACGACTACAACTCTCATCTGTGAAGAATATCAGAGGTTACATCGGTCGAAACGTTGTGAATATAACACAACGTTTCGACCGATGTAACCTCTGATATTCTTCACGTGCTTTTTTCGAATTCCTGACCTTCTAAGCAAAATTGAGAATATGTATGTTTAACCCGAATGGAAGTTCGAGATGATCCATTTATTTAATCGACGGGGACGATTGTTCCCTTTCCGTCAACCATGTACAGAACAGAAGTGTTAATTTATGTTATTATTAATATTTATATATTTTCGTAAAGATGGAAGCTTCAACCATCAGATGACTATCATTAAAAGTAATTGCAAACGAATGCTTTTAAGTATTAGACCATATGTCTATGGGGAGATATGGCGTAATTGGTTCGGTTTTAAATTCCACTAAAGTCTCCAATATCTTGACAAATGTACACGTCTTCGACTAGAAGGTTCCCTAAAGATTAACTGAAAAAGAACGAGGGTTTTGAAAATCAAAACGTTGTATATGTTACAGCCAAGATGAACATAGTAGCTCGGTTAATCTAAATGATACAAATCTATTATATAAGCTAAATTAACTTCCCATTTAATATTATTCTTACAAATAACAGTTGATTATTAATCCCTAGATAATCATCACTTCCATAGTTCGCGTCGGCAGCACTCACATAACACATGCTACGAATTGTTTTATTACCATACATTAAATGCGTGTTCTTACTGACTGATTATTCCATAAGCCAAATAACTAGATAAACATGACTACAAATCAAAGTAATTCTTTATGTAATTAAATGAATGTAAACTTAATATTTGCCTATTATATAATACTTGGGGATGGCGTTGCGTATGTGGACATGGAGAAGATGGTTATATATATATATATGCTAACATGAACTGATGGAACAAGACAAATGTAAAAGTTCAAAGTATGCAAAATAAGAACAGAAATGCGATACAGAAAAAAATATCACGGAATGCAGTATCAGATTGTCAGGACTATAGCAGCTTCTTCCGTTGTAGTTGTAGGCCATCACGTGTTTTCCAAAGTTTTGTAAATAAAAGCAACGATGATGTTATTTTGTATTTTGGATTTTGCGTTCTGGTAAATTCGTATTTTAATTAATATATTTGAAAACCGGCTAGGTGTTGTTTAAAGATGTTTAGAGGCTGTTATTATTTTTCAAATGGGTGGTTATTTTATTATTTACGTATAAAAGTCCGGGACTGTACGCCTGTGGGTTTCTTACAACTATGCCCGCTGTAGTTATGATTTGATTCGTATTTGCCTTTGCTAGAAATGACGATATGATTTTTGAGATCTTGTATTCTGTTAAGTGATAGTAATTCAAAACTATATTTAGATTGGTTATGAATGTATTTATTTGTTTACATTAGTACGTGCAATTGTCGGATTAACTATTGTTGCAGATAAGTTGCAATTTTGTGATAACCAAAACTAACGAGTAAATAAAGCTATTCTGGTGTAGTCCATTGGATTAATTTGATTATTTCTTTGCGAGTCTACTCGCTGTCGTTGTTTCAGAACGTTCTATTACATCTTGCGTAGCGGTTATTGTATGTTAGTGAAATATTAATTATTTTCTTAATCATTTGGACTGTTTAAGTTTAATACAGTAGTAATTTAAGCTGATATTTACATATTTCATTATTGATTTGTTCGGATCTGTAAAAGGCAATTTATGAATATTTAAACTTTTGAAAAAATTAATGTGGAGATTCATTCTACTAATTATTATTTTTTTTGTAACCAACTGTTTATGCTTGTAATTTGTAGCGTTGGGTCACCCTTACCTGCAATTAAATACAATATATTAAGATAATAAGATCGTATGCTGTTTCATATAGTATTATACTCATTTGTAAGAAAAATGTTAAAAAATAATCGTTTGAATGTATAGGTTATAATTATAGTGGTTTTGTGTTGTGAAAGTATTAATACTTTATTATATAGTATATTTTATCATATAATATACATTATTTGTATTATATGTTATTGTTGTCGGTTGTTGAAGCATTTATAAGGGTTCAGAACACCTCGGTTCGTTTGAAATCGTGTTATGTGAATTATGTGGGTAATTTGAAGATTAATTTTATTAAGTCGCACCGGATGTTGTCTAGTGTGTGTGCTTGTAGGATGTAGTTACGTCCTAGTTGTGTGAAAGAAGATTTTTATTAAATGGATCTTTATGGTTGTTGAGCCAATTTCGGAATAGTGTTTTGATTTCGCTGAGATAACCCCGGTTATCACAAATAGAACAGTAAATATGATGTCGTATATTAGGTTTAAGGGTTGCAATAGCATGTTTGTGTTTGGTATGTAAGCAAGTGATGTGGTTTGTATATGCGTGATTCGAGTCATCGGAGTTTGTTGCATTTATCATTGAGGTGTTGTGTGAGTTTCTGTGAGCGGGTGAGTATGGCTGCAAACTTAGCTGGTTGCCTTATTGCATTGATTGGAGGTAAGTTGAAGATTGTCTTTATGGAATAATTTTTTTGTAGGCTGTTTAAATATTTGGTGAGGTTTGTTATCAGTTCGTGCATGTCTGTGACGTAGTGAAAGACCATCGGATTGCGGTTGTTGTTTTTTGTATGTATTTAAGGGGTTGTTTTTTGTCTATTCCTGTAGTCTTGTATATGTCCTTATTGATGTATTTGATGGGGTATTGACTACTGATGAATTGTTGGACATAATTACTGATGTGATGCATAATCTAGCGAGTCTGAGCATATGCGTTTAATGTGTATGCACGAGCTATATATGGTGCATTTATTTTAGGTATAAAGGGTAGTTGCTTTTGATGTTTAAGAAGTAATTTAATGCATTCCTATTGCATGGATAAACTCTAACAGGAAGAGAGATAAAAACGTAATAAGAAATGGGTTATTTGGTGAGTTTATTGTAGGGTTATTAGTTTATTGTAAATTCTTATTTGAATAATCGCAATTACTTTTTCAAACATATCTCACATTTAAAAACTGAGGAATATTTTATTTTTATTTAGTCTGATTAGAATATATAGGAAACAAGCCTTAGGGAAATACACGTTGATTAAGTCAGCTTTGCTATAATAATATGTTTTCCTCATGGGTTTTTTTTATTCCCCTAAGAATATAACGAAAATATCAGACGAAAAGACTATCTTACACTCATTATTTGTTTCTTTCTTTTTTAGTCCCCATGAAAAATGTCATTTTAAATTAAATGTATTCAATTTGAAATCTGTCTCTTTCTCTCTCTCTCCGCAGAATTATTGTTCCCAGAGAAATACGGGCCGCCAAGTTTAATGAACGCCTAATATCTCTTGTTATGCAGTTAGTGGCAATAAATCACCAAATCGATCACGAGGGAAACAGATCATTTATCATTCGAACGAATCTCGACTTTAATTTTATAAACTTTGCTCGCCGTTATTTTTACCGGTTCCTTATTTTAACAAATCCTTTCATTTTCTTTTTGTTTTAAAACAACATCTACAAACAAATTTCATAAGTATGAGTCCATTCTAACTATACATTTAGTGCGAACAATGATTCAGACTTTAACTTAGGAGACGCACACAAATTCTGTTTCTACATTAATCAAACACAAGAAAAATAACCGTCCCAGGACGGGTAAAAGTATTTCGTCAAACAGAACAGTTTATCACAACTTTTATGTCCTCTTACGAAGATTAAAATTAATATAGAATGCTACAAAACATTATATCTAGAATTCTTACTCAAATTATGATCAAAGTCCATTACGTAATTTTGATACAAAAACAAATTATTTGAAGATGTAAGCTTAAGAGTTCTTGAGAAGAAATTTTAATTCATGTATTCTAGTTGAATTTGTGTATAATAACTATAGATATAATTCGATGCAAATTTATTTATTTTATTTTCAATCGGAATGCTGTGTCATTATCATGCCCATCACAATCTCGTTGAAATATTCAACAAAACCGACATTTGAGTAATATATATTAGGTGATGTGTAGTACCTATTTTTTAAAATTTCAGAAAAATCTCACGTGTCTACATTTTTACGAAAGTCTCCACTGGCTGTTCATTCACTTTCAATGAATTAAGCAATATATAGGCCATATTTCAAACCTTCATACCTAGTAGCTGTATTCAAAAATCTATAATGATTGGTTAATTAGTCGAGGGGTTTATTCTGTACATACAAATATATGAAGATATACACATCCTAACTTTATATAAATAGGGATGCAAAGTAGGCATCGTTTTTACTTTTAGTAGCTTTGTAACAGTCGGTTCCTCCCTAGCTTGTTTTTCAGTACTTACATTTCATAAGCAATATTCCTGTCAAAGGGAGACGTGTTGCTGTATCTGGGTCAGCTGTTGTTTTCGGTGTTTGACATGTTGAGATGTTCACTCATCTCATAATATTCATCATCATTCAGCTGTACATCTATCAATTATATTAACACTTATCCTTCAGTGTCTTTAAGCTTTGAAAATTGTTACTAATTAGTAAAAATCACGTGACATACCAATAAAAACTATTTTAAACGTTACAAACTAAGGAAATTGATATTTTGACCCAATGTGTGCCGAACTAAAGGTAATGCTATTTCTAAAATACAATGCACTTATTAAACCCGCGCGTTTACAATGATCCTTTTTTTAAAAACTGGAGATCACGAGAAACATTTGTATTTAGACTTAAGCGTGACTGATCGACAGTAACTTGATTTTTATCTTAACCATGATAGACCGACGAATATGCCATTTTAAATATAAGAGTTACATACAGTGCTATTTCAAATTTAATTACAACAGAAGCACGAACATTTCATTTCAAACGTAACTGCGAAACGCCGACTAACGTGTAGGGATAGATCTATGCTAAAAAAAAACGCCGAAATAAATCTGCAAGGTTAACAATTAAAATGCTATTTAAAACTTGAGTGTGACTGACGAACTGACCGATTGATACTTTTTTAACGATACGTGAATCTACCTGAAATTAGATGCGTTCATTTTATTCGAGCGTTTAGCGATGAAGATATTATTTTGAAATAGTGGGCAGTATAGATATACAGCACGAACAACCGACTGTCAGACAAACATCTCATGGAGACGTAAGGACAAATTAATAATAATGTCGTCTGAAGAGCATTTACAATGGTTACTTCTATCAAATGATCGATGATTGAAACTAACCTGTTTTTTGTAAGAAAAAGAATAGAAAACGTTGTTTCGATTTATTACCTTATTATTATTATTATCATCATCGCACTGAGATGCGATTTTGTTCAATACTCATTTCATGTTGACTCTGTGATTGACCGAATGGATGCAGTCCAAGACCAGCGAATCAGTAATGCGCAGTTCAAATCCTATCGGATCGATTATGGTCATTTACGAACATGTAGCATTAGGAAAGGTATGGATTCGTAATCCATCCTGATATAATTAAATTACAATGTGTATACTATAAGATGTTTACAGTCAGCAAAGTGTCAGGGCATTGACCATACCTAACCAATAATTATCATGTACATTTACAACTAACATGAAATATAGGTATATGTAAGTCTTCACTTAGAAACTGTCCGCGCTATTTACATTAAATATGGCATCCTGATCAGTAGATTCGTGTCGAATCCGAAGGTCATGAAATAAAGTTGAATTTATATTTCTGAAAAAAAATGGGCTTCTGATAAAAATCTTTATTGTTTTAATTAGCCGTAATTTATAATTAACTGAACAACTCGTTCATTTCTCTCTTTGCTCTGTATGTATTTCTCTCACCATTTATCACAGCACGTATGTAAATATTTGCTTCTATATGAAAATGATAAATAATACTAATACTTCTACACAATAATAATAATAATAAAAATAATAATAATAATAATAATAATAATAATAATAATAATAATAATAATAATAATAATAATAATAATACACAGATCCGATGAAAACTGAAACTGACAGAAATCAAATAAACTGACTCGTCTATAAAAAACACACATACACTCATACACATGTGGTGGCACCCGTCTTGGGAGGTATCACACACAATGATCATGATGGATAAGGGAAGATCGAAAGACCATTAATCAGATCGTCACTGGAAGGGTTCAGAAAGTATTTAGGTTTAAAGGAGGTCTTTGTCACTCAAATTTAAGAGAATACCTAAAGTCGGTACTAACGGAACCGTAATGGTAAATAGCTGCTGCGATTACTCAAAATTGTGTGCAATAGTTATTGAAAAGACGGATAATGTGGTAGAAATCTAGGGAGACTAATTGTCACACAGACTCTAGAAAATTATCACTAGTTATTGTCAGTGAGCAATCACAAATACTGTCTATTATTAAGCTCCCAGTCAGTAATGGTAAGGTAATAAATAAAGGTAATAAATAAGTAAATAATCTTATTATTTTTAGTTATGAATTAGTTATGTCAAAAACATTGGCATAGTTTATTAATTTTTCAATGAAATGAAAGTTGAACAAATAATAGTAGTAGTGGTTGACAGGTAACCAGTACGTCAAATATATATATATATATATATATATATATATATATATATATATATATATATATATATATATATATATATATATATAGTAAGGTATACAAATATATGTATGGCAATTAAGCTACACAGAGGGTCCCGCGTATCATCTCCGGGGGAATCCTCAGGCTAAAATTTTAGTAATATATATATATATATATATATATATATGATTATTTTATTTACACAGAAATAAATGAAAACAAATAAAATAAAATAAAGTGGAAAGAGAGACATATAATGAAGAGAGTAGATAGGTAGATAGACAGATAGAGAAGTGAAAACGGCTGTTGATTCAGACCGAGAGAGGAAAGAGGTGGGGGAGGAAAGAAACATGCACGGTAATATGTCAAAAAATCGACCAAAAATTCAGAATTAGTAACACATTTCAGTAACAACCCCTTAACCCTCTCCCCCCACATCACGGTTTATCTAGGGGCTCACACGCACGCATACACGCTTATATTACGGCTCACTTGAAAATTCGCCTATGCGCCCTGTGTTTAAAATAACTGTCGATTTTTTTACATATGACTTTGCATGTTTCTTTCCCCCCCACACACCTCTTTCCTCTCTCAGTCTGAATCAACAGACATTTTCACTTCTCTATCTGTCTACCTACCTATCTACTCTCTTCATTATATGTCTCTCTTTCCACTTTATTTTATTTTATTTTATTTATTTATTTATTTGTTTTGTTTGTTTTAGATTTTAGATTTTAGTTTTTAACTTTTTAAATTTTAACGGCCCTAAATCACGTGACTCCCTAAATTTTGAAATTCTAAATTACTTTTCTTCTTCTTTTTCTCTCCACTTCATTCCTTCCAAATATGATCTGAGGTTAAGATCGGATTCTAACTCTTCCTGATGAGATCTCAGTTTATAATAACTGTTGATCAATAACATAGACATGCCACTGTCGCAGATTTTGTACATGTCTGTGTAAATAAAAATAATCATATATAAAGCTCTATTAGATATTTAGCACTTTTTATAAACCCGGTTGAAATTATTTGGATTACTACCCTGTGGATGTTTTTACCTGGATTATTACCATTAATATATATATATATTAATATATATATATATATATATATATATATATATATATATATATATATATATATATATAGAGAGAGAGAGAGAGAGAGAGAGAGAGAGAGCGAGCGAGAGCGAGATGTTTTGGTTGTACTCTTCACAGAGAGTAAACAATGAAGACAGAGAAGTGAGATGAATTTGGAAAACTTTCCCTTTTATTCTGAAGGAAGAAGTGCGCTTTCCATCTCATTCGTCTAATTAGTTCCTCTGATTTCATCATAAACATGTATGCATATATGAAACCAATAATGTTTGTATAAATAAACATTTATACTTAAGAACAGCTCTACTTGTTATTGAGCACTTTTTATAAACACTGGTGGTTCAACGAATTTACATCTACCTTACTAATACAATACGTGTACTATATATATATATATATATATATATATATATATATATATATATATATATATATATATATATATATAGAGAGAGAGAGAGAGAGAGAGAGAGAGAGAGTGAGAGAGAGAGAGAGAATGAAAGAATATAAGAATAAAAAATATACATAGATAAATATGCTTGAATATAAACAACAGAAACACAGGCCAGGAAGAGAAGAAAAGTTTTCAGACGGAAACGAGTTTATGTTAAGCCAGTATGTACAGAGATTCATAGCCTTCGATTAGCAGTCTACTCTTTTTTTCATTCAAATATCAGAACAGATAACGTTTCACTAAATCGAACTCTATTGTTTGTGATTATTAAGAACTGAAACAAATTATTCAAAGAAAAATATAACAGATGTGCGCGTTTGACTTTGTCTTTTATTGTTCTAATAACCCCGAATCAAGAAGAACAACAAGGACACGTCTCGCATCCGATACTAGCAGAATTCGATACTGAAAAAAATTGAAAACGCCAATGCGGCGTTGGCAAGGAGTGTTTATGTTGCTAGTTTTGTTTATCTTTGCCGTTTGTTACTGAATTATCATATTTTTAAAGTTGAATTTCATCAGAGCATTATATAATCATTAATTAAACCCACTAGGTATAAATATTTTAATCTTGTGATAGTAATGCTGCTTTAATAATCTAAATATATAAATGCGAATGTTGGGACCATTCTCGTACAAATAATGAAGTCAAAAGGGCCTATGTCTAATTAATTCAACGTATTCAATAGCCGCACAATCTTTATATATACTGTTTATGTACATTCGATATCAGATCAGACCAGGTTAACTAATTTTAAAATATTGGTTTTGAAAAAGTTAATTTTATTAATAAACTATTATTTGTAATCCTTTATTAATTTAATGATTATTTCAATTTATATAGCAAAGTTGTGTTTCTGAATATTGTTATATTTCCTGGGCAAATATTTAGCATTTGTGTTAAAATATTTCTTTCTTTAGAGCAAGCGACCTGATTTTTCTTAATTGCCAGTGAAAATGCAAATTTGTTTCTTCTTTTTTTTTTAACTTTCTTTAGCTTACATTTAAAAGATAAACACATTTTTTTCGAAATTACCTAAATGTTATTTTGTTTGTTTGAAAAGTTTATTATTGTAAACTGGCAGGGCTTCCCGGTATTGCCCGGGTGAATGGTAATCTACCTTTATAAATAAGAATTAATGTCCTACTATTGCCACACGCGAGATACATCTAACTGCAAAAACCGAAAACAACTATCCGAGGTGAAACTTACAAAGAAAAAAAAAGAAATAAGGAAATACGCAAATACGCGAGTTTAATCTTACTTAAATTAGAAATACCCGAGTAAAGTTTAAAAAAACAAACAAACACGCGAAATAAGTTTTACTTAAAAAAATAAACAGATGCTCTCTTTCTCTTTATCTCTTTCTCTCTAGCTGTCTGTCTCTCTCTCTCTTTTTCTCTATCTCTCGTTAATGACACGGTATTATTTTTATTGCTTTTAAATTCCATAGTTGTTTGAAGTAAACGTTTCGTCTATAGTAAAAGGGAAAATGAGATACTACATTGTTAAAAACAGATATTACATTGTTAATTATTTATTCACACAAAATATAAAGATATATATTTGGAGAAGATAAGGCATAGGAACATCAAAAGTGTGGAGAAATCGGGGGTCGTTAGTTATCCTTAGTAGAAATGGATAAAACTCCATATCCTAATCTTAACTAGAATAGTCTTAGTCATCATTTGATAAGGACAGAAAGTAGGAGCGTAGCCAAAATACCAAGAAACTATATGAAAAATTATGTTTTAATGACTATCATTTATAAATGAATTAACCCCGTCTCAACAAAAAAAACTGATTTGATCTATTATTGTATAATATTTGAATGGGAATATAGTAGTATCGTATCGGTTCTATTGTAATAAGACCGTGTTCCCATGAATTACTTCCTCTTTTTTAGGGGGAGGGGCGGTAACCCCTTCAAGTATTACACCCTCTTGTGAGTCAATGTTGTACTTGTTGTTTGTCATGAGCCAACTTCCACAGGGACTACCATCTCCCTTTTTAGCAAGAGGTAGTTTAGTATATTTTCCGTTGCCATGATACGATACTCGCATGCATCACATTATGCTTTTATGGGGAGATTCTCCCAAGTATTACCTTCTCTCGTTTGTAGGAAGTATTGTAGTACCTGTTCTGTTGTCATGATTAAATCATACCAGGCATTACCTCTATTTTAAATCATTAGTGCCGTATATGTTCTTTATAGAATCCTCTCAGTCATTACCCCCCTTCTTTGGGGGTCAGTGTATGCAGTTCGTTTATCATGATATCGTATAAAAGCGACCGGGGAATGAGATGGACAACGCACTTCTTCCTGCAAAATAAAAGGGAAAGTTTTTCAAATTCATCTCACTTCTCTGTCTTTTTGGTCTGAAGAGGTTGACTCACTGTGAAGAGTACAACCGAAACATGTATGCACACATGTAACCAATAATGCTTGCATAAATAACAATTTATACTTAAGAACAGCTCTACTTGCTATTGAGCACTTTTTATAAACACTGGAGTTTCAACGGATTTACATCTATAGAAACTAATAAAATACGTGTACTAATATATATATATATATATATATATATATATATATATATATATATATATATATATATATATATCATGATATCTTACAAAATGCGACCGGGGAAAGCATATATTTGTTTGTTAGTGATACAATAGTTTGATGTAAATAGCTTGCAATACTTTAAAGCTTTTAATGAATAAAGATTCGCTAAGAATGTTGCAGCTAGAAATGACTTTCTATTCGAAATTTAAAATGTCCAAATTCTGTTTTTCAATTAATAACAACGTATTAAAATGGCTTACTTGAAACCGCTATACTTTCCGGTGGATTTAATTCCGTAATTAAATCATGAAAAGAAAATTAGAATAAAAGTTTTAGGAATTTTCATAGGATGTGCACATCTTCTTTTAAGTACTTGCACCATTTTTGATTTCAATAAAGAATCGATTAATAAGAAATATAGTATAATTATGTTTTAGTCACGTCGATGCGAGAAATACACAAAAAGATACACAACGAGACATCATATAAGTTCAGTAATATAGGTATGAGACATATCTGAATAGAAAATACACCTAGGATCAATCTTGGTAGAGACACGTGATTTACCGAGTGTCATTCGTATTACATTCGAGTTACAACATAATTGAATCAACCTATAGTTTCAAAAATACAACATAAATAATTAAAAAAAAAAAAACAGCATTTCTCTCTTCCAGACAGAACGCCTTTACTGAAGATAATTATACTTTGTTCTCATTTTCCTGTTAATTTGCTTTTGGTGAAAATTCTCACTGGTGATTTAGTTGACTGCTTTGCAAAATGGAGGTGACAAATCTAATCATACTTGGTGTCTACAACTTTACTTTTAAACAACCGTTAACATCGTTGAAGACAGGCATCAGCCTCGAAGAAATTATACTTGTTCAGAATAAAAGGTTAACGTATCCGCCTTTACAACCATTAATTATAGATTGAATCTGATGCGAAGTAGATAACACTTTATTTTACACTGTAACAAGAACAATTCGAAATGGCAATACTTAAGTTTAATGCTTATACAGGGTGGGCCAAAATAAGGGTCCTATCTTTAAATTTGAATAACTTGAATTTGAATAACTTCCACAAAATAAAAGTTAAACTCACCAAACTTTATGTGTGTGTAGACTGACCCTTCCGAGATTTTTTGAAATAAACAAAACAAATTTTAGCCGAAAAACACTTCTTAAAACTTACAAAAACTAAAGTATTGTTTTTTACACTGTTTTGAGTTTTTTAAGCAAAAATAATGTTTTCTAAATGAGGGTACGTTCCTTAGGGCTAATACGGCTCATGCTTGCTTCGGAAGGGGTCCTTTACTTATTCTAAAAAAAAATAAAAAATATCAATAAATAAAAAAGTTATGAATTTTTAAAAATAGGACCCTTATTTTTGCCCACCCTGTATATTTATTTATAAAATTGATAATTCAAAGTGAGTGCGTTCAGTGTACCTATTTACCTGCATCTTCATAAGGGTAAAGTTAGACACAAGATCGGCTTTAATGTGGGGTAAAACACCTCACAAAAAAGAGGCACTCTGGATTTGGATAAAAAAAACGCATCAGTCGATACGTACTTCTCTTTCATTGACCGATGACAGATAAGATGAGGTGGAGCATCAAAACGGATTCTACATTTTGATCCTAGCCAAACATAATTCAATAGTTATCGTCTCATTATAAATTTTTCTCATCTAGTTCACCATCTAGGTGATCTTCTTTGTATCTAAAAGCCGGATTAGAATGAATGGATGAAAAAAAAAACGAAATATCAGTATACTACCATTTAATTTAATTACTCGACAACTCCGATCGATTTGTGGGTGCTTATATGAATGCCTAGCACATTTGATTAACATCTGTTTATGCAATCGCCTTTAAGGATAAAAGTCCGCATGACAGCCATGCTAATCGCCAACTGTTTAACTTTACTGCTTACTATTTGAAAATAACTTTCTTTTCCTCATATAATATTGTTTGACCAATCCTATTATTTGGCATATTTTGCTTGCTTAATAATGTTAAAAATATTTCTGATAAAGCCTTTTTAAGGACGATGTGTACTAAATTCGGTTTTGACGATTAGTGAGGATATGATGTAGGGGGTTGCAAGAAAACTAAAAAATAATATAATAATAATTTATTACTATAATGGTCTTACACTATGAAGGTGAAATAAACTATCACATTTAACTCTCTATTCTCCAAGTCTGTCATGCCTCACAGTAAGTGCTTATCTTATAACGTGCGCTATTATTACCTGTGCTTCCTTCTGTATCATGCTTATACCGTAATCTGTCTCCCCCTCTCTCTATATATATATATATATGTAGCAAAATTAGATGAGTATGTATCGCAGCAGCACAGTTAAATAGTTAATTCCATTGGTTCGTTTCGGCTGTGAGAGACAATGGATACGCCTTGAAAGGGTGGCTGAATGTGTAATTGTGAAGCAAGGGTTTCGAAATCAACAAAACCCATCTCCTGAATCGGCATTGCTCGAATGCAGTGGCAAGTAGAAGTCCAAGACGACTGGAAACAATGACGAAATAACGGAAAGCACATACAAACCTGGTCTTCCAAAATGGTTTGATATCGAATATGTCAAGGAAAATTCAATTCCACACGTAGATGCACTATCAAGGTTGCGATTTTACAAGGAGTCTTAATATGAAACAGAAGAAGGATTTGAAGATACATTCTTACATTAGGTTGATACTGATGTTTTATCTTTAGATTAAACTAGCGGGGCTACCCGGCGTTGCTCTCGGTCATAAAAACATATAATTGGAGAAAAATCGCGTGTATAACATCTTTATATTAAAACTTGTACTTCTCCCCCTCTCTCTATAGCCGTCTCTTTATCTTTCTACTTTTCTCTTCCCTGGTCGACCCATTACACCGCTACTTTCTAATTGTTCCTTTTGCGAAAGCTGTTTTATCCCAACCATTTCTCCTACGTTGCCCAGGGCAATAGTATGACATATTTCTATAAAAAGTACCACGTCTGTCTGCGCCTTCTATATAAGGACTTATCTCCGCCACGGTGTTCATACTATATACGCATCTATCGCCACCCCGGTGCACATAATATATACATACTTATCGCCACACCGGTGCGAATGCTAAATACATACCTATCACCACCCCGGTGCAAATGCTAAATACGTACCTATCGCCGCCCCGGTGCGAATGCTAAATATGTACCTATTGCCGCCCTGGTGTGCATACTGCATGAGTACTTATCGCTGCCCCAATGCAAATACTAAATACATACCTATTACCGCCCGGTGCGAATGCTAAATACGTACCTTTTGCTACCCTGGTGCCCGTTATATATACGTACCTATCGCCGCCCGGTGCATGTGCTGTATATGTACCGATCGCCACCCCAGAGCGCATGCTAAATACATACCAATCACTGGCCCGATGCACATGCTATATACATACTTTTTGCCGCCCATGTTCACATACTATATACGTACCTACCGCCGCCCCTGAATGCTAAATACGTACCTATCGCCGCCCCGGTGTATCATGGATATGTATCATGGGTATGTATCATGTATCATGGATATGCATCATGTATCATGGATATGTATCATGGATATGTATCATGTATATGTATCATGTATCATAGATATGTATCATGCATCATGGATATGTATCATGGATATGTATCATGGATATGTATCATGGATATGTATCATGTATCATGGATATGTATCATGAATCATGGATATGTATCGTGTATCATGGATATGTACCATGGATATGTATCATGGACATGTATCATGGATATGTATCATGTATCATGGATATGTATCATGTATATGTATCATGGATATATATTATGTATCATGTATCATGGATATGTATTATGGATATGTATCATGGATATGTATCATAGATATGTTATCTTTTATAGATATGTATCATGTATATGTATCATGGATATGTGTATATGTATCATAGCTATGTATATGTATCATAGAGATGTATCATATATATGGATCATGGATATGTATCTTGTATTATGGATATGTTCATGTATCATGGATATGTATTATAATATGTGTTATGTATTATAGATATGTATCATAGATATGTGTTATGTTTCGTATATATGTATCATGTATATGTATATATATCACGGATATGTATAATGGATATGCATCACTGATATGTAGCATGGATATGTATTATGGATATGTAGTATGTATCATGGATATGTATCATAGATATGTATCATGGATATGTATCATCGATTTGTATCATGTATCAAGGATTTGTATCATGTATCATGTATCAAAGATATTTTTCATGTATCAAGGGTATGTATCATGTATCTATATCATAGATATGTATCATGGACATGTATCATGGATATGTATCATGTATCATAGATATGTATCATGTATCATAGAAAATGTATCATGGATATGTATCATTGATATGTATCATGTATCATGCATATGTATTATGGATATGTATCATATATATGTATAATGTACTATGGACATGTATATGTATCATGGATATGTATCATGTATCATAGATATGTATCATGCATCATGGATCTGTATCACGTATCATGGACATGTATCATGTATCGTGGACATGTATCATGGAGATGTATCATGTATATGTATCATAGATATGTATCTTGTATATGTATCCTAGACATGAATCATAGATATGTATCATAGATATAGATCACGGATATGTATCATGGATATATACCAAGGATGTGTATCATAGATATGTGTTGTGTATCATAGATATGTATAATTTAGATGTATAATAGATCTGTTATATGTCATAGATATGTATCAAAGCTTGTATCATGTATCATGCATATCTATCGTGTATCATAGATATGTATCAAAGATATGTATCATGTATCATGATCATGGATATCCATGATACATTTCTGATAGATATGTATCATGGATATATATCATGTATCATAGAAATCTATCATGAATCAAGGTTATGTATCATGTATCATAGATACGTATCATGTATCATGGATATGTATCATGGATATGCATAATGGATATGTGTTATGTATCATATGTATCATGTATCATAGATATTTATCATGTATCATGGATATGTATATATGGATATGTATCATGGATATGTATCATGGATATGTATATCATGGATATGTATCATGGATATGTATGATTGATAAGTATCAACGATTTGCATCATGTATCATGTATCATAGATATGTATCATGTATCAAGGATATGTATCATGTATCATGGATATGTATCATGGCTATGTACCATACTCGTGCTGGTCAAAAAAATAGAACATATGTATAAAACTGTAAAAATCATTCCGTTTGAGATAATTTTCGGCTTTTACATTGTGTAGGCGAAATATTTTATATGTAAATAACAATTACAACTATTTTTAATCATTTGTCATATTTGCATGTGTCAGACTTTATTGTCACAGAGAAGTTTATTGTCACATTGGGAAATTCAACGTTTCAATTTAATAGAACATTATTCGTTGAGTAATCTTAAACTCAAAAAATGTCTGTGTTGAAAAAGATTTTGCAAGTAATTTAATCATAATCTCTCATTCTTATTGAGGACAATCTGTGAGATGTAATTGGTGCTGAAATATTCCTATCATGCTAAACTAACTGAAATATTTGTTTTACGATAGCAACATTTTTTTCATATCAATTGCAATGTCAGTTTTTCAATATTTCGCGTTTCAAAATAATAGAACAAGACAGCTAAGAAAACAAAATAGTTTTTTTATTAACTTAATACTAATAAAAATTAAACAATATTTAGTAGCAGCACCTTTTGCTTTGAGAACAGCATTAATTCGCCTGGGCATGGAATCAACAAGCTTCTCGCAATACTGTGTAGACACCGAATCCCATGTGTTCTGTATTGCAATCTTCATGGTTGCAAGGGTAGTAGGTTTTTCTTTGCGAAGCTTCCTCTTCATCTGATCCCACACGGCTTCAATAACGTTCAAATCTGGCGAGTTCGCCGGCCATTTGAATGGGATCAGAACAGGGATCGATCGTTCTCGGAGCCAGGAAGTTGTGGACTTGGCAGAGTGTGCCGGTGCCAAGTCATGTTGAAAAATCATGTCTGTGGCGTCACTGTCAAACTTATCTAGCACTTGCAGTAAATTAGCTTCCAGGATATCTTGGTACACTGTTGCGTTTACATTTCCTTTGATGAAGCAAAAATTACCAACACCCTTAGCACTCATACACCCCTAAACCATACAAGACTGCGGGAACTTCACAGACTTCTTAACGCATTCTTGGTTATACCGTTCCGTGGATCTTCGCCAAACACGTGGCCCTTGGTCGCCGAAGGAGATACAAAATCGAGACTCATCTGAAAAGATCACACGCCGCCATTCGTCTGTAGTCCAGGTTTGATGAGCAGTTGCCCATCGTAGCCTCTTCAACATCTGTTTTTTGTTAAGAAGCGGTTTGGTGGCAGCTATACGATTGTGGTATCCCAGTTGCCGGAGCCTTCGGTAGGTAGTGCTTCTTGAAACGTCGGCACCAGAAGCCTGTTTCCACTCTTTAGTAATGTGGCTTGTTGACTGGAATCGACTTTTCTTTGCCACCTTGTCAAGTGCCCGGTCTTGTCTTTCAGTGGTGCTTTTCTTTCGTCCGCATTTCTTGCGATTACTGTTGGAAAAACCCTTAACATCTTTCTGGAGCACTTTGGTCACTACCGATTTTGAACATACGACCTTGGTAGCGATTTCCATGTGCGTCTTTCCTACTTCCGGCAAATCGTAGATTCGCTGCTTCTCAGGAAAAGATACGTCTTTAGAGCGACCCATAATGAGAGATTATGATTAAATTACTTGCAAAATCTTTTTAAACACAGAAATTTTATTAGTTTAAGATTACTCAACGAATAATGTTCTATTAAATTGAAACGTTGAATTTCCCAATGTAACAATAAACTACTCTGTGACAATAAAGTCTGACATATGCAAATATGACAAATGATTAAAAATAGTTGTAATTGTTATTTAGATATAGAATATATTGCCTACACAATTAAAAAGCCGAAAATTATCTCAAACGGAATGATTTTTACAGTTTTATACATATGTTCTATTTTTTGACCAGCACGTGTATATATGTATCATGTATCATGGATATGTATCATGTATCATGGATATGTATCATCGATTGGTATCATGTATCATGGATATGTAAAATGTATGATAGATATGTATCATGTATCATAGGTATGTATCATGTATCATCGATATGTATCATGTATCATTGATATGTATCATGCATCATTGATATGTATAATGTATGATGGATATGTATCATGCATCATAGGTGTCTATCATGTATCATGAATATGTATCATGTATAATGGATATGTATCATGTATATGTATTATGGATATGTATCATGTATATGTATCATACCCATGTATCATGTATCATTGACATGTATCATGGACATGTATATGTATCATTGATGTATCAGTGATATGTATCATGGATATGTATCATGGATTTGTATCATGTTTATGTATCATGGATATGTATCATGTATAATATATATTTATCATGCATTATGGATATGCACCATGGATATGTATCATGTATCGTGGATATGTATCATGTATGTGTATCATAGACATGTATCTTGTATCAGTGATATGTATCATAGATATGGATCATTGATATGTATATGTATCATAGATATGTGTAGTGAATCATAGATATTGATCATGTATATGTATCGTCGATATGTGTTATGTGTCATAAATATGTGTTATGTTTCATAGATATTCATCAAAGATATGTGTCATGTATCATGGATATCTATCATTTATCATAGATATGTATTAAAGATATGTATCATGTATCATGGACATCTATCATGTATCATAGATATGTATCATAGATATGTATCATGTATCATGGATATGTATCATAGATATGTATCATGGATATGTACTATGGATATGTATTATGTATCATAGGATATGTATCATGGATATGCATATGTATCATGGACATGTATATGTAGATTTATCACGTATCATGGATATGTATCATGCACATGTATCATGGACATGTATCATGAATCATGGATATGTATCATGGATATGTGTCATGTATCAGTAGTATGTATCATGGATATGTATCATGGATATGTATCATGGATATGTATCATGGATATGTATCATGTATCATAGGTATGTATCATGGATATGTATCAAGAATATGTATAATGTATATGTATCATAGATATGTATAATGCATCATGCATATGTATCATGTATCATGTATAATGGATATGTATCATGATATGTATCATGTATCATAGATATGTATCATGGATATGTACTATGGATATGTATTATGTATCATAGGATATGCATCATGAATATGTATATGTATCATGGACATGTATATGTAGATGTATCACGTATCATGGATATGTATCATGCACATGTATCATGGGCATGTATCATGTATCATAGATAGGTATCATGGATATGTATCATGTATCAGTAGTTTGTATCATAGATATGTATCATGGATATGTATCATGGATATGTATCATGTATCATAGATATTATCATGGATATGTTTCAAGAATATGTATAATGTATATGTATCATATATATGTATTATGATACATACCCACGATGTATGATGTATCATGGATATGTATCATGTATCATGTATAATGGATATGTATCATGGATATGTATCATGTATCATGGATATGTATCATGGATACGTACCATGTATCATGGATATGTATCATGGACATGTATCATGTATCATGGATATGTATCATAATATGTATCATGTATATGTATCATAGATATGTATCATGGACATGTATCATGGATATGTATCATGATATCATGGATATGTATCATGTATCATGGATATGTATCATAGATATGTGTTATCTATCATAGATATGTATCATGTATATGTATCATGGATATGTGTTATGTATCATAGATATGTATCATAAATAGGTGTTATGTATCATAGATATGTATCATGTATACGTATCATGGATATGTATAATGTATCATGTATACATGTCTATGATATATTCAAACTTCTATGTTCCCCCCTTTCTCTATAGCGTGTACTCATGTATACACCCATGTGTACACGCGTGTACTCATGTACTCGTGTGTTTACTCATGTGTACACGCGTGTACTCATGTGTATACTCATGTGTATACTCATGTATTCATGTGTGTACTCATGTGTACACGCGTGTACTCATGTGTATACTGATGTAGCGTTGCTCGGGGTCATAAAAACATATACTTGAAGAAAGATCGTGTGTGTAACATCTTTATATTCAAACTTCTATGTTCCCCCCTCTCTCTATAGCCGTCTCTTTATCTTTCTACCTTTCTCTTCCCTGGTCGCCCCATTTAACCGCTATTTTCTAATTTTTCCTTTTGCGAAAGCTGTTTTTTCCCCACTATTTCTCCTACGTTGCCCAGGGCAATAGTATTAAATATTTCTATAAAAAGTAACACCTCTATCTGCGCCTTCTATATAGGTACTTGTCTCCGCCCCGGTGTTCATACTATATACGTATCTATCATCACCCCGGTGCGCATACTATATACATACCTATCGCCGCCCCAGTGCACATACTATATACGTACCTATCGCCGCCCCAGTGCAGATACTATTTAAGTACCTATCGCCGCCCCGGTGCGAATGCTAAATAGTACCTATCGTTGCCCCGGTGTGAATGCTAAATACACACCTATTGCGCCCCGGTGTGAATGCTACATAATTACTTATCGCTACGTGTGTATTCATGTGTATACTCGTGTGTACACGTGTGTACACATGTGTATACTCATGTGTACACGTGTGTACTCATGTGTACACGCGTGTACTCATGTGTATATACATGTGTACACGCGTGTACTCATGTATACACACACATGTGTACACGCGTGTACTCATGTATACACACACATGTGTACACGCGTGTACTCATGTATACACCCATGTGTACACGCGTGTACTCATGTACTCGTGTGTTTGCTCATGTGTACACGCGTGTACTCATGTGTATACTCATGTGTACACGCGTGTACTCATGTGTACACTCATGTGTACACGCATGTACTCATGAGTACACTCATGTATAATGTATCATTGGTATGTATCATAGATATGTATCATGGATATGTATAATTTATATGTATCATGGATATGTATCATAGATATGTGTTATGTATACTAGATATGTATATGTATCATAGATATGTGTTATGTACTATGTATATGTATCATAGATATGTATCATGGATATGTATATGAATAATAGATAATGAATATGTATGATAGATATGTATCATGTATCATAGATATGTATCATCGATATGTATCATGTATCTCGGATGTGTATCATGGATATGTATCATGGATATGTATCATGGATATGTATCATGTATCATAGATATTTACAATGTATCATACATATGTATCATGTATCATGTATATGTATCATGTATCATATATATGTATCATGCATGTGTATCATAGCTATGTATTATGTATCATGTATATGTATCATGGATATGTATCATGTATATGTATCATAGACATGTATATGTATGTTGGATATGTATCATGGATATGTGTCATATATATGTGTTGTGTATCATGATAGGTATCAAAGATATCTATCAAGGATATCTATCATGTATCACAGATATGTATCATAGATATGTATCATGTATCATGGATATGTATCATAGATAGGTATCATGTATCTCGGCTATGTATTATGGATATGTATCATAGATATTTATCATAGATATGTATCATAGATATGTATCATGGATATGTATCATGTATGATCGATATGTATCATGGATATGTATCATGGATATGTATCATGTATCATGGATATGTATCATGGATATGTATCATGGATATGTATCATGTATTATATATCATGGATATGTATCATGGATATGTATCATATATCATAGATATGCATCATGTATCATGTATATGTATCATGTATCATGGATATGTATCATGAATATTTATCATGTATCATGTATATGTATCATGTATCATGGATATGTATCATGTATTATGGATATGTATCATGTATATGTATCATAGGCATATATCATGGATATGTATCATGGATATGTATCATGGATATGTATCATGGATATGTTTCATGTATCATGGATATGTGTAATGTATCATCAGTATGTATCATGGATATGTATCATGTATACATATATGTATCATGGATATGTATCATGGATCTGTATCATGGATATCTATCATGTATCATGGATATGTATCATGGATATGTATCATGGATATCTATCATGTATCATGTAACCCTAATGCTAACTCTCCCTCCCCGAAATGTTGCCTGAGGCGCCCCACAGGCGAATGCTGACACGCCCCCTCCCCCTAATTTGGCCTGAGGATCTCGCACCGGCGAATGCCGACACGCTCTCCTCCCCAAATATTTCCTGAGGTGCCCCACCGGCGAATGCCCCTGCCCCCACTTTTGCCTGAAAGGAGGAGGTAATGCCTGGAAGGATTATATCATGATAACAGAACGGCCATAGTGAGGAAGGGAGAGGGAAGGAATATTACCGACACTCCCTTACTCTGACGTAATTTCTGGTTCATCGTGACTTGACATCATTGTTCAAATTATACATTATAGTATTGATTTTTTCTCAAATTAGTATAAATAACGTTGTAAATCGAGGAAAAAGCCACCCCCCATTGGAGAAAAGTGCTCTGTCGACCACGGTTCTGAGATATTACACGTGCCTGGGCTGGCCGGTCGGAATGATGTCACCACTGTGACCGTTTGTTGGGTACCCTCGGAGGAGAAGCTTAACATACATACGTACATACATACATACATACATACATACATACATACAGGTGGGATTTATATAATAGACTAGCGGGGCTACCCGGCGTTGCTCGGGTATCATAAAAACATATACTTGAAGAAAGATCGTGTGTGTAACATCTTTATATTCCAACTTCTATGTTCCCCCCATTCTCTATAACCGTCTCTTTATCTTTCTACCTTTCTCTTCCCTGGTCGCCCCATTTCACTGCTACTTTCTAATTTTGCCTTTTGCGAAAGCTGTTTTTTCCCCACTATTTCTCCAACGTTGCCCAGGGCAATAGTATGAAATATTTCTATAAAAAGTAACACCTCTATCTGCGCCTTCTATATAGGTACTTATCTACGCTCCGGTGTTCATACTATATACGTATCTATCATCACCCCGGTGCGCATACTATATACATACCTATCGCCGCCCCAGTGCACATACTATATACGTACCTATCGCCGCCCCAGTGCAGATACTATTTAAGTACCTATCGCCGCCCCAGTGCGAATGCTAAATAGTACCTATCGTTGCCCCGGTGTGAATGCTAAATACATACCTATTGCGCCCCGGTGTGTATGCCATATAATTACTTATCGCTACGTGTGTATTCATGTGTATACTCGTGTGTACACGTGTGTACACGTGTGTATACTCATGTGTACACGTGTGTACTCATGTGTACACGCGTGTACTCATGTGTATATTCATGAGTACACGCGTGTACACATGAATATACACATGAGTACACGAATATACATGTGTGTATACATGAGTACAGATGAGTGTACAGATGAGTGTACACATGAGTACACGCGTGTACACATGAGTAAACACACGAGTACATGAGTACACGCGTGTACACATGGGTGTATACATGAGTACACGCGTGTACACATGAATATACACATGAGTACACGAATATACACATGTATACATACATATGTGTACACGCGTGTACTCATGTGTATATTCATGTGTACACGCGTGTACTCAGTTATACACCCATGTGTACACGCGTGTACTCATGCACTCGTGTGTTTACTTATGTGTACACACGTGTACTCATGTGTATACTCATGTGTACACGGGTGTACTCATGTGTACACGCGTGTACTCATGTATACTCTCATGTGTTCACGCGTGTACTCATATGTATACTCATGTGTTCATGTACTCATGTGTACACTCATCTGTACACTAATGTGTACCCTCATATATACACGCGTGTACTCATGTATACACAACCAACCCCCAGAAGTTTAGTAGTAAACAGATTATAAATTATTATATAAATTCTCTATTAACAATTGTGAAGATAAAAAAAAAACATTAAAACATTGACAACTCAATAAGTAAATTTCAACAATTCTTTTTGCAAGGAAATTTGCACTAAATTAAAGGTTGGATTAAACATTAGGATTAATTTTAAATCGCATTCTCACAAAGAATCAACATTTTTATTAAATATAGTAATTGTAGTAGACATACATTCATGCGACCCTGGAACTTGACATATTTAAGCCCCCCCCCCAGCTGGTGTCAGGACGCGTCCATATGTGTATGTAAGTATGTGTGTCCGTAATATCAAGTCCACGTGTGTATACTCGTGTGTACACGTGTGTATTCATGTGTATACACGTGTGTACACGTGTGTTCTCATGTGTATACTCATGTACTCATGTGTGTACTCATGTGTACACGCGTGTACTCATGTGTATACTCATGTATACACGCGTGTACTCATGTGTACACTCATGTGTACACTTATGTATACACGCGTGTACTCATGTATACACACATGTGTACTCATGTACGTACACATGTGTACACATGTATACACACATGTGTACTCATGTATACACACATGTGTACACAGGAAAATAAAATAAAACATCAATCATTCTGCAAAGCCAAAAACAAAAAACAATTTCCCTCAACCCCTTTCCCTCCCTCTACCCTCCGAAAAACTTTTACCAAAATGACCGAATTCAGCATGAAATAGCCCGAAAGGGGTTGATATGCCGTGAAACAAAACACGCAAACCAAATACCATGAATAAACTTTTGAAGATATAAAGAATTTTAAGCATAAAAACTTTTGCCAAAATGACCGGATTCGGCATTAAATAACCCGAAAAGGGTTGATATGCCGTAAAACGAAAACAACCAACCCCCAGAAGTTTAGTAGTAAACAGATTATAAATTATTATATAAATTCTCTATCAACAATTGTGAAGATATAAAGAACATTAAAAAATTGACAAATCAATAAGTAAATTTCAACAATTCTTTTTCCAAGGAAATTTGCACTAAATTAAATGGTTAATTAATTAATTTCAAATCGCATTCTCACAAAGAATCAACATTTTTATCAAATATAGTAATTGTAGTAGACATACATTTATGCGACCCTTGAACTTGACATATTTTAGCCCCCCCCCCCCCCAGCTGGTGTCAGGACGCGTCCATATGTGTATGTAAGTTTGTGTGTCCGTAATATCAAGTCCACGTGTTGAAGCAGTAGCCATTGCCAAAATGGCTACTGCTTCAACACACGTGGACTTGATATTATCGAACCCAGGGCCAAAAGGCCCGGGAAAATGTCTGTTGTGTCCTCAGAGAGGGGGGACGTGTGTTTGGCAGTGCAAAAGAACGAAAGAGAGAGAAGTGTTTTCTCGTGCCATAGAAGTAAAAGAGGACGGGCGGATGGCAGTCACGTGTTTATATAATTATGCTAGCCATCCGAGATTCGCCTAAAAGAAGGCCACTGATTGGTCAAGCCAAGGAGAAAGTAGTTTGCCTGAACCAATCAGCAGGCAGCTAAGAAGTCATTGATATTTAAACAATATGGCGGCTTGTAGGAAACTGCTACACACCCTCCACTTATATTTATGCGATCCTGGAACTTGGTGTATTTTTAGGATTTACAAACGCTACCACGCCCATTCCAGCATGTCACCACACCACGTGATGTTTAGGCAGCTACTTATTGTTTATTTTTAGTTAACAGATGTATTTAATTCCAATTTATGCAGCTGACATTTTTTTCAGTGTCCCACAACCCTGAGAAATATTTTAAGTTCAACTTCTTACTTTACTTATTGAGACATTATTTGATATGTATACAAATATTAGTGAAAACAATAGCGGAGCATAATTATTTCTCTTCTTACTTTACTTTTGTCGACGTTATTTAACATGTATACAAATATTAGTGAAAACAATGGCGGAGCATAATTATTTCTCTTCTTACTTTACTTATTGAGACGTTATTTAACATGTATACACATATAAGTGAAAACTATGGCGGAGCATAATTATTTTTCTTCTTACTTTACTTATTGAGACGTTATTTAATATGTATACAAATATTAGTGAAAACAGTGGTGGAGCATAATTATTTCTCTTCTGACTTTACTTATTGAGACATTATTTAATATGTATACAGATATTAGTGAAAACAATGGCGGAGCATAATTATTTCTCTTACTATTCTTATTGAGACGTTACTTAATATGTATACAAATATAAGTGAATACAATGGTGGAGCATAATTTTTTTCTTCTTACTTTACTTATTTAGACGTTATTTAATATGTATACAATTATTAGTGAAAACAATGGTGGAGCATACTTATTTATTACTTTAATTTTACTGATACTACACTAACTTCACACCTCTCAAAAAGAAGGAGGTAACACCTGGGAGGATGGTATCATGTCAAAAGAAGAAATGCGGTTAGGATTAAGCAACCCTTGCTTTACTATAAACTCGTGTTCAAAAAAGTGCCGTTATTTATTAAGCAACCCTTGCTTCACTGTGGACTCGTGTTCAAAAAAGTGCCGTTAGCGATTAAGCAACTCTTGCTTCACTATAAACTCGTGTTCAAAAAAGTGCAGGTATAGATTAAGCAACCCTTGCTTCACTATGGACTCATGTTCAAAAAAGTGCCGTTAGGAATTACGCAACCCTTGCTTCACTATGGACTCATGTTCAAAAAAAAAAAAATATATATATAAAATAATATCCGAACCTATCACTATGACGTCATGCACCTATCTATGTGACGTCATGTGCACAAGATAACATTAAAAATCGTGATCACGATCCAGTACTAAGGAGTATAACATCGAGAATAAGTAAAATATATGGGGATATTTTCCAAGGCAGAGAGACCTTACAAAAAAAATAAGGCATAAATTAACGATAGAAAATTGAGTGACGTGTAATGGAGATCTGGTAATTCCCCCAGAAACAGAAAGAAATTTGGTGATAAAAAGTGTACATTATGATATACATTGTGGAGTAGCGGCTACATAAAAAAATAAAAATAGAAGCAGTGTGGTCGGGATATCCACAACCTATCGAAGAATATATAAAAAGATGCAAAAAATGTAGAGAATGAAGACATTTTACACAGAATACTTTACATTCATGGCCCAGAGAATAGAGCCATGGAGTCGTGTGCATATGGATCATGCGTACATTTCTGGAGTTGAACTCTTATTAATATTTATAGACTCTTTTTCAGGCTGTCCTGAAGTAGTTTGTATACCGGACAAGAAAAGCTCTACCATAAAACAGAGTATAGGGATCATATTCTCTAGAATGGGTATTTCAAAAACTGTGGTATCTGACAATGTTCTAGAGTTTTGTGATGAAAGTCTTAATTTATGGTTGGAAAATTATGATGTAAACTGTATAAGACACCGCCATATCACCCTCAATAATTTGGTTGGTGGAAAGAATAGTGCAGACCGTAAAAACGGGACTAAAAGCATGTTATCGGCAAAAATTTTAAAAAAAGTTTGTACTACCAAGGATGATTTTTAGCTATCAAACAATAACACCCGCGTGAAAATTAGGACGCCCTTCAGTTTTAATGGGAAGACAAATTAGAGCTCTGTAAACTATGTAGTATTAAACGAATGAAAAAAATCTGGTACAAAACCAACAAAGAATCAAATCCAAATAAGACCGAATTTATCGCGCAAAAAGACCACAATACAGCTATAATAAATAGAGAACACAGAAACAGCGTGTTGGCCCATGCAGACCAAATCAAGTCCCAGGATGAACATGAAGGGTAAAATGAACAAATCTCTACGACTACTTTCCTTATTGATTTATTAGAACAACCTGTACAGAATATAACGTCAGAATATTAAACAATGCGAGACCAAGAAATTCAGAATGGGGATAAAAGTATGAAAAAGAAGGATCCTAAATACAGTTTACTGTGAGATAGGTCAAGATCTCCCAGAGAAGAGCTAAGTAATATAGAAAAGAAAACAATCATTTGAAAAAGTGCAACATGCAATAGAGGTATGAGGCCTATACGTTTAAGGGAAATGTGGTGATACTGGCTAATTGATATGCATAATTAGCATAAGTAGAAATAGATTACTATATAAGTCTCTCCTTAAGTGTAGCTAGCAGTGACAGTACACTAGAAATTTCTCAACAGTTTCCTTATGTATTTTAAACATTGCCACTACTTAAGATCTATGCAGATATAACGATTATATGTACGCTAAAAAGACAATATGTTTTCCTTTATTTGGTGACCGAGTAGTTTCAGTGTTCTCATGGAATTCGAATATTTTATTTTATCTTAAAAGATTCGTATCCTAAACTAGACATTTCCGCTCTTGTGTTTCAGTTATGTCCCAACCGACATCGATTATCATCATAAACCTAAATACACATTTCTTTGATTCTTTTATTGCGATTTAAAGTTAAATTGTTGGATGTAATGAGTTGTATATGTGTTTCCAGCCGATACGTAGCTTTCGTAATGTGTTTTTACTTAAACGTGGTTTAAGTATGAATTCCTAAACCAATTTCACTTCAAATGATTTGGGTGACTGAAATACGATGCAACCAATATTTACATGATGTATACTAAAGTCATTGAAGAGAAATGACGGTTAATGATATATTAATAAGTTAACATATTCGATGTTATCGTCTACCGATCTGTGTGCTTCCTCTTATATTATCTTTGATAATATTTTGTCATTAATAAAACATGGTTTAATCATAATACGTGGCTTATGATCAATTACAAAATACATTTCACCCAAATAATTTGTGTGTCTTAAAATGTATTTAAACATTCGAAATATATAAACAAAAACTGCGTTTATCTATGTTTGTTTGATATGACATCACAGTCAGACGATAGATCTAATAACAAACCTGACTACAAATTCGGAATAAGCACATGCGATATTACATACTTATTGATATTAGAAGTGGTTGTACTATGTTTTAACTCATTAATCAACAATAAATTACGTAAAAGTTTAGAAATAAATTTACCGACATGTAAGTGTTCCCTTCCAGTTTTAATTATGTGAATTATTACCCAACAGAGCAGTAGGTTGAAAAGACAAACTATTTTCGTTTGATCTGTGGATGTGTTTATTAAGTGTTCACCGTCCGTTCCAATATTATATGGTATCTTTTCAGGTTCGAATCTCACAATCAAATAACGTTTCAGTAATGTTTTGCCGGTATAAAACATATCGAACAGCATCATATTTATACATGCCTTAAACTGAACTATCATCATGCAATTGCTTTCACCTTTTCCTAATGACGTTGCTCTTTATCTGGTTTCCTTTGAATTTCGTCTATGAGTATTGTGTCAGACAACACCTTATTGAATAACACTACCATTATTCGAAACTAGCTGACACACACGATATTCTCTGGAGATATTACAGCTATAACAACATCTAAATTACATGGGAAGAAAAGTTGTGATCTTACTTACAAGCATTACAATAACAATAATCCGAGACATACAGACAATGCAAATAATAACAAAACTTACTTTCATTGCAAAACATTGGATATTAAAAAAAATTGTAATATAGTGTAGCATCTGTTCTGTTACAATGATACTATGCTCCTAGGCCGTATTTCCTCCTTTTTGAAAGGCTGAAGTGTAGAACGTGATATGTTGTAATGGGACCATTATTTCATGCATAACATCTTCCTTTCAAGAATATTGTACCTCAACAAGAAATGTTTATAATCGGCTGTACATTAATAAACTGAACACTTACAGTATATATACTCACAAAAATATTCGCCCAGAGAAAACATATTATTGCTAGTGTCAATCATTTAAATGAAATAAGATGACGTTGTAGTGTTATAAGAACGTTGTGTGTATTATATATATATATATTGTATTAAAAAGCTGTAACGTGTGTCCAGAAAAAATATTGAATAACTAAAGGATTTAAAACTAAATAAATCTTACTTGATTGCAGATTCCCTCGTTGACCACGAGTGGCTTACGTAACAACGGAATTTCACGATATATTTCGAGGATATGATTCGTTTGTGATTTATTTCCGTTTCTTCTTCTCACACTTTCTCTGTCACGTGCGGATATCTTTTGACCGTGGAATTGCTATCTCGAAAGATTGAATACTTTTTTTGTATAGGATCGTAAAATATAAAAGAACAAATGCTGTATAACTGAGAATATATGTGACATGTAATCTCACGATAAACTACAGAAAAAAAACTCAAACCAATGTATTTTAATGAATTTAGGCTAACTTTTTATTGAATTTATTTTCATTATTACATTTTCTGTACAAATACTTCGCATAAATTAATGTATGGAAATTAGATAATGTCTTATAACAGAATGTCGAGTATTGTAACTGCTTAAACATTAACAATGTTACTATCAAGATAACCATAGCAGAAAGAAACATGTTTGCACTATCAATAAGAACACCACTGCATCTAAAACTGGTGTCAAACACTATTAAGTTTACGTTACTCAAAAATAAGTTGGTAAATAGGTTGAAATACACAAATATACAACAGCGGTCTCACGATAAACTACAGAAAAAAACTCAAACCAATTAACTGCTTTGTCAACGATGATTGCAATTCTTACTGATATGCGATAATGGGAAACGCGCATGGAATAAACTTTGTCCTTGCGCAAAAAGATGTATGCAAGATAATATAGTAAAATAATTTGCTAAAACTAGAAGAGAATCTCAAATGAAAGGATCGTTACAACTTCAACCGCCTTTATATTGTTGAGTCATCGATTCAAAGTTACATTGTGCTTAAGGTGACGATAGATTACATCTTAGACAACTTTTGTAATTCGTCGCATTGAAACAAAGTTGCAGACAAATAGGAAGAGATAATTACGCCGGTAAAAATGACGACAATTGTTATGGTCTTCCATTGTCGATTGATTTCAGATGTTCGATCACCTTGGCGCATCCTTCTTAGACAGGTTTTTTCAGCGTCTATTCAACAGTAATGGATGATTCCGGTCATTGTGTCTATACATGGGTGTTTCTCTTACAAAGAGAATCGAAATATTAGCGTTTGCTACGACAGTTAATTGAGGCTGGACTTTCTATTGAAACTAGATGTTAAATAAATACTATCTAGACAAGTAGAAAATATAAAACTGTAACATACACACGTATATATATATATATATATATATATATATATATATATATATATATATATATATATATATATATGTTTAATTAAGAATATTTGTATTTATCTACATACGTATGTGTTTTATCCTTTCGAGAATCGTCAGTGTAGTCATGATTATTCGTACCGGTCGCCGGACCCAAACCCCGGAACACGAGTCATGTTTCCAGCTACAATTCCAACGTCTTACCCCACACAGCAGCTATCAACAAGCCGGCTAATCAATGAGAGGTGTAACCTATGTAAGTGAAACTGTCTTAAACGTATTCGACTACTGAAAGGAACATGCATTACAGCCACAGTGACGGCTGTGTTAATTATACTCACTAGTAAATACTACTAGCCCAGCCTAGACTGAGGGGCGATAAATAATAATACATATCTGTTTTATACCTACATACGTATACATTTCATCATTTCGGAAAACGTCATATATATATATATATATATATATATATACATATATATACATATATATATATATATATGTATATATATATATATATACATATATATATATATACACACACACACACACATATATATATATATATATATATATATATATATATATATATATATATATATATATATATATGTGTGTGTATGTGTGTACACCTTTGGAGCTTGAAACAGCCTGCCAAAATGTGTCTTGAAGATTAATCCCACTTAAATGTTCAATTATGTTACCAGAAACTGTTGAAGAAATCAAAATAGACGATAAAATTATTCCAAAAGTTGCAGAGTTGAAGTTCCTTGGCAGTCTAGTTTCCAACTGTGCTTCACATGCTTTGTACAGGATATCCATTGCGTCAGAGCATTTTGGCTGTTTAAGAAATGTAATATTGATCTCCAGAGACATGTCCAGAACCCTTAAGGTTAGATTGTATATAACACTTATTCTGCCAATAGCCATATACGGTTCAGAGAATGCACTACTGGAGAACAAGAAGTCAGAGCCTTGTTGGTGTGTGAGACGAAATGTCTTAGGACAATCCTCAAGGTTACAACGAATGAATGGCTTAGTAAAGCTTGCATATGCGAAGCGCTGGGAATGACGTACACTATCGAAGATGTGGTGTCAGCTATGGGTCTTGGATGTTTTTTGCTAGGAGTAGTGAGATTCCAGCAACAGATAATATTCCTACAACGCAAGACCAAGAGGACGCCCATCAACAAGATGGCCCGACATTATTAGGGAACAGTGCGGCATTCCTCTTCAAACAGCTGTGAAATATGCTATTAGGAGACATAATGTTGTGTTAATACAGCAGGGAGACGTTTAGTCCTCCTCGACTGAAGAAAGAAGAAGAGAATATAGACCTTCCTCCTCATCGTTTATTTCTCATTTTTCACACTCGAATTGCTATCCCCCCCCCCACACACACTTAATCCGATCCTTCCACCGCCAAATCACATCTATCTCGCCCACCCACTCAAACATCCACCTGCGCTTTTTCCTTCCTTTATCGGCCTTCATCTATCTTTTATACTATTTCTTTATTTCACGGTTAATTTGAACTCAATATAATGCATTAAACTTTACCTATGGATGTTATTCCATGTTTATTTCTGCATTAAATAGCATTCTCTTTCTAATACAACCCTGTTTATGACAGATTCCTGTTGCTGTTACGACTAAAATATAAGTTGGCTTTAGATATTGTTCTGTTAATATCTTAACTACTTAGCTGCGTTCTTATCAAATAATCCTGTATATAAAAACTTCAATGTATATGTATGTATATATATATATTATACTAAATGTGTGTTAATTACTGTGTGTTTTCTCTAATTCTTATTATTGATATACATTAACTACGTAAACTATATGCTATGATGTAGTCAAAATTTTGTTTGAGTTATACTTGAAAATAATCATTTTGAAGTGTTCAAATTAAATGTAATTTATAATTATCTGAACAACACATCCATATCTATCTAAGCTATTTATGTATTTCTCATCTCTCCCCAAACAATACTTTAAGTCAATCACTATCTTATATTTCTTGATAGCGTACAGTCATTTGCAATAGGTGTCGATAGAGGTGGCGATTGCTGAAAATCCGGCGAGACTTGTTTTCACTGACATACCAAGGACCGGCATCGTTATTATCACTAATGATGACCCGTGTAAGAATTACTAGTGAGTAAATAATGATAAAGATAATAATGAAGAGAATAAAACTATTCTTTTTATTTATACGAGAATAATGTTTTAAAATACGTCATAGTTGATGAACGTAGAATAACTAGTTGGAATGGTTTACCGTAATTGATAAATTTACTGAAAAAGTCACCGTCTTTCACTAAATTATCTATGTTTTTCTGTCGCCCTCTTTCATTATATGGTGATCTAATTATCTTTTAATATGTTCAATGCTTCTGTTAGAAAATACACAAAATCTGGCTCTCCGTTTTTAGAATTGCAACGTAATTGTGTTACTTTGCCATCTGATGTACTTGTATATAATGAGATAGCGGAATATGAACTTTATATTTTATGTATAAGATTCTCTGGGGAAGACAATATAAGTGGTCCTAAAGTTATACTTTACAATCCATGTGCCGAATTTTTCCGTATACCAACTTTTAATTGACCCCTGGGGACATAACCCCCTTAAAACTTCAAATACCTATATCGTATTTTCTTATTAGTGCTACCTTAAAAGTCGACTTGACAAATCTCTAAATTATTCAGTTATCAAAGTATCAGACTGAAAACATAGCGTTTCGATTCTACCTCGCGCATAAAATAAAATGATATGAAATCAAAGAATATATTTTTCCTTGTTTTTATGTAAAAAATGTAAGTGAAAAATGTTGGTACATGTAGTACGTAAACCCTTTCCGTCTGTCTGTCTGGCTCTCTCTCTCTCTCTCTCTCTCTTTCTCTATATCATTTTCTGTATACGTTGCTCTATCACTCTCTATATATATAATAAAGGAGAAACCCTTTCTGTTTTTGTGCATGTCTGTCCTTAAAATCGAAGGCATACTAAGGAGTGTACCTTCAATGTTGGCGTATTAACATGCACACTGAAAAAGGAAAACAGCTCTTTGTCTGAATTTCCACAAACATATTGACCATATTAGATGGTGGTTTAATGTACATACAATGAGATAGGGCGAGGGAGACACCTTAAATGAGTTAATGAGAGACAGCCGACTTGTTCAATTAATTTACCTATCACAGCTAATTAGAACAATTGATATTATTTTTTTAAAATATACCTCAACCCCACAACTAATAAATATGTTAACATATAGTTTATACCATTAAAACATATCGAAAAAGGCTTGATAAATACATCACAAGGAATATACTTATGCACGCACGCACAGATATGAATCTAAATTTTGTAGATCGATATAAATGAGATTTATGAAATGAAATATATAACATAATATCGTTAAAAGCAACAACACAGTCCTGTATAATTTGCAACATACGGACACTAACTTTCTTCTATGCCCCAAACGAGAACGCCCGCTTTCATATAGCATTCTTGAATTTTGAATTATTATTTTTTACTCTCTCATTACCATAGTCGAGTCGACAGAACCAGTTGATTGTCTTTCTCTGACGTCGCGGTAGTGCTGTGGTAACCGGAGTACATGTTTTCTCTCTCGCCTGGATGATATAAAAGAAAAAAAACCTCAAATAATCTTCTTGCTCAGTAGTCCACGCTCTTTAATGTGTCATTCTTTGAAAGGCACTAAATTATTACACGTCAGATTTCAATCGCTCATCCTTTCGTTGAGAGGCCGAATAAAGACGGTGATTATCGAGAGCCGACCAAACCCAATAAGCTCATTTGTTAAAAAGAAATCCCTTACTTTTCTCGTCTCTGTGTTGCATTTCAGACTTCTCCTTACGACACAACTTTCTGTTTCCATCTGAACTTCTGATATAATTCTCCATTCACTTATTTAATAATTAGCTCATGAAAAATATTCCAATACATATCTTCATTTATTACAGCTACATCTAAAGATTGCTACAGATGGATGGCTATTTGTAAATGTTATGCTGCATTTAAAACATAGTTGTAGTGTCTCTGCACGTCATGGGCCAGAATAAATTTGCAAATTCAACAAACATAACAGTAAGTACTGAAACGTTCATGGTGATCTACGCCATCCACAACATCCAATAAATGAAATATTGTTGCGACATCTAAGCTTATGGACCAACAATTTATCTCTCTATCTTGGAAAAGTTGCGAGAAATAGTCTGGCTGACCTTGCCCTCTTGCATATGTCGCCCCATATTGTTTTTGTTATACCATCTTACCCATGCCAGGCGATTGCCTATAAGCTAAACCACATGTATTCTGTTGACTCCACAGCAACTATATGCGATAGAGTTCTATATACTCCCTAATTATTACTAGTGGGCATACCGAACGATATTTAACATTCTTTCTTTATGTGTTGTCGTTCTTACGTTCGGTATACACACCTAAACAAAAAGAGAAAAATGAAAAAATATTGACGGCATACACGCAAATTTACTATATTTTTCAAGTTGCTTACACAAAAAAACAATGACCGTATAGGGAGTTTGTATTTCTAAATCTGTATATGGAGCAATTTGCTACTAGTCATTCTTTTTAAATTGAAACTAATAAGAACTGAGTTTTCTCTTCCTGCAATCACTAATATTCAAAAAATTTAAACAACTATTAATAACAACTTTTACATGATTTTGGAAAAAACTTACCGCGTGTACATTTCGATAGTCTTAAAAAATGCGATAATTCTCAATTTTTGAAGCATTGTTCATTTCTCGTCGAAGGTTAAAGAGAGTGCCCCTTGGGCCACTGATACTCGGGTTATATACATAAGAATTGACCATAACTTATGATGTTTCAGTTATTGATTCCCTTGTGCCCATATATGCTACAATACGGTTTAGTCATGTACTATAACTTACATGATTTCACTGACTCCTAATGGGAGCTTACGTTAATGAGGACCATGAATATTACACACTCTTCTCCACCTTGTTCTGTAGAAGTTGTGTCGGTTTGTTCTCTGCACAGGTAGTTGTAATAATTACGCACGTATAACAAATGTATATATGTGTGTGTGTGTGTATGTGTGTGTAAATGCTTGTTTAATCTTTGTAAGTTTATGTTCACAGAGTATTATCCAGTGAATCCTCAAAGTGTGTATATAAAATGCTCCTATCGTATTAAGAAAAGTTGAATTATTGGTAAAGAAATGTCATATTTACTAAAGTATGGGGCAGTATAACTCGGTGAGTGAGCTTTTATATTTCCCCGAAAATACTGACCGTGTCTCAGTTTTGTATTCATGGTCAAATAACTTCGTAAAACAATTTCTGGAAACTAATTTGGAAAATGTTGAACAGATTAAAGGATTGGTGGTCAAGCAGACTAAATGACTAGTAAAATGAATGACATTTCCTATTTACATTTATACGGGTTTAATAAAATCAGATTCTATTATTAAACGTCATTCGGTAAGAAATGACAGGATAAAACCTTTGGCAACATCTAAGGTCATATTCAGAGTATATCCTACTTGACGGTCATGTTGTTTTTATTTAAAAGATAAATAAATAATTGATGTATAAATAAGATAGGTTTTCTTTCTTCACTTCATCTGCATTTCAGTCTTGTTTAAAGTCGTCGTTTCTAAGTAAATGCACGCTTAAGGTTATCAAATGTATCAAACTCTATATAAGATATTATGGTTATTTTTTCACAACGCTTAAGTTAGATTTAACATGTTTCCACTGAAATATTTAAAAACATACATACATCTGCCAGTATGTCGGTCAGTTCGTCAGTCGGCAAAGTGTACGTTTTGTATATACTTTTTATGGCTTTTTTGCATTTAATGAGGAATCTGAATAATATTCATATGTTTAATGATTAAAAACAATATATTACTTTAAACGCTTCATTAAACACATGTTGTTTGTTTTGGCTTGATTCGTCTGCTTAACGACAGATCAATTAACTCCTTGAACACACGTTGCTATTTTTATTAGAAAATGGGAGAGGTTACATGATATTACGCTGACCCAAAATATTAGTGTCAAAATTAACACCATAGATTCGATTGGATTTGACCTCGACATAGTTTATTCCATAGTCCTTGACGATATCTACCAGGAAAATAATACACCCATATTATGCTCAGTCCATACCCTTTTAAAGAGTATTAGTGTGTAATTCAACTCAATAGTATTTAAACTTTTTCTCTTTTATTTCAAACTAGAGGGGCTACCCGGCGTTGCTCGGGGCCATAAAAACATATAATTGAAGAAAAATCGCTTGTGTAACATTTTTATATTCAAACTTCTATTTCTTCCCCTCTTTCTATAGCCGTCTCTTTATCTTTCTACCTTTCTCTTCCCTGGTCGCCCCATTTCACCGCTACTTTCTAATTTTGCCTTTTGCGAAATCTGTTTTATACCCACTATTTCTCCTACGTTGCCCAGGGCAATAGTATGACATATTTCTATAAAAAGTACCTTATATATAGGTACTTATCTCCGCCCTGGTGTTCATACTATATACGTATATATCGCCACCATGGTGCGCATACTATATACGCACCGATCGCTACCCAGTGCACATACTATATACGTACCTATCGCCGCCCCTGTGCGAATGCTAAATTCGTACCTATCGCCGCCCCGGTGCGAATGCCAAATTGTACCTATTGCCGCCCCGGTGCGAATGCTAAATACACACCCATTGTCGCCCTGGTGTGCATACTACATAAGTACCTATCGCTCCCCTAGTGCGAATACTTAATATGTATGAATTGCCGCCTTGGAGCGAATGCTAAATACATACCCATCGCCGGCCTGGTGCGAATGCTAAATACGTACCTATCGCAAGTCCGGTGCGAATGCTAAATGCGTACATATCGTTGCCCCGGTTGGAATTCTAAATACATAACTATCGCCGCCACGGTGCGAATGCTAAATACGTACTTTTCGCCGTTCCGGTGCGCGTGCTAAATACATACCTATCGATACCCGGCGCACGTGCTATATATGTACCGATCACCGCCCCGGTGCGCATGCTATATACGTACTTATTGCTGCCCATGTGCACATGCTATATACGTCGTTACTGCCACCCCTGAATGCTAAATACGTACCTATCGCAGCCTCGGTGCGAATGCTAAATACGTTCATATCGCCGCCCCGGTGCAGAATGCTAAATACGTACCTTTCCCCACCCCGGTGTGCGTGCTATATACGTACCTATCGCTGCCCCAGTGCGCATGCTATACATGTACCGATAGCCGCCTCGGAGCGCATGCTAAATACATACATATCACTGCCGCGGTGCGCATACTATATACGTACTTATTGCCGCCCATGTGCACATGCTATATACGTTCCTATCGCCACCGCTGAATGCTAAATACGTACATATTGCCGCTGTGGTACGAATGGTAAATACGTACCTATCGCCGATCCGGTGCGAATTCTAAATAGGTTCATATCGCCGCTAAAAATTTCCCCGACCCCCCAATCTCTCCTACCTCCTCACCTATTTTTTTTACTCTCCCCCAATCCTGAGAAATATGTTTAGAACAAAAAAAGGAAAACATTTGGCCCGACACCTAAAAAGTGTTTCCTGACCCCTAAAACTTTCCCCGACCCCCCCAAACTCTCCAGTCCTCCCTCCATTTTTTTTTACGCTCCTCCAACACTGAGAAATCTTTTTAGTTCAAAAAATAAAAAAAAATAAAGATTGGCCCGACCCCTAAAAAGTTTGTCCTGACCCCTTAAAATTTCCCCGACCCCCCCAATCTCTCCAAGCCCCCCAAACTTTTTTTTTACTCTTCCCAACTCTGAGAAATATTTTTAGTACAAAAGAAAAAAAATTGTCCTGACACCTTAAAAGTTTGTCCTGACCCCAAAAATTTTTTCGACCCCCCCCCCCAATCTCTCCAGCCCCCCTCATTTTTTTTACTCTCCCCCAACCCTGAGCAATATTTTTAGTTCAAAAAATAAAAAATAAAAAAAATTTTGCCCGACACCTTAAAACTTTGTCCTGACCCCTAAAACTTTACCCGAACCCCCAAACTCTCCAGCCCCCCTATTTTTTTTTACTCTCCTCCAACTCTGAGAAATATTTTTAGTTCAAAAATTAAAAAAAGAAAAAAATTTGGTCCGACCCTTAAAAAGTTTGTCGTGCCCCCTAAAAATTTCCCCGACACCCCAATCTCTCCAGGCCTCCCCAAACTTTTGTTTTACTTTCCCCTAACCCTGAGAAATATTTTTAGTAAAAAGAAAAGAAAACATTTAGACCGACCCCTAAAAATTTTGTCCTGATCCCCCAAAATTTCCCCGACCCCCAATCTCTCCAGTCCCCCCCCCACACTTTTGTTTTTACTCTCCCCAACCCTGAGAAATATTTTTAGTTCAAAAATTAAAAAAAGAAAAAAATTTGGCCTGACCCCTTAAAAGTTTGTCCTGACCCCTAAAAATTTCCCCGACACCCCCAATCTTTCCAGGCCACCCCAACATTTTTTTTACTCTCCCAACTCTGAGAAATATTTTTAGTACAAAAAAAAATAAAAATTTGTCCCGACCCGTAAAAAGTGTTTGTCCTGACACCTAAAAATTTCCCCGACCCCACAATCTCTCCAGGACCCCCACCCTCAATTTTTTTTTACTCTCTCCCAACCCGGAGAAATATTTTTAGTACAAAAAATTTAAAAAAATGGCCCGACCCCTTAAAAATTTGTCCTGACCCCTAAAAATTTCGCCGATGCCCCAATCTCTCCAGCCCCCTCCCCAATGTGTCAAACGAAAATGCATCCGAACGACACTTATCTAAATTAACGGTAATCGATCTTGCATTGGTTTATTTACACATTCATTAATTAGATGATCTGCAACGCAACATGATACAATTATTTTTCATCAGTAATATCGTTATTTATACTATCAACAAAGTATCTAACACTATGTGTGCCAAGGAGGGCAACGTAATAAAATCTCGGCCTCTGGCAGAGAAATCTGTTTCCCACATCTTACTGAAGAGGTTAAGCGTAATCAGTAAAAAAAACAAACAATCGTTTTACTTAACCGTCTTATCGCCGCTGTTTGTGGTGACAACACAGAGACGGTCGCCATGCTCTGGAAAATATACTTTTCCATAATTTCTTCGTGTAGCCATGGAAAACCTTACATGTTATTAGAATAAAAAACGTTATTTTAAAGAAGTAAAAAAAGCATGCATCGCGAATCATAACCGATCGCATGGAACGTGGCACCCTCTTCCTCATTAAGTGTTTAATTTAGAGTTTTATTTGTTTATATTTGTAGGATTTGGACGAATGGTGTTCATAATAATTGCCGCATTTACACAAACAAACGTAGGTTAGGATACATTTTTGGCAATAAAAACATGGTAACACAGCATCGTTTATAATGTCGAGTCGTCGAACATTAACTCACCCCTAAATGTTTATGTACAACAAAGGAAGAAGGAAAATAAACGAAAATGAGGAGGAAATAAAAACTTTAGTTTGCAAAAGTTTGCCTAATATACACAAATCGAAGATGGATATATACTAAAAAATGAAAGATATAGTTGTCTTCTATTGCTGTTCTTACACTTGCCGCTATCGATTTATAAAAACAAACATGATTATTACACCCCATTGTAATTGAATATACTTGGGAACAATCAGTTATCAGCTGTTCATAATTTACTAGAAAATCTGTATTGATATAATTATAGCGTCGAGTTTATATGCAGTAGTTTTCTTGGATGAAGCGCATGTGTGTTTGCAAACTTACGGTCGTGTTGACTCTGGGGAGAACTAAACGAATTAATATATAAACAGCAGATTTAATAATTTAAGACAGAAGTTAGGTGCAACAAAGTGCGAAATCGTAGTGCATTGGAAATTAAAGTTGAACTGAATAGAGCGTTTCGGAAAGGCAAAACAAAACAAACGAACAAATGTTAAAGTTACGTTTGTTTTTTTGCGGGTGAGAACATCTGATTCTCCTCTAAGCAAACTCTCCAGACATAAAATTGCAAAGAACAAAATGTATCTGAACGCAGAACACGGCAAGCTAAGTTCATTGAAAGCAGCAGATGCAAATTAAAAAAATTAGTAAGTTCAAAAAGTGTGGATAAAAATGGACGCCGTTTCCTCAAAAATCGTTGAATTTGTTCCAAAATGTATTGAAAAGTTTGGTTGAAGTTATCGGGGATTTGAACGAATATGACCTTTAAAAACATTCGAAAACATTCATTTTTAACAAGATTATAGAATTTGTATACATTTTTATTAGTTTACACCAATATTTACTATTTATAAATTTCACCGTGAGGAGGGAGTAGCTTACACCACGACGATTAACCGTATAATTTGTTTTGTCTGCTTTACGGCATATCAACTGTTTTGTGTTATATAATGACGATACACTAAGCGTCGTTAACGATTAATGGTACATGTTTTATTTAATAGAAACTATGATTTTACGGGACGGTGAAGAAGGTTGATCGTAACATTCACAAATTGTATTAATCTGAATGTATATTGGCGAAGATATCTTAGGGAAAAAAAATTAATACATTTGATGTGTGAAATTGAACAATACACCTTAATTCAAGACGGACGGATCAAGTTACCAAATGAAAATAAATAGATGATTTTTATACTAACGA
>OY744527.1:100583846-100603846 GCA_963556195.1 Sepiola atlantica
TATGTTATCGATGGGGCCCATATCTTTAGATACAATTAAGTTACCTAGTGTTAATTGTGACTGGGTCAAATGAGACAATGAGTGCGGGTCAAGCTGACATGCAACGAAAGGAGACCGTTATGAGGGAATCATGTTTTTGTAAAACCATAATAAAGTTACACATTCGGTTGATACACAAGGAATCTCGGGTCAGAGAAAGTCAGATATCGGGCGATTGTGAATGTCGTGTTTGATTGGCGACCGGATGAGGTGTCGGTTGCGTCATTTGTTTTTTTTATCAAAAACGAGAGTTTTTTGAAACAGAACGCCTTTGGAAGTGATAGCGTTAACATCACGATGTAGCCGATCGTCCTGAAAGCAAGCGGACCCAATAAAATATGGGGAGTTTTTGAAAGAGTCTGGGCCTTGGAGGCGAGCCGAACGGTCGACTTCTCTATGTGTCTTCAAATGAAAAAAGACAACGTTCTTGGGAGCTCGGAGCGTTAAGTCGAAGATCTAGTCGCTCGTCGTAATGGCTGGATCTCGAAGGAGATCCAGTTCCCCGTGCATCGTCGCATATCACAGCGAAAAGTATAAATCAGTGAAGTACAGAATCGAGCGAATGTATGGAAAACCCTTCCACTACCAAGTCCAGAATAAAAGAATCGAATCTATCTGATGAAAAATTCCCTCCGAGTGTTGTCTCCTGTCTGTCTATAAAATTTGTCAACAGAACAAAGACTACCAGCATCGATCACGGCCAGAGACTTAATGAAACCGCCGACACAAATGGTGAAAACGACCAGGCGACGAAAGAAACTGTAAGATAACTTTTTGTATTGAACATTTTTGGGTCCTAATCTGATAAACTGAGAGAGTTGAAACGGAAAGAAAAAGTGCACCATGTTTTAAAGAAAAGATGTTTAAAGTTAACAGTGTTTAATTTGAATCTAATTTGAAGGTGAAAAAAAAAGTGTGTTACGTGTTAAAAAGAAAGAAAGAAAAAGTGTACCATGTTAAAAAGAGAAAAATGTTTTTACGGGAAAAATGCTTAATGTCAAGAAAAGTGTTTAAAAAGTAATGTGTAAAAGTATTGGCAGTTTAAAGGCTTCAAAAAGCCTTAAAAATGAGTGTTAAAAAAGTTTGAAACCGCTTGTAAAGCTTTCGTATTTTTTCCACATTTTGAGGAGCGTTTAAGAGACTATTGGTTTCGTGGCAATAACTTTGTAACAAATGCCTGTTGTGTTCCGTAATGTAACAAATCTCGTTTTGGTGACCGTGACCTGTCGTTTAAGCGAGAACTGCCGCGCCCGATTCCGAAACGTGTATGTAACATATGTACGTATATATTTCATCCTTAATAATCGGGATTCATCAGCATATAGATATGACTATTCACTACCGGTAATGCGAATCAAAACTCCGGATTTCGAATATTTTGCAACTCAAATCCGACGCCTTAACTACTCGGCTGTTGAACAGCGAATACACTGTGATAATTTTAACACTTTATACGTCGGCTTGACGTCATAGAGTGTGCGACTTTAATGGCCGGAACGATGCACTTTAAGCAAGCGACGTCGTACTGTGTTAATACTGCACTTACAGTGCTCTACTAGACGGGTTTTCTAGGAGCTACAAATAATAAATATGTGTTATTGTTTATTATCTATGTACGTATACGTTTCGTCCTTAATAATCGGGACTCATCAGCATAGAGATATGACTATTCACTACCGGTCATGCGATTCGAAACACCGGATTACGAGTATTTTGCAACTCAAATGAGACGCCTGATATATATATATATATATATATATATATATATATATATATATATATATATATATATATATATATATATATATAAGTCCCCGAAACAATTTTTTATGGTAAACAAGGCTAGCGTAAATTCTTGGAAGAAAACTAATATAGTTACTGCAAAAAGTAAATTGACTTACAAAAGAGTTATTTTCCACCGAACGACTTGGGACTAATTTTTTAAATTTTTTTATATAGTTTTAATTGTTGTGAAACTTCTGAGACTATATATATATATATATATATATATATATATATATATATATATATGCATAACATGAAACGAATCGTATATAGGTGCCGCAAAAACACTTAATAATAGGGTTTATTTACATATAAGCAACATAAAAATCCAAGAAAACAGAAAATTGTTTGTCTCTCAGGAAAATTAAAAATAATGCCTATCTTCCAAACCCAAAATTACTCATACCTTCTAACTAAGAAAAACACTTTATATTTACATTCAACCCAACATTAAACAAATCATAACACAAATCAAACAACATGCGGACCACACGCATCTACATACATATGGAAACGATGGTACGTACATGTATAGACGGGAACCCATGTGCATGCACACGCATGTGCATGTGGGCATCCGCATACATAGAACGGATAGGTGGCACGCGTGCGTGTATGTGTATGTATGTATAGACATACAAGTAACAATTGATGTGGGCGCTCGCGTGCGCGCGTGTGTGTTTGTCTATCAATATGTCTATCCATTGATCAATTTATGTATCTATCCATCTATCTATCTTTCTATCTATCACTCCATCAATCGATCCATATATCTACTCTATCCATCCATCTACCTATCTACTTATCTACTTATCAATCTATATATAATATACTTATCGATATATCTATCTACTTTTCTTTCTATCTATCTATCTATCTATCTATCTATCTATCGATCCATACACCTATCAATTCTATTTTATCTATCTATCTATCTGTCTATCTATCTATCCATATATCTACCCATTTGTCTACCTATCGATCAATCTATCTATCAATCTATCTACTTATCGATCTATCTATCCACTGTTCTATCTATTTATCTATCTATTAATCTATCTATCGATCTATCTATCCATATACTTATTAATTTTATCTATCTATCTATCTATCTATCTATCTATCTATCTATCTATCTATCTATCCATCTATTTTTCAATCTATCGATCAATACGCCTATCAATTCTATTCTATTTATCCATCTATATATATATATATACATATACATTTACATATATATATATATATATATATATATATATATATAATCTTTGCCCAAGTACAGAAATTTTATTCTACATACATACGTGACTGTTCCTACTGACCTTTATTTCCTTTCTCTCTCTATCTCCTTATCTTACTCTATCTGTATATATATATATATATATATATATATATATATATATGTGTGTGTATATATTTTTATATATGTGTGTATGTATAAATATATATATATATATATATATATACATATGTGTGTGTGCGTGTGTGTTTGTTTGTGTATATGTATGTGTGTGCGTGTTTGTAAGTATATGCATATATGGACGGAGGCAGACACGTATGGATAAACGCGGACGCGCCTACCTACACGGACCAAGACTAACAACACACACACACGTAAGTAAGCAGACAGCGTGTCGACAAGGTCATACAAATTGAAGAAAAACTCGAAGTATTCGGAACAAAATGTACTCAACCGCATCACAGATAAAAGTCAAAATCACACATACTTAAAAGAAGCAAAAACTATGAAAACACATACACCCACATACACACATGCACATACGCACGCACAGTCAAAGTAACATCAACCTGTTAAAGGCTTGAAACGCGTTATGAAATCGCAAAATGATAAAATGATTAAATAATAAAATAACAAGCAAATGTTAAAAAAAAGTGTTTTACTGATGTTGCTAGCCTCATTCTTTCAAAAAAATATACATGCAAATATATATATATATATATATATATATATTAATTGTATTGTTGTTGTTTCCTGAATGTTAATCTAATGAAACTCCAATGTTTATGAAATAGTACTCAATAACAGGTAGAGCTGTATCATAGAATAAAGTCGTGTATTTATACAAATATGATTGGCTACACATGTACACAGCTTTTTAATTTTCTACGGGTCATCTTACAAAATTAAACTAAGATAAATAGATATACATTATTGTATACCCCTTTAGTTTATTTTTGGATGGAGAGGGAGTTGGAAGTGAAGGACGGAAGAAAGTATATTTGACGGGCAAAGTATTTGGAACATTTGTCGATTCATTCATACAAATACTAACAGTTATTTTGAACACACACATACGACTCCTTTATTTACGCTTCTGCATTCAAGGCTTTTAATTTTTAATTACTCTGTGTTGCTTTTACGATTTTTTTTTATAATTCGGCAGTACTTTTCAAGTATCTTGTCTACTTCTTATATCCTGGTCAGTGCTATTTCTCTAAGGGCAACATGCTTTCATATTATATATATATATATATATATATATATATATATATATATATATATATATATATATATACCTCTTTTGTAGCGCTATGACACTTACTATATTCATTACAAGTAGGTTTTATTTATGTCAAATTGTATATGGCTGTCACAGATTCCGAATGGATAAGCGTATTGGATTTTCGTTAAGAGTGACACGAATCCAATGTTTTAATCGCTTGTTCGTCAGTACTCTTATATATAGTCACACAAATGAGTGTTAGTGAACATGAAACATATACGTCCGTTTATAATGAATATTTACTAATACACATGATTATTAAGGCATCCTATCAGTACATTAACTTTGAAAAAATATGCAAAGTTTCTATTTAACCAATTTTGTCGAAAGTTATTTCCCTTTATGAGAGCTGTAACCCTCTCTGAGATTTACTATTATCGTAAATTTATATAGGATTTATTCTCGCAAATTTAATATAGTTATAACGGTGACCAAATATTAATGTAGCATTTGAGTTAATAGCGACTCAAGTCCAGGTTTCGAATCGTTTGACCAGCGCGACATTATAAGTACAATGATGAGTGTTACTAATCATTACACATATATGTCCGCTAATGATAAATATTTATTTCTGAAAATGTTTATATATATGTATATATAACATACATGACACACAATTAAGAAAACCAATTGAAAAATTAAAACCACAATATTGAGAGCTGCAGAACAACGAAGAATAAAAAAATATACTAATATATATTATGAAAATAAAAATACACATAGCAGATATAACTTTAAATAAATGTAATCGTGTTATCATACTGTACTTGTCTTATGATGCCGCTTCTATCAACGGTTGCCTATTTAATTTTCATGAAACACACACAAATATGTATATGTATACAAATATATACATTAACATTTAAATCAATTACTGAATTATTTTTGACTTAACTACAAAGACAAATCACTAAATTGCATCAAGTAGTCAAGTATTTAGGGATTACTATAAATGTATATGCATTTTTGACGAATTAAATTATTTTCAAATTACGTGGAACGTAAAGAGCATTCACAATATATATATATATATATATATATATATATATATATATATATATATATAAAGAAAGGAAGTCTTCCTTTCTTTAAAAAATAGCGCCAATCTGCGCATGACATCGACAAGACTAAACTTCTAACGTCTTAAAGAACCCGACGTATTTTCGACCCCTCGGAATTAATACCACCATCAAAATGATGAGAAAGAAAAAGAAAAAAAACTATAGAACAGTCTCGCTTGACAAGGCTGTATTTTACAACGAAAATTCGCGATAAAAATTTAAATAAATGAATTTTTCATTTAAAAAAAAAATGCACGATTGTTGATTTTCAAAAATATTTAATATATGTTAATACAACATACCTTGCGAATGCAAAGGGTTCGATAGTCCTAGGGATAAGGCTATCTAAATAAAAAAGGGCAATGCAATATTTATGCACTTAACTTTTATAACTAAGTATATGTTTTAAATTGCTTATATATATATATATATATTCATATATATATTTATATATATATTGTTTTTGTGTTTAAAATGAATTATCATCAGCTTTTAGAAGGAAAGATTCGTGTAATGTTTTCACGGGTTTCCAATTCTTATGCAAGGCAGCCACAATACAGAACTATATCAGTATTTATCCTTATTTATCGAGGCAGGTATGCTGTTCGCCGGAAGGTCTGAGAAAATGCACACATACTCAGCTATATTTAGGATTTACTCAAGCAAATAACAAGTAGATGAACAAGCATTTCTATAGGAAAATACCTTAGTCACAATGGTGAAGGTCGAACAAAGATTCGAAGTAAATCAAAAAGCTATCAGGTTCTACGCTGCAATGAAAACTTCTTCTCTCATTAGTTTTAGAAAGTTATTAGTAAAGGAGATTATTTACATAAAAATATATCAGTTTGATTGTATTACATATTTGTTACTTAAGGGAAGTTATGTGTTTTTTACCTAGATTCAACCTATTTATTTGGAATCAAATTAATAATCTCAGAATGGATAATCCCTAATTAACTTACCAAGCTATTTGAGTTTAAATATTTTTAGATCGACAAAGTAAATTGTATGCCATTTATATGACGTATATTTAAAGTATAGTAAAAATAAAACGCGAATATGCTTGTTAAAGGAATGGTTTTCTTCTTAGTAATGAATTTATAATCTCTATTTAAATTATTAGTTATTCTCCATACGTTCAAGTGATAGCTAGAATGAATCAATTGTTCATAAGAAAACATGCAATAGTAATTAGGGTTATATTACCCATTTTCTAAGCAAATGCTGTATCTCCTACCATTAATTATACTCATATAGATGTTTAAAAGCTTAAACTGTTATCATCATAGCATTTTGTATTTTTATTTTTAATATGTTTTTTGTTTCTATTTACTTTAACAATAAAGATGTATTTTTAAGGATTGTTCAATTTATGTTGTATGGGTATTTTGTTTTTCAGGTCCAACATGTGTTAAAAAGAGAGTCTATGATTAAAAAATATGTCATATTTCAAAGTACGATGTTAAATTAGTGTTGTTGTTGAATCAATATATTCAAATTATTATTGTTGATATAAGTGTTATCATTATTTATATAGTTGGTTATCGAGTTATTATTATTATTATTATTAGTAGTAGTAGTAGTAGTAGTAGTATTTGTACTCACTCAGAGTTCTCACAGAGATCATCGTCAGTGACTGCTCACTGACAACAACTAGTGATATTTTCTTGAGTCTAAGTGTCAACAAGCCTCCCCAGATTTCCATTATTCTTTACCTCTTTTCAATAACCACCGCAAATAACCTTGCGGTATCGCAACATCCCCTTACAATTGATTTCTCGCTGGTAAGGACCCTTGGTCTTCTCTGGGATTTTGGTGGCAATAAGCCTCCCTAATTTCCCAGCATTCTCCGCACTTTTCCAGTGGAGGTCTGGTTTGTGCTGTCCCTCCTTGTCTTCTCATCTTCCTCGACCCTCTACAAATATTTTGTCTTGTTTCAGCCTAGGCCGGCACAATTAAAAGATTTTGGGGGGGGGGATGAGGGGGGGGCTGAAAGAGGAGAGCTTATAGTGTTTCTTGTAATCTATGTTCCTTGGTTCATGTCTGTGTGTTGTCAGCTGAGGCCGGTGTAATTTATTGGGTGAGGAATATTATGAAGTGATGTTTCTTGCAGTTTCTTTTCCTTGGTTCGTGCTGTGGTGTTCTTCGTGTGGTTTGTCCTAATCACATTGCTCTGTGCAGCCATCAGTAAAGATTCCGTTTCTCTGTTCAAGTTTCCGTTTCTTAGCAATGCCCAGCTATTTTCGTTGGTTTCTTTTCATGTGAGTCTTACTAAGCGTCCACGTACTTGTTTTTCTTCAAACTTTTCTTTTCTTGTCTGTTTGTGTCCGATTTCAAGGCTACCTGCGTTGTTCGTTGACAGTGTCTCTTGCTGGTGTGGTCAGCCTTTCTGTGTTCTGGTTTATGCATTTCTCCAGCTCTTTTTTAGTGTCGACCACACAGTCTTCTATACTTACCAGTCCTCTTCCCTCTTCGTTTCCTTTCACGTAGAGCCTGTTTGTATCGTCTTTTTGATGTTGTGCATGGTCATTAATTTTATAGTCCTCTGGTCAAAGTGCCTGAGTTCTTCTTTAGTCAAGCTTATGAATGGTCCAGAGTATCTTATTAGTGCTGCTACCCATTTATTTATTAATTTGATTAGGTTTCTCCTATATGATTTTGTTTCTAAGAGCTTTCTTGTTCTTCTCAGATATTCTTTTCCAATCTTCTCTTTCATTTCTGTAGATTTAGTGGTGTATGCTACCAAAACTCCCAAATATTTATAGCTGTCTTGTTCGTCTAGCGCCCTTATCTGCTCTTGGTTTGGAAGTTTCATGCCCTCAGTTTCTTTTTGCTTTTAGCAAAATATTTTAGGCCGTCCATGTACATGAGGTGGTTTATTCTTTGTTATATGCCTGTGAACTTGTATCCGGCATCACATTTCCTGAGTATGTAGTTGCGTGGCATCATTGCTATGATAAACTGTATTAGTGATAGGGAGTCTTCTTGGAAAATGCATCTCTGTATTTTGATCTCCGTCAAGTGTTGTACTCCAGCTAAGAGTTCTAATTTCCATGTACCCATTGCTTTTTTGATGAGATTAATACTCCTGTCAGATATCTTGTACATTTTCTGTAGTACATGTAGTCAATTCATGCCATAAATATGTTGCTTTTAACTTTTTTCATGATCTTTTAATCTATGTATTACATATATAACATATCATTATCATTATACTCATTATTATTATTATCATTATTATTATTATTATTATTATTATTATTATTATTATTAGGAGTAGTAGTAGTTGTAGTAGTAGTAGTAGTAGTAGTAGTAGTAGTATGTACTCACTAGGAGTTCTCCCACAAGTCATCGTCAGTGATAATAACCGGTAGTGATTCCTGGATCTAAGTGACAATAAACTTGCATACATACCCAGTACTCTCCCCCTGTGTTTGATAATGATTGCAAATCACTTTGCAGTATCGAAACAGCCGTCTATCATTTATTTCTCGCTGACATCGACCGTTGGTCTTTTTTAGGATATTTTGATCTTTTTATAGCAGATCATGGGTACCAATTTTCCCTTTCCGACATCGTTTTTCTTCTTTTCGATGCAGTCCACGACTGTTTAGGAATTAGTACATTAGTTCTTTAAGTTGTGCCTTTAGAATTTTCCACATCGTTAGTAAACAGGTTATTGGCTTGTAGTTGTTTGGGATCATTCTATTTCTGACATTTTTTGTAATAGCGTTGTCGTTACTTTTGTTAACCACTCTGGTACATCGATTTTGTAGATAAATGCTCTTAGTTCCAACGCTAGCCTTTCATGTAGGGTCGTGAATTCTTGACACAGTATATATGTATTCCATTGTGGGCTTGTGCTTTCCAGTTCGCCGTGTTGACTTAGTGTTTTTGTCATTTATTTCTGTTTCTGTTCTTTCCTCAATTTCATGTAGTTCATCTTTTAGGTTTTTAATCCATTTGGCATTTTTGTTGCGTTTTTTAGGCTTTTCCCATATCTTGCCTTAGATGTATTTTGTCTCTGTCTGGTTCTGTTATTCTGTTGTTGTTCTTTCTTTGTTTACGTTTATGTAAAACTGGCTTTCACTGTTTCCAAAGGTCGTGTTTTGGTTGTTCTATTCCGATTTGTATCTATATCGTCTCAGGCTTCCTTCTATTGCTGCTATCTTTCGTTTCAGTGATGCATGTTTCTTATTTAGTCTTTGCTTGTAATTCAGAGTTCTGCTCTTCCATCGGTTCCTGTTCTGTATAATCCTGTTAACGATTTTAGCTTCGTTTCGAAGTTTGGTGATCTAGGTTTCCAGTCTGAATTTTCACCCAGGCTTTGTCGGTCCATTCTTTTCGCAAGTCTTTCTTTCTCTTTTTCGTTTTATACTTATTTAGTTTGCCCCTGCATATATCAAGTTGTTTAGGTCTGTGATAGGATCTGTTGAGATGTACGCAAGGAGTCTGTTTACTTTCTCTGTTAATTTTTTAACTTCTTCCAATCTTCGATCCTTAGAGATGGGAGTTTTTTTTTCTCCGTTATGAACCATACTGTCCACTTCTCTTGCTTATTCCTCTATGAGTTCTGTAGTTCCGTAGTCTTTCACGTCTTCGACCTGGGATTTTCGTCAAGTTGTGTTTCTTGATTTGTTACGCCATTTGTCTTTTGTTTGATTTCCGTTTATTCAAGCTCCGAGAGGCACCCTCTCTTGAAGACCTGTCTTTCTTGATCTACTATCTTTTTGTTACGTTACTTAATGGTCATTAAAAATGTCCCATAGATATTTTATTCGTTTTCAGTAGCCTCTTTGCGTAGGGTGGCGGCCATCGAGTAGCATTACATTACCCCTCGATTCTCTATTGTGGTCCATTTCCTTTGTGTATTTTCTTTTAATTCCTGCTTTCTTGTGTTGAGTCTGTGTTCTTATCATATCTAGACTTAGAGAGGTTACTAACCTGTTTTTTGGTCCGTGATATTGTTCACGAAACTCAATGGGCAAACATTTGTAAGATGCGAACAGAGTCCATTATATTGGCCAATGACGGATCACTTTCCCATCATGACCTCCATATCTTTCTTTCAGTCCCATGGCTGCTACTTGTACTTGCAGACATTTGGCATTGATTGATATTTGTTGCAACATCAGGCCCAGGCTTAATCTATCTGTGGTCCTGTCACCAGGATAATGTTCATGCCATTTTAATGAAGGACAATGTGCACTATCACACATACATGAAGGGACATTTACGATAGACAGGTCAGTTACAAAAATAATGGTTTATTATTATTATTATTATTATTATTATTATTATTATTATTATTATTATTTCAACAAAATCTAACGACACGCTTGTGAATCAAATTTTTCTCTATACAATTGTTATTGAGGGGCCAATTACTTTTTCAGTCTACATTCGCAAGACTGGATTTTTTATCAGATCAGATTTTTCTAGTATTATTAATTTTAGACCGTATGGAACTGTCAAGTAAGATATTGTTATTATTATTGTGTTCTTGTTCATAACTGCTTGTATTTAATTGCGCTTTTAGTTATCCACGATTATTTTGTAGAATTATCCTGGTATATTAGTTAGAGATTCAAGGTGAAACTTAAAAATTGAACCATGTTAACCTCTACTCTTATTAATATTATTCATCTTATTTTGTACTTATAATATATTTGTTTCTTTATTAGTTAGTTGACTCATTTGTTTTTATTGCGGGCTTACTTTGTCAACTTATTTTTTATTATTGTTGCCTAATCTATTAACCCAATTATCCATTTTAATTTTACACTAGGCTTATATAATCAACCTTTTTTACTTAATCAATACACCTATCTATCTATATATCTATATATCTATCTATCTATATCTAAATCTCTCTATCTGTCTGTCTCTCTCCCTCTCTCTCCCCCTCTCTCTCTCTCTCTCTCTATATATATATATATATATATATATATATATGTATGTGTGTTCATCCAATTAAGTGAAATGTAATATTGCCATTTTTTTTAACATTTATATTTCTCGCACAACTCTACGTAACATAGTGCAGTTCATTGTTAACATTTTATCGATTCGATATATGTATGGATACGTAATTGTATTCCTGATAATTTAAATGTATGTGATAAGTTTTTATAAAATAATAACATGACTATTCGTCAGTGCCAATATATTGGTATATATAGAGTGAGATATTCAATTTTCTGCATATTATCGCTTAGTATGATACGTATGAGTAAACAGAAACATCATCCATACGTTGTGTGAAATTCGGAAAACCCCGAAAATGGATTAATATCTAGACAGGGTGTTCGCGGTTTGCTACCTCGAAATAGCTTGGAAAAGAGAAGATAAACTTGTTCAAAACATGTAGTCACAAATCAAGATCAACTGCTAGAGATTAACTTTAGATGAATCGAATCATGATTTGAAATCGATGGGCTACCTGTGGTCTACTTTTAAAAGTCTTGAATGATGCTTGCGTAGATTCAACAACAACCCGTAACCTATATCAATCTAGCTATAACAGAAGACTTCCGAGTTCGAAACTATTACTAACGTTTTTACATCCAGTTTGGCCGAGTGAATATCGGAAGTGGACTGTTTATAAATGGAACTGGAATATCTTAAGATTCTGAAATTCCTCATTTTATAGCGTCAGTTGAATGTTATACGAGGGATATCATGTGAAACACGTGAAATAGCGTATCGCCTATTCTTGCTCACCATTCTAGATAGCCGATATATATGATCGTTCTGATGTAATGCGTGGTGCATGGGTATTATTTACCTCATTCTTTTATCCAGCTATCTGACATTTATTTACAGATGTTAAATAGTTCATACTATCTTACTGGTGATTGTCTAAGTATTTAGTCTTTGTACTGGAGTTACCACCATACCATTTAGTTTCAAGTCACTTTCTTATTCCTCTGACATATTTGTTTAATCATCTGTTAGAACTCTGTTGATTTGACGATCTCTGCTTGAACATTCTCAGATATATTTTTTATCATTTTCACACGAGTCATTATTAGAGGTTGTTCACTAATAATAACAAATGTTTTTTCTGAAGTTCGCCTAATATAATATTACTAATGATACTTTATGTTATTATTATCATTATTATCATTATTATTATTATTATTATTATTTGTACTCACTAGGAGTTATCACACAAGTTATTGCCAGTGATTGATCACTGAAAACAACCAATGGTGTTCCCTAGAGTCTGATTGACTTTAAGCCTCCCCAGATTTTCAATACTTTTCATCTCTTTTCGATAACCACCGTAAATGACCCACATCTGATTTGTCGCTGGTAACAACCATTGGTCTGTATTGGAATTTGCGTGGCGATAAGCCTTCACATGGTCCCAGTACTCTCCGCACTCTGCCAGTTGATGTATGGTAAGTGCTCTGTTCTCAGGTCTTCCCATCCTCCTTGACTCTTCGCGACCATTTTGTGTGATATCAGTCGAGGCTGAAACCATCATTTCATTTGGAGGGGAATTTTATTAAATGTAATGTAGTTTCTGTTCCTTGGTTCTTCTGTTGGTGTGCTATCTGTGCTTGTTTTTTCCCTATTACAAGTTGCATGGGAGTGATTAGTCTTCTTAACTTATATGGTTGGTTTTCGCATTCAAGAATTTTCCTAAAGATTTCAGCTGTTTTCATCATTGCTGTCCGTTTGCATAGTTACCAGTGTATTGCTTTCCCCACGCAGTGATGTCTGTACTTGTATTCATTTTGGGCTACTTTGCTACATTAAATATTATGTTTTACTGTTTTGTGTTTTTGTCCACATAGTCTGAATTTACAGCTCCTCCTCCTACTTCGGTTTTTTATCACGTCGAGTATGTTCGTATCGTCTTTTAGATGTAGTCCGTTTTGCACAGTGATTCATTTTCTTGTCTTCTAGTAAAGCTGTCTGAGTTCTTCTTTAGTCGAGCCCATAAATGCTCGAGAGTATCTTATTAGTGATAATGGCCAGATGTTTATTTCTTTTACGAGGTTTGTGCTATTATTAGTATCTATATATTAATACGCTAAGGTGTACGTACGTGTGTCACGCTCCGACAGAAATTCAATAAATAAACAACAAATAAATTGGAAAGAGAGACTTGGAATCGAAACTGTAACATCTAGCTGAAAAGCGGTGACTTTACCACTGAGCTAACTAAATGAAGTTGTTAAATAGATCAATATTCACTTAATTAAACCATTAACTGACCCCGCTCGCTACTGTCGCTTCAGAGTGGAAGGAGCAGGACATTTTGGAAGGAGGAGGAGACGACATTGGGAGAGGAGAGCGAGTCATTATTTATTTAGTAAACTAAACAGTTTAGGCACTTTCCTTCGGTTAAACATTTGAACGACGAGAGAGAGAGAGAGACAGAAATGTGAAATATTTTCATTTTACAATGCAACATTATCAAAAACAAAGGAATTTCTGTGCTTCAAATACTGTCGCTTCAAATACTGTCGCTTACTGGACAGAGAAGGAGAAAACGTGGTAAGAGTCATTATTCATTTAGTGAACTAAACAGTGTATGCACTTTCTGTTCGGTGAAACATTTGCACGACGAGAGAGAGTGTCCTAACTTATTTGTATGACTGTCGTTTTATTTATTTTTCATAGTCCGTTCATCTTTTAGCAAACTCCATGGATCTTCGTTATTCTCTGTCTCTATCACGGACCTGCGCTGTATCCCAGGTGTATCAAATTTGGTAGTGTTACGGCTATGACAAACAGTATTGATAATAGAGCCTCTCGTTCGAAGATGCTTCTGTATCGGTATCTCTGCTAAGCGTGCCTCCTTAGCTTGCAGGTGTATGCTCTATGTTCTTAATTGCGTACCCAGTAGATGTATCTGGATTTAAAAAAAAAAATCCAATTAACAATACTTGGGGAATTATGACTACGCTTTGTTGTAGTCAATTCGTTGATTACTATTTTCTTATATCGGTATTTTACTTGCTTAAGTAGTTTGGTCGATGTATAGCAGGTTAGTTATACTTTTTGTTGCGTTCATACACCCTTTACTTTACTTGGTGAGTATTTTGCGTCTCGAATAATCTGTCGCTTCCCGTTGTCTTTTTAAATTAACCTGGTCCTCTCTTTGGTCACCAACCTGCTATGTCTGTTTCTAGTATATATCTCATGAGTTGTCTTACTAAACTCTAGACCACTCTAGTGAGTTTCTTAAACAAGAATCCATCCATGTCGGCGTGCTTAGTATACGCACTTTCCAGTTTAACGTTTTCCCAAAGATATTCTTGAGGGATACTTCAAACGTTCCTGGTTTTGCACCTTCTTTAATTTTCTGAATATGTCCCCATTGAGCCCTCCCACCTGATGGGGGCAGATCTAGACCTAATGTCAATTTTAAATGTGAGAAAATCTAGCATCTTAAAAAGAGAGATTCAATATTGGGAAAATATTAAATTACTTCAGTGTAGAAGGATTTCTTCTTCACGTACCGAGAAAAGAACGGTTACCATACCGGAAGATGATAACTCTTTCTTTCTGCAGATATCTTTTAATATTTTGCAGCCACTTGGTATTCCTGATTTTGTCGTCATTTTACCCTATGTATTGTTCCAGAATTGTCTTATTTTTGACGGTTCCAATTGCTATGATATGTGTTTTCATTTTTCTTTTCTGGTAAAACTTGTTTTCAAATGTGCTATTTTGTTTCTACTATATAGATTTGTATCTATATCTTGTAGGACTTTTTTCTTGTGCTAATGTATGTTGCTTTAGTTGTTCTTGTATCGTGTATAGTGTTCTCGTTTTTGTCAGTCTCTTATTTTCCACTTTAATCGCTTTTTATCTATTTAGCTTCATTCACATTTTCGCTTCTTTATAATTCATGGATTTTCTGTTCCAATCTACCTTTTCATCTGTTTGTATTATCATTATCATTATTATTATTATTATTATTATTATTATTATTATTATTATTATTATTATTATTATTATTATTATTCACTTACAAGTCATAATTATTGATAGCTGACTGGCAACACCCCAGATCAGGCTGCCCTGTGGCTCCCTGAGACGAAATTCACCTACATTGACGTTTTTTTGTTTTTTTTTGTTTGTAAAACTTAATTATGTTCTACAAAACCAAAAACAAAAACAACAGCCCCTCTCCCTTTCTCCCTCCCCTTTTTTATTTTTATTTTTCCTACCCTACTCCCGGTCCTGGATATGACCTTAAACTACATCCGATGGTGAGATCCGGCTTACGGACGTTGGGGAATGTGGAGCCTCCTCTTAATTACCATTGCTCCCAGGTCCACCCTGACCCGGAGTGGTAGTACCTGTTAGGGTCCCAACTATGGGTTAAATAGAAACAGATATTAAAAGGGGAAAGAAACAAAAAAGAGAAGAAAACAAGACCAGATTCGGCATTAAATAACCCAAAAAGGGTTGATATGCCGTAAAACAAAACTACCAAACCAAAAACCCTGATTAAACATTTGAAGACATAAAGAACTTGAAGCATAAAAACTTTCACTATAATGACCAGATTCGGCATTAAATAACCCAAAAAGGGTTGATATGCCGTAAAACAAAACTACCAAACCAAACTAAATGTCTAGTATTCTACGCTTTCTCTTCTTCTGGTTCTGCTTCTGGTTCTTGTTGTTGTTGTTGTTCTTCTTCTTCTTCTTCTTCTTCTTCTTCTTATTATTATTATTATTATTATTATTATTATTATTATTATTATTATTATTATTATTATTATTATTATTAAACCTGTTAATTCTGGACAGATCTTCCAAATATATATTGAAAATTTAATATGTGCGGATTTATCTGTGCGGATATTTATGAGTGATATTTATTAATAAAACTGTTTCCAAATTCTTATATAAATTTTCATATCAGAATTCTTGACTGTCTTAGTTCCTTTATTTAAATATCTTAACCTCTGTCTTGGTCCCACGATACATAATTATATATAATATATCTTGGCATGATCATGTAACGAGATTCAATATAAATGGGATGTGTTATTGAAAAAATATGTTCATAAAATCATGTTTCAAATGTGTTTATTAGTTTCAAATTATATACCGACACTTTTATCGAGGATTGCGTTAGAAACATATTGAAGTACTTTACCTGAAACTTCTGTGATTTCTACAATAAAAAAAAAACATTACTTACAGATATATCCGTAGTTTCTTCCGAACAATTTATAAGATTGCCACACTTTTATGAAAGGGATATGACGATTTATTTCCTTGGAACATGATTGTCTTTCTTCACATACACACACAAACCCACACACCCACACCCACGCATATATATATATATATATATATATATATATATATATATATATATATATATATATATATAATGTGTGTGTATCTGTGCGTTTATTCAAACATTATGCATTTATTCATTAGATATGGCACACCTCGTGTTTCATGGATCAAACGTAACTGAAAAAGTTCAGCAAAAAATAAGAACGCGTCGAATCAATTCGTCAAGTAAAGTAAATATTATATTCGAAGCGTTTTGAATGTCTGCTGCAAATTCTCATTAGAGTCTGCTCCATGAAACCCGACGTATATTATATATAATCATTCAATAAATGTATAATATTGAAATAAACATATATCATGCGCTCTCATACACTTAAGCACTTTGTATTCATTCCTTGATAGTATATGTATGCTATACGCACTGAGTCGCAAGTTATATAGTATGGGCGGTATTTGGAAAATACTTGATATAATCTCTCCTTCTACTTTTTTCTATGACATTAATAAGTCTAATGGTGGTAGACGTTTTATATAAGATTATGTCATCCGCCTGATAGTCAAATACTCGAACATTGGAGTAACTCCCAAGAATGATGTCCTATTAGCAGGTTGAAAATACTGAGGCTGCTGCATTGGCATTTGGTGAATCGAGTGTGGACCAAGCAGTAGTTTCTGATGAAGCCTCTAGATGTCATATTATTTGGAACCGCTACGGCTTTTCTTTCCTCAATTATTTGCAAAGTTAATCTTTTACTTATTCATTCTCGCTGTGTTCTACTCATTCCTCCTTTGCTGACCTCTACAACAAATTTTCAAACCCCAACATAAAAAGTCATAAACCAAAAAATAATCGTAAAACAAGAACTCGAACTCCTGACGTAGATCACAACTATCAGGTATCATTTTCAAACATTAGAAGTCTTACTAAGGTTGGAATCTATTTACAAGGGACGAAACATGACTTGACTTTTCTCTACGAAAGTTTCTATAGAGTACTTCATGATCAATAGTTACTCGAACATTACCTCAAAATCCGACCCGAAGACGCCATTGTCATAGAATATGCGCCTATATCAGGGAAGATCGTAGAAACACTTCCAATAAAGTCCCTAGTTCGTCCTATATGTGTTTCTGTGTTGCATTTGCTCACATAATCTGTTTTCATCTTTGTCCTCACCAATGGCGTTATTGTTAGTGAAGAGAGTTCTGACAAAATGGACATAATACTGACTAATTATTCTCCTGGTAGCATTTATGTCTGTGGTGACTTAAATGTTTCACAGAGAAGAAAGGTTGCAAGTCTTTCTCTACTGTATCGATGTGTTCATGCTAGGTGTGCGACTGAACTCCGATCCCTTTTCACCCCTATATAACATTCACAATAATACCCTATCAAGCTGCAACCACAACAAAGCATTTTTCGTTTTTCTCTCTTTCTGTAATCAAACACCAAGCAGCAGTTCCATGATCGCGCTGACTTACAGCAAAATACCACCTCTTCACTGCAAACGTCCCTATATGCCCGACGAATTTTATGATGTAGTGGCTACTTTGTCCCCCACCGTTTGCCTTTTGGATTCCTTTCCTTTTATATTCTTCTCGGACCATACCAATATGCAGAAATTTAAATGTAATATGAACAAACATCTTGCTGCCCAAATCTCCACCTAGGTTACTCCCTCTAAATCTGAATCCTATCACAGTAATCATTATGGTTCAGTGGAAATATGTCTTGTTTGAGGTGAACATAAGATTACGTAACTCTCGCCTTATATAATGTGAAATAGGTAAATCGCGCTCTCACCTCCTTACATTATCTGACACAATCGCAATATATTTATTTCATTACTGACATACACATTACATCCTTAATTAATTCATTAGGAAAAATACACGGAATAATTTAGGTAAACTTAAAATCGTATATGTGCGATTGAATATTTATTAAGATGAAGTATATATTGATACACTACTGAAGTTATTTGAATCATCATAACGAAATTTGGGTACTTTACAAATTATATTAATAAAGCTAGAGTTATTCGTTTTATCGGTACAATCACCAAAAAGAAGCGGTTCGCTTTATATATTAGAATGATTTAATGATAGTTCGCCTAAAACCCTGGCGATACACAAAGAGGCAGTTCGACACTTTCGAATTCTGGAGACACATGACTTTTGTTTACGTTCTGTTAATATTAATATACATATAGATATTATTAATTTTTCTAATCTATTTTCTCTTTTACTAACTATCTCTATGATGTTATAGATATACTTTTGCTTATATTTAGTTTAACTAGTGTGAAACTGAACGTTTCGATTCTTATTGTCACTCTGAATGATATCTACGTTGTAACAACTTCTTTGTCTTCTGCTGTTCGGAACATCTTCCTTACTCGTCTGGACAATGGTGAAGGTTCTTATTAGGACTTGTCTTTTCCAGGTAGGATAATTGATAAATAAACAATGGAAAACATTCACAAAAAATATTGCTTTCATTATATCTAATGATACACATGACCCCCGGTGTGTTAGTACCGTGAAAGGAAGAGTGCTTAAACTAACGGCAATCTATCGTCGCCAGTGCTTACTTCTTGTAAGACATACAGTATAGCAAACAATGTTCTTAAGTTTTGCATTATATTATATATATATTTTTATTTTTTCGAATGTATAAGAACTTATCATTTCTAAACACACTATATATACAAGCTATACATAGTTGGTGTTGTATTGAAGTCATTATTTTCAAGTTTGTAAATAGGATTTTAAGGGTAAACTGTAATTACTACTGTATCTTTTGGTCAGTAAATAGTTAATTGTATGACAATTTAACTAATTTTGTTAACATAATAGTGCCTCAGGATTAATCGAGAGTTGTCTCTCTTCCCTTGGGTATTTGTTTTCGTATTAACGTTTAAACTCGAATAATTGTACATAATAAACTTAGTTTTCAGTATTATAATTTCTCTTTTCAAAAGAGGAAAAAAGAATTCTGGACGCGAAATACGAACGTAAATCACGATTATAATAAATGCGTATCTTCTGGAACTCTTGTTATGAAGTTGTTTTTATAAAACTACATGTGTAGATTATGTTTTAAATTTAACAATAAATATTTACGTTTTTTAAACAAAAGTAATAAAATATAATTCGTGTTTCAAGAGAACGTGTTTTTGGCATAAGTGTATTATATACAAGTAAGTTGCTAACGGTATTGCGTTTTGAATATCCTTTTAGTTTCCTTAGTAGTAAGGTCGAAATATTATTTATTATAGATTTAGGAGCATATATAGAGC
>OY744527.1:100611346-100638846 GCA_963556195.1 Sepiola atlantica
CGTAGGTAGGTACGGCACCATAACACCCCCTTCCAAGCCTTACCTCCTCAGGAGTCTTAATAACGTTTCCTTTTCGGATCTATCTCTAGGTAGTCCGGAGCCATTCGTTTTCTTTTTGGTTGTCGTTTATGTGTGACTACCTGGGGTGCTGGTAAGTTGAAGGTGTCATATATCACGTCCATCACGTCTTCTCCTTGTGGGGCGCTGTCAGTGTCATCTGACAGTCTTTTTCTGATCTGATTTGGATGTCTCTTATGCGAGAACCGTGGTCCTTTTATGATATAGACCATCGATCCGATCCTCTTTTCAATTGTACCGGGTTCCCAGAACGATGCATTGTTTTTGAACATCTTAAAATATACCCTATCTCCTGGGTTGTATGTTTTCTTCGGTACCGTAGAGATTCGGTCATAATTATTATGTTTAGGTGATAATTTATCAAACACGGACTTCACATTCCGCGCAAACATCATCTCTGCGGGGGATAATGATGAAGCTATGTTCATGTTTTTTGTAATTCTATATACTTGTAAGAATTGTTGTAAAGCCTTCTCCTTAGGAGTATCACCGGCCTTTATTAATGCTCTTTTTAATGTGTCTACGAAGCGTTCCGCCTGGCCGTTTGACCTAGGATGATACGGGGGCGTCGTTATATGTCTGATTTGAAACGTCGCGCAGAACTCCTCAAAATCTGATGACGTGAACTGCGTCCCATTATCACTCACCAAACAATCCACTACCCCAAAACGGGCAAATAGTTCATGTAGGAATCTTATCGTAACCTCTGACGTGGGACTCTTGCACCGTAGTACCTCGGGCCACTTTGAAAAACTGTCGACTACGATTAAGTAGTAAAATCCTTCCAATGGTCCTGCGAAATCCACGTGAATTCTTTCCCACGGACGGTCGGTCTTTGGCCATGGGCTATGCTTTATATGCGGTGCTTTTGCCGCTAAGGCACAGCCTTTACAAAGCTTTACTGCTTTTTCAATGTCATTGTCCATACCTGGCCAGTACACAAAACTCCTCATTAACCCCTTCATCCTGGTTATCCCTGGATTGCCAACATGAAATTCTTTCAGAATTTGCTTTCGTAGTTTTTCTGGGATGACCACCCTTTCGTTATGCATGAGTACGTCATCACAGAGTAAGAAACTCTTTGCCGCATGTAAATCCTTATCTACCAATTTCATTTTTGTTCTGGTGATAAATTCATCCTCTTGAGCTTCTTTTTTTATCTCGTATAGTGTCACCGGGAGCTCTCTCACTGCGTTGCACAAAATCTCTTTAAAATCTCCTTCTGTTTGAAGAGACGCAATCACTGTGTCTTCTAGAGTCTCTCTCTGTTTTGGCATTAATCTCGACAATCCATCTGCATGATAGATTTTATTTGAATGCAAATGTTGCATTTTAAAGTTGTAGTTTAATAAGATAGTTCCCCATCTTTGTAGTCTATTAGCTGTATATACAGGTAGGACTTTTTTAGATCCATAAATTGTAATTAGCGGCTTATGGTCTGTCTGTAAGGTAAATTGTCTACCATGTATGTATCGGTGAAACTTTGTTACTGCAAATATTATTGCTAGGGCTTCTTTCTCGATTTGAGAATACTGTTTTTCCGCTGGGAGCAAGGTCCTTGATGCATGTGCAATGGGTTTATGGGTTCCATCAGGCATTTTGTGTAGGATACATGCTGCTAAACCATATGAACTAGCGTCGCTAGCTACGATTATGTCCAATTCTGGATTGTAATGTGTTAGAAATAACTCTGACGTAAGTCTTTCTATGATTTTATTAAATGCATCCTGACATTCAGGTGTCCATACCCAGGCTTTACCTTTTTTTAATAGCTCATTTAATGGAGCACGCAAATAATGCATTTCTGGGATAAAAGCCTGGTAGTAATTTGCTAGGCCCAGAAAACTCTGTAATGTCATGACGTTTTCTGGCGCCGGCATGTTTTTTATTGCGGTAGCCCTTTCTGGGTCTGGTCTTCTGCCGTCCTTGTCGATCACATGACCCAGATATTTTATTTCCTCCAGGAAAAAATCACATTTTTCTTCTTTTACTTTGAACCCATAATCTTGGATTCTCGCAAACACTTGATTTACATGTTTTTGGTGTTGTTCGATATCTTTGCTGTTAATCAAGATGTCATCGAGATACGCTATTGCGAAATCGAGTCCGCCCAGCATTGTGTCCATTACTTGTTGGAAAATGGCTGGCGCGACCTTAACTCCGAACGCTAATCTTTCGAATTTATATAGACCACGATGTGTGTTTATACATAACAGCTTAGAACAATCTTTATCCACCGGTATTTGTAGGTATGCCTCACTTAGGTCTATTTTTGAAAAAAATCTTCCTCCATTTAAGCTTGCAAACACTTCTTCCGGGGTATGGAGTGGGTAGTGATAGTCCGCGAGGGCAGTATTCAGTCCTGTTGAAAAATCTGCACATGCATGAATCTCATTAGATTTTTTCTTTACATAAACCGTGGGTGCTGCCCACTGGCTGTGTTGTACTTTTGATAAAATACCCATCTTTACCAGTCGGTCTAATTCAGCGTTTATTTTTTCAATCGAGGCGAAGGGTACTTTCCTTTCTTTCCTAAATACCGGCAGTACATTTTCTTTTAGACGGAATTTTGCAGTCATTTTAGTGCAGCATCCAAGACCGCCAGAAAAAACCTCTGGAAACGAGTTTTTTAATTCTCGTTGTAGTTTTTCCGATTCTGTTGCGCGACTATTTATTTTTTTACAAAATATATTTATCGGCAACTTCCATAAATCAAATGCCTGCATAAAATCTGAACCAAAAAGATTATTCTAATCCTTCAGTACCAGTAGTTTGAGTTTTTTAGTATTTCCCATTAGGGACACATTTGTGATTAATTCTCCTTCAAATGTAATTCTTTCACCAGTAACTGTGCTTGCCAGCCTGTTTGTTCTTGATAGAGTAGGTTTTTTTAATCTCCTCCATGTATGTAAATTTATAATGGAAACGTCTGAACCAGAATCCAATTGCAATTTTATATTTTTATCCAGGATTTTCACCTGTACATATTTTCTTATGTTCATGCCAGTTTCCTTCTTTGTCCTAGTGGCTTGAATCCGCATTTTATTTCCTCTGCCCGTTCTGCAGTGCGAACTTTTATGTCCAACTTTTTTGCATTTCATACAGGTTTTAAAACGGAATGGGCACTCATTGTACCAATGTGGATTCACAGCGTGAACAAGGGCTTGGTGGCAATTTATTTATTTTTTTACTGGTTTGGTTTGTCTTTGTTACATCAAAATTATTATTTCTTATTTTTCTATAAGGTTGAGCTTTTGTTTTTTGATGTACCTTTTTTATGTGCGCAATGCCGGACAATTCAATGTCTTTTGAGTCCTGTTTTACATTTACAAATCTTTGACAGTCCTCAGCCAACTTTTGCAGCGTAAGGCTTGGTTAATTCTCTAATTTATTTAGAACTCTACGCCTTATCTCCGTGTCATTTCCTGAGATAAAACCTTGTACAAAAATTAGACACTTGAAATTATCTGCACTTAATTCAGCTAGTCTAAAATCGTCACAATGCTTGTTCACTATCGATGCAAAAGTAGCGTAATCTTCCTCGTCTTTCTTTACCAGGTTCATGCACTTCCATCTTTTGTGGAATAGTGTAGTTCTTGGACTAAACAGTTCTGTCAATAAACCAACCGCTTCTATGAAAGTTAGCTCGCTGGTTTTCCGAGGCAAAATGAAATCCACGAATTTCGTATGTTCTGTGGTATTTAGTTTTCTAATAAGGAGGCGTAGCTTCTTCGCATCACTCCAACCACCACAGTCAATTTTATATAGGTCTTCATATCTTCGGAAATATTCTTCAAATGTATTATTTTCCGTGTATGAGTAATTATCAATACTGTTCCAAATTTCGTTCTGCGAAAACGTGTCGTCTTTTTCATTTTTTTGGTCACTGCGCGATATTGTTTGTATCAGAAATTCCAATCTTTCATCATACCTTTTTTTGTGTAATAAAATATTTTGGTTCTGTTGTAATAAAAGCTTTTGAAATCTTTCCTCAGTTTGTTGTTGCTGGGAGATTTGGAATTTCGTTAGTTCGGCGATTATAGACTTAATATCTTCCATATTCAACCATTTAGTTTTTGATTTTATTTAGAAAATTGATATTTTCTCATTATCTTATGATTTTATAAGAGTTCTTTTCTTTAAATTAGCGTTTGCTAGGCGCCGTTTTAATTATGAAAAGATTATGAAACTTTTCCTTTTCTCTATATACGCGTATATTCACTTATTTTTTTATTTTTTTATTTTGAAAATTAATATTTTCTCGTTATTTAATGAATTTATAAGAAGTTCTTTTCTTTAAATTAGCGTTTGCAAGACGCCCTTTTAGTTATGAAAAGATTATGTAATGTCCTTTTCTTATACACGTTTTTAATTTTAACGAAGAGAAAAAAAAATCTGTTTCACAATTAATTCTTTCTGCATTTTAAAATATTTCAGTACAAGTCGGAAAAGAGAGAGAGAAAATAAAACTGACCTTTTTTTATCATGCGTCTTTTTTTATGGAGTAACGCACGTGTGTTCATTTCATGTTTTTGTTTCTAATCTGTTTTTAAAATGAAGCACGTGGTGTCGGTTTCATTTTTTTTTTTTTGTGTGTGTTCGTCAAATAAACTCGCTGTGACGTTCGTCTAAAAAAAACAATACTCGCTTAATCTTGGTGTTCGATATTTCTTTTGTTTTGTTTTTTTAGTTTTCCAACCCAGAGAAAAAAACGCGCATTCAATTTCAGTTGTTTTTGTTTTGTTTTTTGTTTAAACTAGTTTTCCCAAACTAGAGGAACGCGCACCCAATTTCAAGCTGTTTTTTTTTTCGATAAGCAGTTTTAAAACTTAGAGCACATGTCTATTTCAGTTTTCTTTTTCTTAAAAGAAAACAATTTTCTCGCACTTAAGAATTCAACGTGTTTTTTTTTTCTCAGTTGAGTTCTCTTTTCTTCTCTCGACCGCACGGCAAAAACCTTTGGTTTTTTTTTTTTTGTTTTTTTTTTGTTTTGTTTTTTGTTTTTTTGCGTGCGGTTTCCTGCATTAATTGTGTGAGTGCATTTTCACGTGGTATTTTCAGTTTTTTTACCCAAGAGTTCGAATTGCCTCGTCGCCATTTGTTGTGGACCTGGGTAAAGCTGAATAAATGACACAGGAACACATGGTTTAAATGAACAAAGGTATATATTATATAATAGAAAGAAAGAGATACAAGGAGATGTTGCTCTCAACCGCCATTGCTGGTTTGCCTGGGAAGAAGAGAACAAGTGTCACGTGCTTCCCGTATTTATAAGGTGGACGAGTCCATGTTCTCCGTAGGTAGGTACGGCACCATAACAATAATATATATATATATATATATATAAATAAATGTTTTGAGGTACAAAACTTATAAATGCATTTAAAAAGGATGCGCGGAAATCTCTCGAAGGCCCTTTCGACTATCATCTCGTCAGGAGAAAATCGATAGTTTTTAATCAATAATATCGTCGAAAGAAAGAGCAAACGGGGAATTGAATGTGCCAAAATTAACGATGGAGCGATTAAAAGAAGTGGATTTAATGATTTCGTTAAAAAAAACGATTAAAAGGCACTATGTTAAGGGGAACAAAGGGAGGGAATTCAAAGTTCCCCAAAGAGATTTAGCGATCTGACAAATTCCTTCTGCCGGTACAAGGAAGGTTAGCGAATAGCGATAGAGACAGATTCTAATATTTTCACATGGTTTTCGGAATCTGCTCTATGCAAGACCTTAAAACGGTCTATTTTATAGCTACTGGCACAACTTGGGGTTTCAAACAAATGCTACCTTATAGCATAGTCCAAAGAATTAGAGGAGGAGTAACACAATGATCCTACCCGTCCCTGATGTATTTTTGATAGAACGTGCTGGTTTATGCGGGTCTGCAAATTCAAAAAAGTACGCCCTATATAGCCAGCATACTATTGACATTTAAATTGGTATACAATATTACTATAATTGGTATAGGGCACACTATCCTTGCGAAAGGAAGGAAAATCAGGTCTAGTAGCATAAACTAATCGTAAGGAAACAGAGTAGAAACAATTACTAATGCTTACAACAATCTGTTTACCTAGTTTAATACTATTACCCCATATCCAAGGTAATTTTAAATAAATGGGGCATTTTACAGGCCCAACTATTTGGGAGGATTTAAAGTCAGCAACCTTTTTACTAATGCAATCATTGATAAGGTCCTCAGGATAACCATTATCCATGAATATATCCCTGATCCTATTAAGTTTACACTACTTAGAGAACAAATCACGAGGGTTCCATGCACCAACGTATAAATACGGCCTACCTTTCTAGACTTAGGCACAAAAGAAGACCAGTTTACATACAGGCCCGTAAAAGTAGGCTTCCTGTAGATGGAAGTGAGAAAGCAACCCCTTGAACGTTCAACAAGAACATCCAAGTAGAGAATACAATTATCCTTCTCACTTTCCATCGTAAACTTTAGAGCCTCATGAATAGAATTTAACTCATGAAAGAATGCCAGTGCTTCACTCTGCGAAAAAAAATCGCAAAAGTGTGTGCATATATATATATATATATATATATATATATATATATATATATATATATATATATATATATATATATACATGTATTCAGGCAACCACAGATACACATACACATGGTATACATTGATGCATAAACATATGCACACGGGCACATAAATATACACTAATCCATCTATACACATAATCTCATATATATATATATATATATATATATATATATATATATATATATATATATATATATATGGTACAAGTCCAGAGTTGGAAGCGTCCGAGACCTACCGAGTTGAAAACGAGGCTGTAAACAAAACTGACCAATAAGGCTGCTGCATCAAGCAACCGATAACTATTTGAAGGAGACGCTTGTTAACATTACAAAAATGAATTTTCAGCAACTTGGCAGCTCGGTTGAATCTCCGGAGGATTGCATTAATTATTGTCAGCAGAAAGCTCTGCTGGCAAAAGCAATGCGTTGTAGGCGATACGGCCGACTTTGCCGGTTAGCTGCTAGAAAAATTATAGCGGACAGATATGCCTGGAGATGCCCCACCCAGGAATGCCGGGCTAGGATTTCGTTGCGATCGGGGACGTTTTTTTTCTAGATCAAATTTAGAGATTTCGACCATTCTAAAGATGATCTACCTGTGGCCCCAGTATATGGCGACTGGTAAAACCCTACAAAAGAGAATGCGGCGTACTGCCTCGAACCACGCAAGTTGATTGGAAGAATTTTCTGCGGGAGGTGTGCACCGACCATCTAGTGCGCAACCCCAGACGACTCGAGGCCCAGGGCATACGGTGGAGAAGGAGGGTTTCCTGGTGACAGTACCAAACAGGAATGCCGAAACTCTCCTTCCAATAATCAGACAGTACGTCGCCCCTGGAACCACGGTCGTCTCCGATTGCTGGAGGGCTTATATCAGGTTAGGAGAGGAGGGATATCGACATCTTCCGGTGAATCACACCGAACATTTCGTGGACCCGACGACGGGTGCCTGCAGCAATCATGTCGAGAGAATGTGGAAGGAAGCGAAGCAGAGGAACAAAAAAGAATGCGGGACGAGCAGGACCCTAATTGACTTCTATCTGCGGGAATTCATGTGGCGTCAGACATTCAAGAAAGACCCCTTCGACGCCATATTGTCGCAGATAGTTGAACTCTGTCCCGTCGGCGACCAACAATCTTATGCTCCTCCTCCTTCCACATCCTCCTCTTCTGCCTGTATTTCGATAAGCCCCCCCCCCAAATCCAAGCTCTACCCGTCCGGGAAAAGATCCGAAATTCCCCCCACTCACTATAAAAAATCTAAAAAAGGTTTTTAAAAATGCCTAATTTAAAAAAAAAAACAGTTAAAAATATTATTGGTTCAAAAATACCCCAAAAAATTGGTTAAAAGATAATAATAAAAAAAAGTTTATTTATTTCAGCCATGGGTTTGTTCATTTATTTCATTTTTTTATAAAGATAATATGCATTTCTTCTTCTTTTCGTATATTCATCGTCTTATATTGTTGTCGTCTGCCGAGCCTTCCATTTTTTAAAACGATTTTTTGCAGTTTTGTTTATGCAGCGTCGACAACGCCAGCCTCGTTTTCGACTCGGCAAATCTCGGACGCTTCCCTTAGCTGTCAGCTCGCTGCTGCCGGGCAGTCACGGAAATTAGGCGTAAACCATGGACAAGTACCATATATATATATATATATATATATATATATATGCATTAACAAGTATAAAGTCACATAAAAAAGTATTACAGTATTGAAAACCTTAGTTTTATGCTTTGCTCTTTTTTGTATCTATTACAATGAAAGTACACCGAACCTAATTTATATTGCTAATACATCATATAAATTTATAACTATTTGTAGTAAGTAGTAATTTGGGTAGGCATTTGAGACTAATTATATTTGATAAATACATATGTAACCCAGAGATAATAATATAACATCCTATCAATGAAACATTACAAATACCGTAATATACTTTCAACATATTGCAGAAATTACCATAGCATTATTGCAATAGCATTATCTCAATAGATATTCAATAAATATAATCTAAATGTCTCATTGAATGCAGTTTATATATGAGATTAAATAGAATAAACTATTTATGAACATTAAATAAATAAACAAAGTGAAAAAAACAATATTTATGAATAAAAAGCAATATATTGTCAAGAAACAATTGTTAAGAGTCGGTATGTTGATTTTACACGCAGTCATGAAGACCCAAATTATGCTAAACGCTCAAGTCGCCTAAATTCAGCAGTTGTCCCAAAAAACATTAAAAAAGTCGACAAAGTCGTTTTAGGCGATTGTATATTGAAGGTGCGTGAGATGGCTGAGCCATTGATGGTATAAAAACACAGCGTTTTAGTCATTTTGCAGGGCCATTTGTCAATGAGCAAGCTGTGTTCAGAATGGGTCCCGCGTTTGCTCAGAGTTGATACAAAAACTACAACTCTTCAATGATTCACAGCGCTGTTTGCAACTGTGCGAATGCAACAAACCGAGTTTTTGCCTCAATGAAGCCAAGACGGTAGTCGTCTAGGTGTGCAGCAGCGGGTGAAATCTGTATCAAACTACCAAATACGCACACCTCAGTAGGCAAGATTTTGACTTCTGTATTTAAGGATGCACAAGGCACTTAATTTATTCTATGACAATGAGAACAAAAAGAACTTTCACTAAAAAATATTATGTACCATAATTAGCGTGTTAGAAGGATGAAATCGACGAAAACGGCCACAAATGAAGAAGAACAATTAGTTGTGTCGATCGCAACGTTTGCAAACTCACGAGAATTGCACTTCGAATCTCTTACTCACAGACTTTTATTTTCTTGATTTGAACCCCAGCAACTACTGCTGTTTTGCAGACCTCACAAGGCTGTTCTAGTATGAGAGATTTTGCTTTAACTAAGAAATGATAAAAGAAATTGAGTTGTATTTTGGAGCCCAATACAAATTGTTCTACAAGAAGTCATCGAATTTCTTAGAGAAAAATTGGGATGAATGTATCATCCTTGAAGGATTACATCGAATGTTAACTAAAAGTGTATTAGTTAGTCCAGAACTCATTGCATGATATAAAATATACTGGAAATTGTTTTATGAATGTTGCAATGTAAATACTGAGATATAGAATTGATTTGAAATATTGACAATATTAGTAGATTTACAAATAGAAATTCTGAAAAATCATGTAATTATGAAGTTTAAGGAAAATTCACAATTAATGCATTTTGTAATTTTATTTTAGTATTAAAATCCATCGATTAGTTTTCTGTTATTTTTAGTCAATTTTCTTTGTTAATTACTCCACTAAAAATATAGTAAGGTTAGATCGTTTGATTCAGAAAAAAAGATTTTGAAAGGGTAATTAAATTTACAAAATAAAAAAAATAAAAAAATAATCCTTTTCTGATTTCTATATACCACTCTTTCTTGCTCTTTCTGTTTTCTCTACGAGTTATTAATAGAATTAATAGTGTGGTGATATTTGCTTTTGTTTATATAAAAATATTACAATCTGTAGTTATATAATTAGTTTTAAAATAAGAGCGGGGTATTGTTACATAATAGATGTATGTAATTGAGCTAGTTTGGATTGTGTATCGAGGTAGACCAGTGCAAATCTTGACACGAAAATCTGAGGAACACGTTCGCTCGGACTAAACATATAAATATACCTGCACTTTGACCCCGCCATGATCTCTAATCTAATAGGTGCGTGGTGACAGGGTCAGAGTCCCTATTTGAGGCAATTACGTCACAATCGTGGGAACGAGAAAAGAAAGAAGCTTTTTAGTAAGACTGTCTCTTGGAAGCGTGGTGCACGGATGCAAATTCGAGATGTAAATCAGAAAAAGGAAAATGGTGATTTAATTCCTAAAAGACTTGATAGCGACTGGTAATGCCCCCTTCCTTCCTATCCCCGTAACGACGAAGATCTAAGTCAGGAACAAGAATTTTACCTCTTTTTCTAAACTAATGAAAATATGAACCTTATAATTATTACGTGAAAATCTCTCTTAAAAAAAGACCCAGTTTAAAACACTCTGCCGAATTCGCCTTTTTCCTCTCTACATGAAAAGTTTTAATTACAGGCCTTAGACGATCACGGTGACAACGGCGAAGGTACCGAACTGGGCGGTGATGATAAGGATGGGAAGAACAGCAACCCACTGCAATGATTATGACGGCAATTATGTCCCCGACGGCGACGGGTGGCAATATACAGAAAGCTACGTAATACCAATGAGAACATTTGAAATAAAGAACATGTGTTTTGAATTTACAAATACATTACAGTATCAAACAACATACATTGAGAGAGGATGTGAGTCATAGACAGTAACTTAGTCAAACATGATCAGTTTATTGAAATTGAAGAAATTATATCGATTGTTTTTCAGACATAACTAAATCCCAAAACTAAAGATAGATTTAGATTGTACTTCAATAAAAATACGTGGAAAAAGCTTTAGCGAAAAAAATGTTGATTAAACTAGCTTTATTATAATACTAGATAAATCTATTGAATTTATTTCGCATTGACATGCACTTTTGAGATAATGTTTTGGAGTTTCGGTTTACATACATCATGACCAGAAAGTATATTAAAAATTGTAGGCATCCTATCAAGCTTCCATTTATTGCAGAATGTTTCGTGAAATGAATGTTGCCAGCCGCCTTTCTCCAATAAGTAATTCTAATCGTTGCATTAATCACAAGTACTTAACTTCCAAGCTAATATCGTTAATCTTATGATTTCCGAGAGGGGCTGGGCTAAACAAGATATATGTGATGGTAAGGGATGAATAGGCGGCTTATAATGACATTACGGCCTGAGACATTTGCCGTTACAGTAGATAATTCAGAAATGTCAATATGAACATGGATAGAAGTGATTGGTTTCGAACAAACGTCTAGATGCGGGGGTGGGGGCTTTTCAATTTTCTTTTGTCTGCCCTATCCTCCATTATAAGATTTTGGAAGGAGACCAAATCGAACCCATACAGGAATCGACGTCAGGTTTGGGAGAAGATTTGAGCAAAAGTTATTATTGACTAGGACACAGTCCAGAATTAATGGAGCCACATTCTATAAACTTACAGAAACATTGGAATAAGAGGTTGTGGTGTGAGTGGAACAGTTAACCATATTTCTTGTGGATTAGATTCTAGTCAAATAAGCAGAGTGTGCCTTAATACCTGTCGCACTGAACATAAACGAAAACAGCTTTTAACAACTGTGTAATATTAGTACCTACACATTAAACTACGTGTTGGGAAATTTAACTAATGACAGCAATACTACTCTTTTATTTTATATTACTAAAATCTGAGAATTAATCGAATGTATTCATTAATTGGTTACTTTTTTCTTAAGAGTTTTTGGTGATACTTGGTACCATTTCAGTTCCCCGGCGTATTATAACATATATATATATATATATATATATATATATATATATATATATATATATATATATATATATATATATATATATATATATGGGAAAAGTAGGATGAAGGTAATCCGACGTAATGGGAAATAAAAAAAGGAAAAACCAAGAAGGAAGTTTTTATGTGTATATCAACGTTTCGTCTTTATTTGTAAGACTTCTTCAAGATGATAATATAAAGAAAAATGTCATGAAAGTACGTGGACATATAGGGTTGACATGATGGGTTGAAGGTAGGAAATGGTAGCCACTACTGGAAAACAGTAGGGACCGACGTCCGGACCTGGTGAAGTCAGTGGCTAGGAATGAAAATAAATGTTGAAGAAACTGAGTGAAAAAGTGGAAGGGTGGGGTGAGCAGTTATACTGTGCATGGTTGTAAGTAAAATAGTTGAGGGTTGGGGTTAGCGGGAGTAATGTGGATGGCACTCCCACTCTTTCACACCTCCCACTCTTAAATCCCCTCATTTTTTCAAATCCTCTCTAAAACCGTGACGCTTACCTATCCACCAACATCACAGAGCCTCCCCTATTTATTTACCTATCTTCCATTCCTCTGCATACCCCCACGCACATACATCTTCATTCACCATGACCCCTAACCTTCCTGGTCAAACATTCCACCCTCCTCTTTCCCCGCCCCTCCAGTCCTTCACTCACTGCCATCGACATTACTCCCGCTAACCCCAACCCTCCACTGTTTGACTTACAACCATCCACAGTGTCCCTGCTCACCCCCACCCTTGCACTTTTTTGACTCAGTTTCTTTTACATTTATTTTCATTCCTCGCAACTGACTTCACCAGGTCGGGACGTCGGTCCCTACTGTTTTCCAGTAGTGGCTACTATTCTCTCCCTTCAACCCACCATGTCAACCCTATATGTCCACGTACTTGCATGACATTTTTCTTTATATTATCATCCTGAAGAAGTCTTACAAATAAAGACGAAACGTTGATGAACACATAAAAACTTCCTTTTAGGTGTTTCCTTTTTCATATATATGTATATATATATATATATATACTATTTTCATTTTATGGTGCTTCTGAAGGTAGTATGCAAATAGAAACATGTAACTGGTTGACAAGAAAGGACTACGTATAGTACACTTTACAAAAGCAGTACTTTTACGATGTTAATACCCGAGCTCGAATCTCACGTAAATGTAAAGTATTTTTAAACCTGAATACGTGCGTTATAAACTTTAAAGAAATTAAGATAACATAACAATATTACATGCATATTTTGGAAAATAAGTGCCCATTTTTCTGACAATCCCCAAACATGTACATATAAAGTTAATTATTCTTGCTTAAACTCGTAATTTCAAATGTTTTAGCCAATAAAAACAATACGTAAATATATTCATCATAGTTACTTATTTCCTCATGTAAATAGCGTATTTTTTCTTTAAAAAATAATATATGTTTGTCTTCGTACTAACTATAAAGTTGTATACATTTAGTAAAGATGGGCATTGACAAAATCAGATACTATACACACACCATTCAAGCAGCGCGTATTATGCAGTGCAGCTTATTTAAATTCCTGAAAAAATAAATCCACTCAAAATATCACCTATTAAAGAAGGGGTTATGAAAGGAAAGCTTACACATATGAAATCTGTATGTAATTTAGATTGCAAATAATAACATGTTAGAACAATGTTAGAGAACGCGGTTGGATATTGTCGGTCTCGATCGAACTCATATCTTCTGTACTGGAAAACATATGCAAGCGTTAGATTCACACGTTGTTTGATTCAGATCTCCTTATGTTATGTAAGCGTTGAGGTTAAAAAATAGATAGTACAGCAATAAATTCGGCGATTGTCGGAATATGTTAAGTCGTTGGCATCTTTCGTCGTGTTCAAACAACAAGCAATTTTACAGTGTTACCAAAATAGTATACCTTTTTGTTTCTATTTAGTTCAGTTGAAGTTCTCAGAAATCAAGGGGCACCTTCCTGGGTCTAACAGTTAATCCCTATATGAGATTAATAGATATTCGAATATTCTATTAAAGCTAACTTTTATTTCTCAAACGTTCAGTTAGTAAATCCGTTAAGAACATTTATTTTCCTCTCCCTAATTGTATACTTCTTGTGGTTTCATTGTATTACCGGATTTCAGGACGAGAATTCATCTAGTCTGGTTGAGTGTTGTTACTTAAGGAAACATCACTAGTAGAAGGTGCACCATTCCGTGTACAAGTAAGTGTGCGACCGCCGTAGGAGTATCTTATTTGTGCTGCGAATAATATGTTATTTTTAATATTTAGTCAGAGTTTTCTTGTATGGTGAAGTATCCTCATGTTAGGATGTCCTGACAAACACGTGTACAGAATCCGAAGACACTCGAGGATAGTGTCGAGAAGGTAATTGTACCTCTTTTTATCATTTTAATTCAGTTTATCTACAGAGATCAAGAGGGCCCCTCTTGAGGCTAACACTTGATTTCCCTATGAGTAAAATTTATATCCAAGAGCTCTCTTATGGATAGATATTGTTCCTTTTAGGGCTGCTATCTGTACTTCCCTGCAGTTTGGTATTCTAAGTGTTTTCTTCGATTTCTTTTCACTAGAACAGTTGCCCCCACTACAACCGGTATGCTATTTATTTCGTCGAGGGACCATACTATTTTAAAATCATTTTTGAGGTCGTTGTATTTGGTTATTTTTTCCTGTTCGGCTCTATTGAGACGATAGTCGTTTGGGACGATTACGTCAATGATGAGAGCAGTCATTTCTAGTTTGTTACAGGTGACAATGCCTGGTTTGATGGTCTTGTCTTTTATGTATCTGCCCGCCTGTATGTCTTTATCATAGTACACTGTCACTTTTCCATTCGATGTTATGGGTGAGGGTTCATGTTCCCAGATGTCTAGTGATATTTCAAGCTGCATCTCTCCGCAGATCTTCCAATGTAGGTATCTACATACTTTGTTGTGGCGGACAGTGTAATGACCATCAGCCAAAAGGTTCTCACATGCAGACATTAGGTGGCTTGGATTTTCAATGGTGGAGTTGCAGAACCTGTACTGGTCAGTTTTTTGTAGACCAGCCATTTAAGTCATTTTCTTGAATCCATTCGTAAGTAAGCCTTAGTCTTGTGCAGCTATTACTATCCGCTCCTCATCAAACGAGAAGTTGTTACACTTGACCCATTGTAGTGCAGCCTCCTTGTCGATATAGCTTTGATTAAGTTAATTTTCCTGCTCTTTTATTATGTCGCCATCCTTCTAGTCTGGTCTTCAGCTTCTTTTTTTGTGTACTCCTCCCAATTCCTGCGCGCGATGAGGGTAGGTGGGTTGTTATAATCTTCGGTAATATTCACCAGTATGTTTCCACTGAAAGTATCGGCTTGCTTTGTTGTTGTGGTCTGATGAGGAAGGTATTTGGTGAGATGTTACTTAACCATTCTCATTTTTTTTATCACATGAGCTTTTTATATATTGCCCCACACTGACCATTGACGCGCGGTATGCGTGGTCGATCTAAATGAGACCCAGACCACACTCTCTTCGCAGAAAGTACAGCCTGTCCATACACTGATGTCGGTAAATTTGCCCTGTGTAATAATCGCCGTGGATGAGTAGGAAATGTTTGTTATTAAAAATCAAGCAGAGTTAAGACTACAACTCTTCGTATTTCCTTCTTAGGAGAGAATTGTATCCAAAATTTTTATTACTAACCAGTTTAAAAATTGAAATATCTATAAAATACAACACCACTGGTTATATATTTGTCTTGTTTGCTGGTTGCCTATTGTGCACATATATGCATAAGATATTGAGTAGAAGGTTAATGATTTTAATAAAGAGTTAATGGTGAAGTAAATAGTGACATGGGTCTAATCGGTAGTATATATAATTCAGATAGGGGTTTATCACACATCAAAATATATTGTGATGACATAATACACTCTCTATATAAGTCTTCTCCACTTTCTCTTTTCTCTTTTTTCTCTTTCCGATTCCATCTAACCTTCTCCTTTTTAAATATTTCCCTCTTTATCTTTTTATTACTTACATCATTCCATTTTTCTGATAACTTTTATATTCATTTGCCTTTTCTTCATGTTATTTTATGTTCATGTCAACTTCTAAAACATTCATGTACATAAATATAGGTTGTACCGTAACACACAACTTTAATATATATAATTAATATATATATATATATATATATATATATATATATATATATATATACATATATATATAGTATGATTATAATTTATAATTATATATTTATATAATTATATATATATATATATATATATATATATATATATATATATATATATGTGATTAAACAAAATTGACAATTTCTGTTTTGATCACATATTTTCAAGTTGGTGAACTCACAATCTGATGTGCTGTTCAAGTGTGAACAGGAACTTGCGAAAACTGCAGACGTTATCGACTCAAATTAGGCACATGAAGAGTTACGCAAATTAAAATTGGTAAACTTGTAAAAAATGTCGATTAAAATAACATTTTATTTTATTTTTTAGTTTCATAAAAATAATTTTTTGTATAAAATCTCCCCCTGATATCGAGCTTGGTTAATGGTAGGTTACTTTGCTCGAATAAGTAAGGGTTCGATTATAGGGACGCGCAGGTTGCAATTTGAGACCGCGATGATGGCAATATTTTTTACTAATGTGTTTCTGAAATATTTTTTTAGGGATGTCATGTTCTACAAGATGTTAGTAAATACAGCCAATGGGGCAGGAGAGGTGACATGTAAGGCGGCGAGATATACTAGTTCTAGCCATAGCAATATATGTACTGTTCTTGGAGACACATTCTCTCTTTGACCATTTTAATACATACAGAGAATATCTAGTTTTTAGTAAACTGTTATCTAACGTCGGGTTATTTGATTAATAAATTAGTTGTTTAATTTTTTTTATAATAAATAGTGAAACAAAGCTCATGCTATTTACTTTTGATGTATATAGATTTATGTAATGGAGAAATACATATCAAATTCAGTGATATTTACAAGAAGTATTATTTTCATATTAGTTTTACAAATAAATCAACTTTTTAATCTACAACATATCTATCTTGCAAAAAAATTAAATTATCTTCTATGAATGGTGGCAATCAATGCTATATAATTTTTTTGGTTTTTAGATGTTAAAAGAATTGCAATAATCTTATCGAATTAATATACACTAATTCAAACATATATTAACATATAAAATGATACTATTTTCAAATGTTTAAAGGGTCGATTTAACATGACATGTTACACAAACTACTAGGCCTTTCCACTTGGACAGGATGCCAAAAAGAATTTATAACCTATTAGATGCCGCACTGTCTGCAAAGCTTTAGCCCCTGTCGCCTCGCCACATAATTACATCTCTAAACTTGTTTTACACGGAATGTTTCCCGATGAACTTACTTTATTTCAACCCCTTCACTGTATAGGTATTTAGGTACTGGAAGACACTTTGATAGATTCTTTTTATGAGCGCTTGCCTTTGGAATTAATTCCCTATGCCCCTTTTTCTTGTTTCCCCGACGGTACAAATATGTAGAGATTTTAAGTTGCTGTAAACAAATATCTTGCGGCCCAGCTTTCAACACGGGTTGTCCCCCTCCTTCCCAAATAAATTACCATTATCACAGTAGCCCGTTACGCTTCAGTGGGAAAATTTATGTAATTGAAATAAAAATTAAAACGAGTTTATAATAATGTATTTCGTAATTGCTTTAGTTTGTCCACATAAACACAATTTCCTGTTATATGTGGTTTTATTACACGTTATTTTTTTGAACAGATTATTTGACGTATCAAATATGCTTATAAAAGTACAGTGTAAGAACTTATGAAATAACCTCCTATTACTATTTCAAATTTTCATACATGAAAAATAATATTTGAAATTTAAGGTAGAGGTTAGTGGTCACACTTCACGGATTAACATTCACAGACAATATTAATCGGAATAAATACAAATATACTGACCAGTCTGTTGCAAAACAACCTCCGTTACCAGGCTAGAAAAATTATCACACCTGCCAGTATTTTATATCTCTATGAAGCCACTATTCACACATGCATGGGGTATATTTTTATACATCTAGACTGGTGTATTAAACACTAGTATCTCCATGTTGAACATGGTGCAAGAAAGCGTCTCTTACCTAATAGGTCCATCAAAGTATTTAAGTCCCAACACCTGTCCGAGCGCCGCAATGTTGTATCCCTGTGCTTCTTTTACAACAATTTCCACAGCATGTGTTCTGACGAGCTTATTGCACTTGTATCTCTCCCCATCAACGTAAATACTCGTGACCAACCCGACTAGCAGCAAAATCACACCCATTCACTGTAGAGGTTCACATGTGTTGAAAAATACTTTCTACTCCAATAGGTTATTACCCGGACAGCCTGCCTTTTGAATTACCTCACTGTTAATTGTTTCCCTAACAAGCAGGAATTTTAATTGAATGTGATAAAAACATCTTACTGCACAACTCTCAACTTATATTTTCGCTCTATAAATCTTACCCTAATCACAGTATCCTCTTGCTTCTCAGTGACATATTCTTGTTTGGGATTTGCTGACCTCAAGCAGACAGGACTAAGACACTACGTACAGCGAAACAACTTCATTGCTTACGACAACTTGCGCATGACAAGGCCAGATGACCTATGACTAGCATGGAGGTCTGATTGCAGCTACGGGATGTCATTTGACTACCGTAGCCGCAGAACACAGTTTTAATAATGATAATGATGTATAAAACATAAAAATCCAAAAACTCTGATTTTAATAAATAAATACCTGTAAAAAAGAACGTTCTTCAAAAATCAGTCATTGTGTTACATCCTTCAAATAGTTTTCTCGTGATTGTTGGTGCTTTTCACTCTCAATTCATAGAATACAACTATTTTGGCACGCGCCAAAACGACTGATGCCTATCGCTTAAGACGACCGTCAGAACTCTGAAAGAAAGATAGTTACTTTTCGTAACTAAATGAAACCTATTCACGTTCGATCACCTTAAATTTTCCAGTTGATTGACTCTTAATCTATATTCAAGTAGCACTGAAGTGTTCTTAATGGACGACATTTAAATAATCAGGGAGGCCCTAACAACTAACTGACCATAAAACGATGTGCTATTGATTTATATCAAGAGTTTCTTCCCGGTGTTTGGAGGCTTTCTCTACTTCAATCAATGATTTCTATTGCCATCGGCACCTGTAATCAGAATGACGCTGATCAAATTTTACATTTTCACCGTTTTCCAAACTTCAATTTCGCCGAATTTGAAATTGTTCGTTTAATTAGAAATGAAAAGAAATGAGGGAATATTAAAGTGTGTTTATTGGCAAACGATGATATCATCATCTAACTGATGTATTTCTTAAATGAGGATTTCTAACTTCTATTTTTCCAGAAAAAAAACGGATATTCGTACATTAAATCCTCGCGGTTAGCAGTGTGAAATTTAAAAAAAATATTAAATATGACGAACCGATAGCACACACGGCAGACAGGTACACTTATACTAACACGTCGACGCATCTAAATGTATTATTTAAACTTAAGCATCTAAAACTGACAAATATACTATGGTAAATTTAATAAATTCCTTGTCGAAGTTTGAAGCTAATAAAATCATGAAATAAATACACTTATTGAATGAGATATGATACTATGCTACTTCATATATCTGCATATTGTTTACGTTTCAATCCAAGCCAGCAGCATCTTAATTGTTGCCATCATTTAGTGTTAAATACAGAATGAATGTTTTAAAAAAAATCCTTATTCATGTTACTAAAATACATTTCAACAATGTATCGACCACCCTTGTCAGCGTTTCCTCCTTAGATCGTAATGAGTTCTGGGTTTTATAAACATCAGAGTTAATTAATATCTGAACAATAAAGTTTTTGACTATCTGTTTTCATAAAAATCGGAGTTTTTGAACATTCAAGTACTTAAACGTCAGGGTTCTTAAGAACAGCATCGATACCGGAGATGTATGACTGTACAAGTGCCCTATTATTATATATAAATAAAAGTGACATTTCCTCTGTACCAGAGAAAGTAGGCACTCTGGCCATTAAAAATTGACTGGGCAGCCCCGTTGACATTCTTCGGTAAGGGCGCCCCAGGCAGTACGCAATACACTTACTCCTCCCCAAAGAGAAGCCTGGGAGGGTGGACCTCCTAGAAATGAACAGGACAGACCCATAGACTGGCGTAAATCAAGCCTCGAAGGACAAGACAATACCAGTCTATGGAGTTCAGTATACATCGGAACAGATACTACACTTTGATCTTAGCCAAAAGGCCAAGCCAATTCATGAGTTGCATACAAAGATTCGGAAGGTCGTTGCTTTTGATGTAAGCATGACACACGCTATTGTATTAATATATGTCTTCCCGGTCGTCCCCTCCCTACCTTTCTTCCCCTTCCCCTCGAAATGTAGAAAAACATTCTTAGAGATTGGTTGGGATCGAACTATAAACCACTCCGGCCGAAGTAAAAAATACTACGTCGCTAACCGTTGCGCCAGAGGAAATACTTGGAAATGTTTCGAAAATTAGGCGAGTTGAATGTTTTTAAAAATCTAGGTGCGGCATATATAACCCTAAACTCAACGTTAAAATGAGTAAATACAATAGAGAGCTAATGTTGAGTTTGACACATGAACACCGAGTTATCTTTGATAATATACACCCCGCATTCAAAGTGAAAAACAAAAACAACGTAGTGATACTTACAAGAATTGGTACCAGGGGAAGTGGCTCTCAAACATTTTAGAGGATGGAAAAACAGATGAAGATAGTACTGCGATACCTCAATTTGAGACGACTTAAAACAACTGAATTGTAATCCAGGTTAGAAGGAAATCTAGTGGCCGTTAACGGTACCTAATGAATAATAACGACTTATGTGATAAGTCATTGTGTTACAATAATAATGAAATAAACTGAGAATACGTGAAGTGACTGAATATGCACTCTTACTCAGACATCAGAGAAGGTAACAAGTTACTAAAATCGGAGTATAACTGATAACAAAATATGTGAAAACTCTAATTATTTAGTAAGTTCTTCATTGCAAAGTAGTGACTTCAGAGACGAAAAGTAACTTTTAAAAAATCCAGATATCCAGAAAATATCTTTAGAAACAATATCGCATATACCAATAAAAAGTTGTCGTCAGCGGCTACATAGATAATAATGTTGGACATAGTTTAACTCTATAGTAACCTATTTACTTTTTATGCCTACAAATTAATGTTCAATACAAAAGATTGGCTCAGCAAATTGAAGTAGTGATTCATAAAACAATATAATATCTTATGTTGAAGAGAGGGTATTTTTGAAAAAATAATTCAGGCCAATCAGTTTGAGATTTATAGACAGCAATAAAGGATGCAGATTGTCATGAACTGGCATACGGTCCCCAAGGTAGTATGGAGTTAATTGTTAAGCTAATAGGGCGGTAATTATTGAGTTGAATTAATAAACTATGATACAAAATATTTACATAGTTCACGAGTAATGAACAAACCCAAGATGGCGACCAGTAGTCGTTGACACCGGGGAATCTATATAAAGCCACACACGGATCTCAATTATATTTTTTGTCGGTATAGTTCCAATATGTCATCTAATAGATAGAAAAGTGAGTCATATAATCGAGGAAATCTGACTATATCATTATATCTCAAAAATTGATATTTGAGTTTACCTAGATGGAAGTTTTTTATGTGCGTTCTTTATACAAAAAACAATTCCAATTAAGTATCAGATGATTTTCGAGAATAACTGTTTATTTCCATTTAATGATCAACTGAGATGCTTCTTGCAATACAAAAGGCTTCGTTAATTAGAAATTGAAAATGCAAAATTACCCATGCAATTGTTGAGTATATATTAATTCATATATTTCAATTTATTTGTATTACACTTACGTTTTAGGAATTAAATTCAGACATTTATCATATGTTATTACTTAGTCTGTGTTGTGACCTTGTAAAGGTACCTGCATAAAAACACAAATTCGGGGTTTAGACCAACAAGTATATTGAAGAAAATATGATACAACAAAGAAACAAGACTGGTAGTATGTCAGTCTTGACTGTCAGTATAGATTGGGGTTGATTCATCAGTGAGGAGCAGGTGCTCCCAGTAATTATGGTGAATGGAATATTCCAAAGTTCGTTATAGGACACCCCCTCCCAAACCTTACCTACCCAGGAGTCATAGTATCGTTTCTTTTCCGAGGTTACAATGTATGTCGAAAGTGGTGTATCTGGTAATTATACATTCTTCGTAGGGTGTGTTGTTGGTGTCTTCCGATAGTCACGATTTAATTTCGTGCAGGTGTCTCTTATGAGAGAACTGAGGGTCTCTATAAAATTCAGATCTAATATCCTCCAGTTATTTTAATTCTAGACTTGTGATTTTAGAGGACATCTGTAAATTGTAAAAAGAATGTCTTCTTTGCTTCAACATTCAACTTCATGACAAGAAGCTTATCTTTCATGGTGATTTGCTCTTCTGAAACTAATTTAATTTAAACTTTAGCGATTCCAGCTCTGGCACCATGAATTCGCTCTCTTTAACGTTCAATTGCTTATCCAAAGAATGTTACTTACATTTTTTCAGGTAAGTATTAGCTATTTGAAATCTTTATTTTGTGTCCTTATGTGCTTAAATATATGTCGACAATTTATTCTGTATCAATTTCATACGATTTTTAATGCTTGAAACAAATTCTTTTTTCGTTTTTTAGACTCGACCGTTAGGTTATTTTATTTCCTGGCTAAACATCTTAGTTGGGTAGCTCCAGAAATTGAATAGCTGCATAAGGTCTGTGACAAATAAATATTGGTGTTTTTTAGTATGAACATTTTTTACTTTTTGCGTATTTCTGTTTAAAGTAATATCGGTAATTATTTCCTCCTCAAATAATTTTTGTCACCAGTGATCATTATGGCTATTGGGTTTGTTCTTTGCATGGTCGAGTTTTCCAAGCTTCTCCATGTATGCATGTTAATAATCGACACATCCGAACCAGAATTGTAATCTACCGTTTTTGTTTAGTTTTTTTTACCTAGACATATTTTCTTATAATTCTGCCGCTATGTTCATTCGTTTTTTATTGTGGATTAAACCAGAGCTTTTTTCCATCATTCGTTCTGCAATGTGAAATCTTGTGCCATACTGTTTATTACAAGTTAGAGAGGTATTAAAACGATATGGACAATCTGTTACCGGATGAAGGCTTCAAAAGTAAGAACAGAGCCTGGGTGGTAATTATGTTTTTTTATCGGAATCTTTTTGTTTGAATTGGTTTCTTAGGAGGAGTTGAATTTCGATTTCTGACGTACATTTCTAATGTGTGCAATGCCCGATCTTTCAATGTATTTCGAATCCTGTTTAACATTTATAAATCTCTGGCAGTCTTAAGTTAATTTCGGTAGTTTTAAATTCGGTTCACTTTCTACGACTGATTTCAGCAGCTTTTCGTGATACCGATCTTTGTACGAAATTAAGCATTTGAAGTTATCAGCACTAAGTTCGGCTAATTTGAAATCATAACAGTGTTTATTGACGATTAATGCGATCGGTGAATAATCTTCGTTGTTTTTTTTTAACAGGTCAAACCACTTTAAGCGTTTGTGAAACAAAGAGGTATTGTGGCTAAATAATTCAGGTAAAAGATTAACAGCCTCAGATAGAGTCAAATCGCTCGGTTTGGAGAGCAAAATGGAGTCCCCGAAATTAAAATGTTCGGTGGTGCCTTATTTGCAGATCAGTAAGCCAACCTTTTTAGAATCTGCCAAATTTTTACAATCTATTTTGTATAGATATAGATCCTCATATCTTCTAAAATTAGAGTTTTTATCGTCTGGGGAATAAGTACAATAGTCAATTGCACTTGAAACGGCATTCTGCGAGAAAGCGTGATCGTTTTCGTTACTTTGACCTTTAACCGATGTTTTTACAGTAATACTTCAATATTTTGTTCGGTTTCTCTTTTTCATTCTCAATGCTTTTCGTCGGCTTTTCTTCTGTTCTAGAAGCTGTTCATTTTTATCTTGGAGTTTTTCTACGGTCTTTTGTAGCCTGTCGTCATCTTTTTTATGTTTTAGAAGCTTTTCATTTCTATCTTGAATTTGTTCTTCTGTAGCCTGTCGTCGTCTTTGTTATGTTTTAGAAGCTTTTCATTTTGATCTTGAAGTTTTTCTTTGGTCTTTTGTAGCCTGTCGTCGTCTTTGATATGTTTTAGAAGCTTTTCATTTCTATCTTGAAGTTTTTCTTCTGTCTTTTGTAGCCTGTCGTCGTCTTTGTTATGTTTTAGAAGCTTTTCATTTTGTTCCAGTAGAGCTTTCAAAATCTTTTTAACCTCTTCATTATTGTTGCATTTGAAATTTCACGGGCCAATTTTAAATATGCCATGTTAAAACTGTTTCTTTTTAGAATAAGGCTTATTGGAAATTCTTTCTTTCAATATTACGCTTGCTAAACGTAATCTTAGTAGTAAAAAAGAAATGGAGTATAAAAACTCTTTTTTCTCGACAAAAGAATAACTTCATAGTACGCTTCTCACGTAACCGTATAATTTTTAGTCTACACTTTAGTCAACAGAGAAAAAATACAAAAATACGTTTTTACTTTTCTTCTTTCGGCAGTAGGATTTTTCTGCCTTGGACAGAAAATAAACACTTATATATTTCCTTCTTGTAAAAATAAACAACAGTGTTCGAATAGCACTGAAAATCACTGACTGTTCTTCAATAAAAGAAAACTGACGAGATCTGGTTAATTTGCAGTCGATTTTTCCACGTTTGCCGTTTTTAAAATTCTCCTCAATATACTTTGTCGCCAGTTTTGGCGTTCATTTTAACTTTCTCAAGAATTCTTTACTGAAACTACGTCGTCCGTTGTTTGAGTGGTGTGAGTTCGAAATCCCATGTCGTCGGTTGTAGTGGGGCCTTTTTAAAGGTTTTCAAAATAATTCGTTAATGTTGTTCTGTCCCGGGTAAGTTTGAATACATCGTTAACAGTTGTTGTGAGCTCCGATTTGAGTGTCATCGCGAGTTTTTCTTGGATTCCGTGTAAGTTCGAATACCTCGTCGCCAGTTGTTGTGGCCCTGTAAAAGGGTCGGAATGCAGACACAAACTCGAGTTTTGTGAAATCAACTATATTGAAAAAAATATAGTACAACATAGAAACATGACTGGTGGTACGTCAGTCTTGACTGCCAGTATAGACTGGGTTTTATTCAACAGTGAATAGCAGAATCCAAAGTTCGTTATAGGTAAAGTATCATAAAACTTGTTATGCCTGTGCGAGTTCACCATGTTCATATTATTGTGTGCAGCAGAAAATACTCAGCTATGTTATACTTATGATTTTGAATCAAAACACTATTTCGATTTTGTTGACTTTTGGTTTTGGACCGCTCGTTATTCGACGGCAATTTTAAATCTTCAAACTGTCGTATACATTTAAGTTTTACATCATACACACACAACTTCTATAGAATTAAAATACATGCTTCAAAATCATATACATACACATATAGTATTCTCTTCGTGACCGAACGACATTCGATAATAATTTTGATGACTTTTAACTGTCGATTCTAAATTCATGTCCAATAGTTTCATATATATATACATATATATGTATATATTTACATCTATATCTATCTATATATATATATATATATATATTAAATAATTTGAACAATGTAACATTCATATCATCTGTTATAGTTCTATTACATTTTTCGATTAATGTATGCATAACTGACAAAATCATCCTGTAGTAATGTTAAGAAAATTAATATTCATAATAAAATACATTTCTTTAAAAATTAAAATCTCAGGATAAAAGTGTGGACCAAAAATCTAAAGTTACAATGTTTAAAATTTTATATGAACAAATTAAAAAGACCTCCGATAGATTTAAATTTAATTATAATATATTATTAAATATTTAATGCTACAAAGATAATGTTTCCTTTTTGAAACACGAAAAACGCTGTTGATGCTCGCTTTTTAGATCAACTGATACAACTAATACAACAACTACTGCGGAGAATACGAATGTCTACTGCACATTTTCAAAATGCATTTATCATACTACTTTTGTTATTGTTTGGTAGTTTGGTAGTTTTGTTTTACGGCATATCAACCCTTTTTGGGTTATTTAATGCCGAATTTGGTCATTATAGTAACAGTTTTTATGCTTCAAGTTCTTTATATCTTCAAATGTTTAATCATCGTTTTTGGTTTGGTAGTTTTGTTTAACGGCATATCAACCCTTTTTGGGTTATTTAATGCCGAATCTGGTCATTATAGTAAAAGATTTATGCTTCAAGTTCTAAAAATAAAATAAAAAAGGGGAGGGAGAAAGGGAGAGGGGCTGTTATTTTTGTTTTTGGTTTTGTAGAACATAATTAAGTTTTACAAAAAAAAAAAAAAAAACAACAAAAAAAAAAACGTCAATGTAGGTGAATTTCGTTTCAGGGAGCCACAGGGCAGCCTGATCTGGTATCACCAGTTTTTTTATTGTAGATACCCATATAATTGTTATCTTTATAAATACGATAAGTGTAAAAGAAAACTCTTAAAGTCATGTATATGCTAGAAACAGATAAACCACAACAGAAGCTATCGAAAAGTATTTTTATTACAAAGATAGTATGAGTATAACACAATTGGAAACAAAACAGGTAATCACGCTATTTTTGAAAAAAAAGTAAAGTCATTGAAAATACATTTCGTTCTTATTATATGATAGCTAAAAATATATTTCTTAATAATGTTTCTTGAACAAGGTAGTCGCTTTGGTTGAACTATTTTGACATTTACGACTAAAGAGAGCCATGAGATAGAGATATATCTAAATATGAAAAGGGTTGTTAGATATTTTGAAAGAGAAATATATTAGGAAAATAGTTGGACACGAAACACTATACAATGGAATATATTTTCCATGCAGATAATGCGGTGAATGTAAGTAATTTTAGGGGAAGGGCTTATAGTGAATAGATAGTAGGAGAGTAGAAGTTGGATCTTAAGTTTCCGTCCGCAAGCCTTGTAACTCTAGCTTCCTTTAATTTGTCTTTTAGTCCTTACATTCCATGAGCGATGTTTCTGACAGAGGGGGATAATTGATGTTTTCTGAGTCGGAATATATCTATCTAAAACTCATCGCTGCCTAGTATTTGACCTTGAAGTAACATTATTTACATCTCCTAGCGACATGCATTGTCTGGAGCGATTTGCATGAAAGATAATAGATAGATACGGAGACACTGCGTAAAGAAACGAGGTAGATATAGAGAGACAGTGTAAGTTATCTGCTTCAATAAGCTATCTAACAAAGTCTGATGTGCATTTTCCCTGA
>OY744527.1:100646346-100648846 GCA_963556195.1 Sepiola atlantica
AAACATTTGTAAGAAATGAAAAACATGTTGCTTGAGGGGATTTTTTCCAAACAGACAGTTTATTTAGAATATATTATTATTTGAATATCTGGCTTATTTTGTTAAATTTCTGCACACATTTTAAATGAAACTGATTAGTTAGTCTAAAATGATATTTTCATCCTGAAATAACACTCTAATTTTTTTTTAAGACTTGGATCGTTGGATGCCATGTTGTAGTTTCCTCTTATTTTATCCTGCACCAGACATCGATAAAAAATTAATCCGTTTGTAAAAAGGAACAAGTTAACAACGATTTCTAAGTGAGTGAATAATCTGTAGAAGGGTAAACGTTTTCTTAGCAGGGGAATAAAGTCATAATAGCAGGAACAGGTTAACAATGATTTCCAAGTGAATTAATAATCCTATGAACGTGAGTCTGCTCTCTCGTATTACAGATTGGCGCATGCGCGTGAGGCGCCTACGGACACTTCCAGTCTTCATTGATAGTTGTGCGTACTACCACTATCTATCACGTCACCAGAATAACGAGTGAATTGACGTACCTTATATTACGACGGACGTGGCTTGACTCATTAGAGTTGTAACCTAGTACTTTTTGTTACTGTGGGTATTTTCATCATTATTAAACATTTTTATTTTGTTACTCAAAAAGAAATAAATAAAATGAATGTTAATTAAAATAAAATAATTCATTTAGTAGATTGTGTCGTTTTGTATGACTAAAAAATACACATGAACAAATAATTGGACGATTTAATGGCAATTCAATGTTACACTACAGTATCATTTTATGTAATCATCCTGTTTTGTAGAAATACCAAATTGTGTTAGTATTCTTTGTAAAGAGCGATTAGTTTGAAGCGGGAGTATGTAGACCTATACAATCTTACTCACTAGATGGATTTAAATGGGAATGTCGTTCGGATTTCCCTTTGCAATCCGGGTATACACGATGTAGTGTTCAATTCACTTAAATACATTTGACAAAAAATAAAAATAAAACAAATATGTTTCAGTTGCTATGCGAGGAAAAGGTCGTGGATATGTACCCGGAAAAAAATATACAGTAGCCAAGAACCTGCCCAATTTCGTCTTGAATTGGTGCGTCTTTGACTCATTTACTTTATCTCCTGGAAGTCGGCCCATAGGTCAATGTATCCTATCTGAGAAAGTGGCTCTCCTCCTGTTGAATCGAAATTGATTTTATTCGAATTAGAACTTGTTTTACTGAAAAAATATTTCACCAGTTTATGCACTATTGTAAATGGAGGGCATAAGCTAACACAGAATGGAGGACTTTTATTTTTCAGCAGATGCTTTCCTTGTATGTGCTCTCTGTGATGTCGGGTAAGATTCACCACTGTATTTCCAACTCTCTTATAGAACGTGTAGTTGTTTTTCAGCGGTAGTTTGATTTTTTCAGTTCATTGTTACTGCAAAGTGTTTGCTATTTATTATGATTTTTTATTATCCATTTCATATACATATATAGCATTGTATCTTTATTTCCTATACTGTGTAACAATTTATCCGGCTTTATAATATATTTTATACCTAAAAGTATCAATAAGAATTGGAATTGGTTGAATATATTAACAATATTGTATAATATAGGTGTTTAAAATCTACTCGTTACATTATCTGGTAATTGTTATTGAAAATAATATAACTAACATTTACAGAGGCAATCGGGATTACTGCGTAGAAGTAAATATGTTGAACATACGTTCATTTACTATTTATAAAATATCGATAGATGATGTGAAGTTTGTTTTATTTTCCCATTTTATTATCTCGTAAATGTGCAAGCGTTCAGTGTGTAAATGTTTACTTAAAAGTGTGTATAATCTTTACAGGACTGAGCGCACACCAATAACAAAGTTAATAGAAAACATTACGTGAGATTGCATTTTAAAACTTGTCGTTCAATTTATAGAGAACAGATGAGTTGCTATGTTAAATCAACGTACACTTAAACATCAGTTGTAATTAAGATGAGAACATTTTAAACGGGATTTTTTTGTCGACAAACGTTTGAATAATCAAGTCAAGAAAGTGAACCATTTTACGTGTTAAATATACGTAGAGAATAAAATGAATAGTTACAAATTGAAATAGTTTTTATCTATTACTATGAAATACATTCTTTTATGAAAAAAATTGTAGCCGTCATTAAAGTTGCTTTAACCGAGATAATACATTGTCCATTTAATACAATTGTTAAATGTATTATTATTTTTTAAAAATGTTTTTAATTGACAATTTTTAATTACTATACTTATGTCTATTGCTTTCAAAGTTCCAAGTAAATTAAATATATGATTTAAATTGATATACAAGGTTTGTTACCTGGATTCAGTTTTGAATACATAAACAAAATAAGGCCTAACTTTTGAGATTTGCTATCACTTGCTTATATATATATATATATATATAGTACAAAATTCGTATCGTCCGTTTCAAGCACATAAAGACTTAGCAATCCGGCTCACTTCAG
>OY744527.1:100651346-100663846 GCA_963556195.1 Sepiola atlantica
ACAGACAAATGGAAACATTCTCTAAATTATGTTCATAATTAACTAAAGGCACCCGGCCAAAAGCACAAAGCGTAAGTGATTCTGAGGCGCTCTTCTCTGTTGGTTGGGTTGTTGGTTTTGCATAGGACGACGGCGGACTCAAATATGGCCGACAAGATGGTATGCATTTAAGAGAGTGCCAAATATCCCGGAGCCAAGAGATTTGCTGCAATGTAACCGGATCTAATGTGCAGTCTATGGCGGGTTATTTCAGGAATATAAATCTGTTTAGCGCAGATAGAATGAAAAAGGTTTTAGTAGAAAAAAAAAACAATATGCAATTATTAATATTAATAAAAGAATACGTTGATTTTGTTAGCGGCATCAACAGCGACTTCAACAGTATCACATATATAGTTTTTTTTTCTCATTTAAAAAACTTATTCGCTATGATTTTATTGCTGTTACTTGCTACATCGTCTACGACTTTACAACTGCCAACTATCATGAAAAGTTAATTCTTGCATCCTCACTGTTAAATATAATACGTTATCAAACCTGATCACAGAATTGAAAAGGAAGTTTCGGTAATCTGATTTTATAATGGGTGTAATTTATTTGAAATAGAAATTTATTTAAATAAGTCCATGTTTACTTGCTTCTACACGAGCGTAAATTTATTTTCTTTGACATAACTTAGACGTTGCGGGATGACTATTAATGGCCATGACGTTGAGTCGGAATAGAGTTAGGGACGTCCATTGGAGCATCCAAGCGGTCTATTATAGCTCGTTCCTTAGAGTGTATCTTATCTGTTAAATAGCTCGTATGAATCGTGAGGTATCGACGCCAATAACCACTGACGCTTCGACTGAGATGGGCTCTAAAATGTAATTTTAAATATGAGACACATGTTAAAAAAGTCTGAAAATGCAGAAGTGATAAAATGTGTTCAGAAAATAAATATGAGTAAAAAACAAGAAAAGAAAACAACATTTTAACATATAAACATTGTTTCGTTTCAGATCAATGTCCTCCTGAATATTACTACTTAGTTGAGCTTTCTATGGTTTATACAACCATAGAAAGCTCAACTAAGTGGTGTTTGACCCATATTGGAAGATAATATACCTGCTGTGTTATATAGCATTGCTCGGGTTTGGTGATGCATAGCACCAGATGCAACAGTATAGTAAACCGAGAATACATTGACCTTTCAAGGCCCTACCAATAGAGTTACGGCTAATTCTATTGGCAGTCATTGCTACAGTATCGGACGCAGACTTACTGCAACTTTGTACTTCTGAAAATACACTTTATAAATATACTACCGTGTCGTCGTAATTATAATCGGCTCCTTAAGGTGACAACATATACACAACCACTTACATTAGTGAGACGTCTAGTCATTTTAAGACATTTTCTAAATTGGTATCTAATTCCGACTATTTAAATGTTATGCAAATCAGAGATATTTGAATTTTGTAAAAAAGGATTTTGAAACTTCTATGAACCCTTAAAACCAACAAAATGTATGTAAACTATTACTAACATATTCTCTGTAACTGGCTTATTACAGATATGTCATCTTTTCTCTTAGAAAATCTGTTGTCGAAAACAAAATCATAGGTATATGCAGACATATTTGCTATATATATATATATTTGACGGATTAATTCAATCTCCAAGATTAACGTACGCAAAACACAATAACTTACATAATTAAACAATCCTCCATATACATATTATTTAAATGTAAAAAACAACATCACTGTAAATAAAGAGCAATAAACCAGAACAAAATTTGAACTTTCATTAGCTGATGAGGATAATATACAGAGAGAAATGAATGTATATAATAATATGAAAAATAGTTTATAATAGCTTAGCTTTGGAGAAAATCGAAATCATAAATAAGACAGTTTAATATATCAGACTAAAACAAGAATGAGGGTGAGATTAGGTATCATTTTAAACACTGCACAGCCAATACAAATCGGTATGGTATTCCATTTCCTTTTCTTAGAAATAAAGAAACCACAGAAACTATATTAATTATTAATCACGTGTATGTTCATTAAGCTAAATAATATGTTATCTGAAAAACATGTGAAATTAAGTGAAAAGGAAAATAACTATAATTACGTGCTTTTCTATGTTATCAACATTTAGAAGTTTACTTAAATGAACTGCACACGTAAAATGATTGATTATTTAAGTGGGAAATATATATCGCAGGTTCTAAAGATTAGCCGGCGTTTAATAAAATGTACTTATGACATGGCAGAGTTAGCGGCTGGTGACCCCGAAGGTTTCAAAGTATACACAATGTACCAAATTAAAAAAAAAACATATTCGACAAAAATAGCCTAGTGCAACAAGCAATGTAAAAAGACAGGTAATATCCATTTACATTCATCTACAGCCTGGATGTTTGTATTAGGCTGCTTTAAACCTAGATATGGCAGTCATAGTTACGACCTCTTTTGGCAGGTTGTTACACGGAGAAGAAAATGCTTCCTTTCTACTATTGAGCGGGAAGCGACGGTGGTAAATCATTTATGGGTGATCACGCAAACCAAGACTTGATGCTGAGGTGAGACACTCATTTAAACGTAGATTTACAGTGGCGTTATTATATCGTACGACGGAAGCAAGTCTCCTCGTATCGTCTGCTGCTCATTCGAGATAGATTTAATTCATATCGAAATATACAACAATATTTACGCATGCATTTCAAACGCATTAAATAGTAAACTTCGAAAATAAGATCAATAATGTTATTTTCAGAGAGAAAAGCAAGATGAATGCTTAGTTCTATAGATTGCATTCAGGATTTGAAGGTATTCTATAAACAAGCTAACCTTATTTGATAGTTATGAACTCATACAATGGGACGTTTCATATTTACTTCGAAACGAAAATTATTATTGTTTTTATAGCTTTCAATTTCGATTAGCAATACAAAGCGGTTTTATAAATATAAAAGACAGTTGGAATGTTCATGAATTCCATTGAAGAAGTTACGCCTTATTTTAGTAAATACTCCTCTATCATTCGAATGTATACCATAGCGAAGTATGAAATCAGTTGACACTCCTATTAAGTTCATCTGGTTCAATTGCGCATTAATTTGTATGACATGATAAAAAGAATATCTCCCTTTTATAATGTGTGAACTAGAATGTGAGGTTCAGTTAAAGTATACAATACATTGGGGACAGTATTATTGTACCTTGGCATTGAATAAGAAAAGCAACTCTTAAAATGCGTGTTGTATATTGAGAGAGAGAGGGATGGTTTCTTATAGCGGAAAATGAGTGACAACACCCACCATCTTTCCAAAGCAAACAGCCTCTAATACAGACGCCTATCGAGAGGTCCTGATGGCAGTCTTCCACCCGGGTTCGGTGAAATTAGGTACAAATAAAAATCAGCATTCAAAGCCATTCGGAAAATGACCTGTTTCTCATAAGGTCTTTTCTTTTTCAATTTACTATGTTTCTTTTTGCTGGGATGCTAGACATTCAACCGTTATTTCAGAAACACAAACTCTTTACTAGCAAATATTTAAATTTCCCCTGCCGTTGGTTCACCAAATACATTTGTTAGGTAGTATCATGAATTATTTTCCATGATTGTGGTTGTTTTTATGATTGCAGGAAAAATTGAGATGTCCTAACTTGTCCAGTTTATTTAATGTAGCACATACTACCTTCTATGTTTAGTTATATTCTCCCTCTCAGCTCTGTTAAAGCTAGCATCATTATGTACACATACTTCAAGTAGGGTTGCTACTATTTTTCTCTTATCTCATATAACTCTGCTAGGTTTAACAGTTCCGCTTTTTTAATATGTTGCTGTAAGGTTTGCATAGGCATAGTGGATGATGTATGACTGATTGTCAACAGTCTTTGCTGGTATATGTTCGTTGAGCTTACTGCTACATTGGATATTCAGTTTTTTTAGAGATGTCCCAGTTGGGGATATTTACTAAGATAAACTATTTCATGACTAGAAAAATAATTTAAATTTTCACGAGAAAAAACGATTAATCATGAATATTATTGGATACTCACAGAATTCTATTTAAATGTAACAGAAACACATGTATGGATAACTGGAGTGTAGTATAAGATGTGACGTCACATCAAGTCGCGCAAATGTACTCAATCTAGTCATAAATTGATCTAAAAAACGTTACTTTTCAATATGCGATCTTTAAAAAATTATACTATTTGAGAAACGAAAACGATATTCGCCATTTAATTCTACAACATGAATATACAACTAATAATAAAAACAAATTTATATTGATATAAAATTTAAAAAATAAATTGGAAAAGCCTCCGTTGAAAACCAGAGCAACAACATTATTACATATAGGAATCAAGTTAGATTAAAGAGTGATTCTATAATTACAAAAGTTATTACAACAGCATTATGTTACATCACTGTTTCGCCAGTTTTTCAACTCAGAACCTGCTCTATTAGGTAAATAAAACAGCATACAATGTATATTGGTTAGTATGTATTCCAATACATCAATAGAGCTTATTAAGAGTATTAAATATACAGTTAGGCTACATAGAAACGTTTCCAGTTCATTCCCGATGTAAATTATCAGAATAAAGTAATTGATTCTCATTATATTATCGTTTTTATAGTAAAGCAGTGTCCAGTATGACTTTCAGCCAATCAGATTTTATTATCATCTTCCTGCCTATTCGTTTCCTCCAAACAATTATTTTTTTCATTCGTTTAAAAATATAGCGCTCTTGACACCTAGACGGTTAAACCAAACCAGTTATACTCTTGCTAGTATCAGCATAGATGCACTAAATCATCATTGCATTCACGTAATGAGTTGTTGACTATCATCATTTTAAATCTTTTCATTCAATTTACACATTAATATATAATATTTTATATTACCTATACTTGTACGAAATTACATTCCTATTGTTAGTAGTACGGCGGGTTAACATTTTTCCTGTAAGTTTTTATTTACTTCAAGTGTTTATGTTTTTGTTAGAAATATCGGCTACCTCTTTATTTTTGTATTTAATCATTCCTAAGTGAAAATTATAGTGTGTCTACAGTAAGTTACTATTTCACGTCTAAGATTAACCGATTTACCATCTATTTTTGAACTTTAAAATTTCTAGTTTCTCGCTCAAAAATAAATTACACGGAACGTCCAAAAATATGTATGTCATATGCTATCTATAGATTGTTCATAAAACTAGAAGCTATATTTAAGCTCATATTAAAGTGTAATAATCATATAAACTATGTTATTTGTAGTACTTTAGTAATTATGATATATTTTTGTTAAAATCAGGCGCAGTTAATTTTATATAATATTTTTATTATTCGGATTTACATTGTTTAATGTTTGATAGATTATGCTTCTTACTAAACATTTATGTTGTAGGTACAATTAAGCATTATTTTGCAGTAATATTTTAATCGATTAAGGTAGGATATTTAGCTCTATATGTTTGCAATGGCTGCTGGCTCAATATGTCACATTTTCTAATTTCAGAATTTTATTTTCATGTCATTATATATATATATATATATATATATATATATTGCATCTTCCAAAACTAGTTGAGAGATGAATTCCAGTATTAATTTGTTTTCTTAGAAATACATGGATATTAGACTTGTGACAATTTTTATGTAAGACTATTTATGTAGCGAACATCTATACCATTTTTTCGTCCTAAGGGTTAATAGTTCAAAATACCAGATACAGAATAAGACCTATGCCTAATATTAGTATTAATTATCGATTATCAGTTTTTTTCACTCGATCATCAGCCATCGTCAATATAATTGTTAATTTAGTATTATAATACACCAGTTATTAGTCCAATAAATATAAGGATGTGTCATTGTTTAATTGTTGAAAATTCGGATGGTGGAATAAGCTATGCCCTGTACAACTACTATAGGATCTATTGTGTTCAATTTCCGCTAGCACATCTAGGCAAGGAATATGAATGTAATTTCGTACAAGTATAGGTAAATTTTGACGTTCGACCAACTAACGACATACAATAATCGTTAGCTATGTGTATTCTATTCTTACATTAAATATAACTAAACAGGTTTGGTAAGTGGTAAACAGGAAAATCATGTATATCTACTTCAGCATCAGGTAAAATAAGGATTGGTGGTATAATAATCATATTTAAAAAATAGATTTTAAGTTTCGGCATTAAATGATTCAAAATGAATCTATATGCCTTGATAGTAACACCCCAAACCAAACAATTTCGTGCATATACTGAATCATATATATATATATATATATATATATATATATATATATATATATATATATACAAGCAATAATAGATTACCTCCGGTTGCATTGATTTTTCTAGTATATATTATGTAGCTATTGAGTTTTTTAACTAAAAGCCGATCGTAAAAAAAATCTTGTGTACCGACGCTGCCCCGTTGTTGACGTACAGTTCCTGAGAGGATTGTATAATGACAAACGCACATATATTAAACCACCCCTTCAAATAATGAGGTATAGCCTAGGCGCATTGTCTCTAACAACAGAACAGATACTAGACACCCCTAAAAATAGATTGCAACGCCTGACAGGATAGTATCATTAACACAGAACAGATACTGCCATCTTTAAATAGGATGTAATGCATGCGCATATTGTATTATAAGAGAACATAACTACACTACCCCCCCCCCCCCAAATAAAGAGAAGGCAATGCCTGAGAGAATTGTGCCATGACAACACACATATTATACTACCTACTAAAGAGGAGATAATGTATGAGAGGGTGGTCTTATGGAGACAAAACATATACTACACTATTCATCTGAATTGAGCATTGAAAAAGAGTACAACAGTACAATTAATATAAGTAATAGTATAGTTTCGGCTTCAGATCTCCATTCGTAATAGATATATAAAAACGTTGACATAATATTATTCAATACGAATCACGATCATAGTATGAGATTATCAAACTTTCTGAACTACTGTACTTATGTATCTTTCTTTATGAAGCTTGGTTTAGTATGAACAAATTCTACAGTATTTTTTTTAATCCAGCGAGGTTGAATTTCCAATTTCTCTTAGATTGACACGCAGGTGAGACATGTTACCCTTGATCTATACATGTCGTTTTGTCGTTTGTCTCAGACTGTGTTATTCATAGAGGAAAATAATTTATTTTCTTTATTTTGTTTCGAGAAAGTCGAAATAAAACTCGCTAGTCAGTTTTTGTTTAGGTCTTGTGACATTATGACAGTGATTAATGCTTGACTGACTATTTCCCAGAAAACTTTGGAAGCCTTGGAGATATCTTATTCTGGGATAATGCCACTCCACGAATCGGTGGGAGGGGGCGAAAGACAGATTGACAGCGAGGTTCGGGGATAGGGAAATTTCGACTATCTATAAAGAAAGGGTAAGCGGCGGGAATAATGCGAGAAAGTTTTTATCGTCATGGCTGGATTTGACATTCCGAAAATGATGTCAGATTCAGACACTAGGTGTCGTTTCTCTTGTGATAGCTTTGCTGACCTTTCCCGCCTAAACCACAAGAAATATGTACAAAAGTTTCTACGGTTTTCTATTGGGCAGTAAATTATTTTCAACAAAGAGATGCGCACATAAAGCGAAATGACCGTTTCTAGTTTCGCGTGTACATCGCATTCGCATTTTTAATGTGAATTATAGTCTTCCTAAAGGAAATATTATAATTCTCTATAAAAGGAACTAGCAGGCATATCCGTTCCAAAACCAGTTTAGCATCATGTTAAGCATTTATTAGAATCTCTTGAAATAGTCAACATTTCACCAATTAAGAAATTATTATGATGTCCGACGTTAAATTAAAGTTGTGATCGTCATAAAAATTAAAGTTAATAGCAGAATCTAACATTCCGCGGTGTGTTTACGTGGTGGATTATACCCAGCAGGGCCCCCTTGAAGTGGTGCGTTATGTCAGGCTAGGAAATATTTAAAAAATGAATAACAAATATCGTGATATGCCGTAAGTTATAGTAAAATAGTACACATAATACGGAAGCTAGAAGACAATTATCATTGTTTATATTTTTTAGATCAATTTAAAAGGAAATTTAATTCAACATAGAATATACACCTGTAAGAAAAATACATAGGGCAGCCTTATAACAATAAGCAAAGGTAGAAAGTAAATCCATAACAACATTCAATCTAATATTTTTAATCAGCCAAATATTATTATATATTCTCATACACATACGAATACGGTTTATGTATGTACCAGCTGAAATACACGATATTATTATTATTATTATTATTGTTATTATTATTATTATTATTATTATTATTATTATTATTATTAGTAGTAGTAGTAGTAGTAGTAGTAGTATTATTATTAGTATTTATTGTCAGGAAGCTTATGTCCTTTTGCATCAACCTATAATATCAAACTAACATTGAATTTCAACTTGGTACACACAATTATTGGATGTGACGGAAGCGTTGTTTAGGTTAGGGTGTAAATTAATTGACAACAATTAAAAGAGTCTGGAAGAAGATCCGGTGTTTCTAAAATCTATGCACGCATGCTTTAAGTAATGAACACCTTGTAATTATGTGTAGTCTTAATTTTAAATTTTTATAATTTTCAAGTTATAAATAAAATATAATAGATGTAAAATGCATCCGCGAAATAATGTGGTGTCAGTTTCAAACAAAATGAGATATGACGCTTATGAATATATGCATGTAGGTGTATATATATAGAAGTTCCTGAACAAACAAGTACACAGACATATACTAAAACTTTATATATACATATATATATATACATATATATACATATATACATACATATACATATACATATATACACATATATATATATGAATAGTATATATATATATAACATAACACACTAATTAAATAATATAATCTAAATATAATATATATATATATATATATATATATATATATATATATATATATATAAATGTATATGTAATACAGTTATTCACATACACCGGTTTTGTCGTATCTACGATTCATAATGTGACTAGACGTAGCCTGATTCTAAACCAGGAACGATAGTAAATACACGTTTATCGACCACCGTTTTTTTATTATATAAAATGATTGAGCATATATATAGAATGCAATTTGGTCGTAAGTTTTTAAAGCTGCACAAGGTAAGTTAAAACACTTTTTTCGTCTGCTCGGGGGAAGAAGGTACGTGTTAATAAAGAGAGAGAGTAATACAATAATATAATCTTAACATAACCGAAGATTAACGGAGGTGAAACAAGCAGATCATATTAAAGAGAAACTTTGATCTGAAATATTTAGTCGATTAAAAACTCGGTTCGATCCCACGCAGGACCATCAAAATGTGTTATCATTTAATGGTAAATAGATTGGTACCAAATGCATTATTCCGATTAAATTGTGTTTTCACATATAACAAATGTATGGATACTTGAAAAGTAATTCTTCGGTAGCTTCTTGAATGCTCCTGATTTTCGAGTGTTATACTTTAGATGCGATTAACACGAAACAATAATTACGCTGTTTGTTACGTGCTCCCACAAACTTAATAAGGAATGTATGCCGCAACTAATCTGATAAGTTTGTCTTCATCGGATAAATACATAAATAATGTTAATATTTGAGATTTTCACAGTCATTTATTTATTCCTTGACAAGTTAAAATTAATCGATGGCTGCACAGTTTACATTTGTTTGATTTGTTCAAATGCATATCAACATCAGTTGTTTCTTTAACGTCGACTGAAAGTAAAAATAGAATACTCATTCCTTTTACTCATTACGTTTGGTAGACAGATTGAATTTCAAAGCATGTTTTTTTAGAAGAGATACTTTGTCGAAAAGACGGTGTGCAACGTTTCTTCTTACAGAAATAAAAAAAAATATCGTTCCGATTGTCCTTATCAAGAAAGTCATTCAGGTCAGCCAGTTGGTACTATCTAGAATAGATTTCCTTAAAATCAATAAGTTTCATCAATTTATGTTCTACTGTAAATGATGCACGAAATGTAACCCCTAATGAAGGATCTTCCCCTTTAATCAGAACTGAGTGTGTAACAATATTTACCCCTTTCCTAATTACTATTGTATATCGGTTGTCATTCTCACGTTCAACACATTAGAATCTACGGTAAATGCACGAGGAGCTTTAAACAAAACGAAATCCTTCATTAATCTAATTTGTTATACTGGAGCGATAGGAGTAATGAAACTTAAAAACGTGTAAGCAATACACAATATTGGAAATAGCTATTTCTTATCTTATATATTTAATTAGCTGTCCTTACAAGGCGTTGTTAATATATCTCTACTTTCTCGTTATTTCCATGGCAGATGTTTGACTGTAGTTCCCCCTTGTATGATCACCAAGAAGAACATTTTATTCTCCCTCCATTTGCCATACTTAAGGTGGGGTTTCCATCGACAGAGCTTATTGGCAAGGGCTTTATCCTCATGGAACAAATTATTACGAGACTACTTCTGTGGTGATAACAACTTGGTCGTCTTAAAATGCAATATGAACACATTTTTTGTCATGGAGCGCCTCATGAGTAATCACACGCTGTTCACATCATTGATAAACATCAGCACTCAAATAGTGTTCCTCATGTTTCAGCTGGTAATCATTCCCTTCTATTAACCTTTATAACCAGGTCGTTCTTGGCTTTGATAAATGGACCTTATTATTAAAGAAGGATCAAGCTTCAAATATGCACCGGATAACATAGATACGTTTAAAAAACGATCCAATATCCCTTATGCGCCTTAACGAGACCCGAATCACATACCCTGTTAATCATACCACATACGACTATGCAAAATGATATTTTTTCAGACAAAAGTTGTTCGTAATTATAAATAATTGACGATGTTCCCCGTCACAGTTGGTTTTAGTCCGGAACAATAGATAGCTGGAACACGTGCACGAGGGTATAGTAAACTGTTGCATTGCGAACGGAACTATAATTTAAGTGATGTGCGAAAGTGCTTTTAATTCCCCCTCGAGCTGTTTCCTGTCAGTGTCTCGAATCTTACGCTTCTTCCATGACACAATCTTTGGACATTTATGCATGGAAAGATTCTCTTGTTCCCCAGTTAACGTTGAACCACTCAGAGCAAGACGCCTTTCGATCGGACAATCTTCGCCAGCATTCAACAATACATCGATTTCATGAGAAGGCAATGGAATGGGCGGACGGAGGCGATAAGTAAAGGAGGTTTTAGCAAGTCAAGGTGTCGCGATGTAATGCGTGAAAGCAATCGATAATCGATCATTTAAGTAGTATCCTCTTCAGAATTTCCTGTTTCTAAAACGTTCCATGTTAAACCGTTTGCTTACATCCCTCTTATTTTTCTACATTTTTCGATATGCTTCAACCTATTTAGAGCTTTTAGACATTAATCCTCATCTTCGCTGCGATAATTTTCCGAAATGTTTCGGCGATTGTACTGTGTGGCTATTTTATTTTTTTCTAATTGTCGCAATCAGTAATCTGTTAAACTCGGTAATTTCTTTTATCTCTTGCAGTATATCGTTCTGATTTCGGATTCTCATGTTTTTGAGATATCTCACATCAAATCATTTTTTTTTTGTTAACTTCCATAATTAGAAAATGCACTGGCATCATGTGTGTAGATATGATTCCAGGATACATCTTCACAAAGGCTTTTATCTACTTGACCGTCTCTCTTAAACGACCATCCAGAAGATTTATCAGAAATGTATAAACCTAATTACTATAATATATTGATGTAATTTCAATTTGTTTACTATTAAGACTCTTGTATTATAGTATAGTGTTTTCATAGATACTTTAATCATGTCGGTTCAGACTAAATATTTGACGACTATATATTCATGTAGATGCATGATCGGCACACAGATATAACCATATCTCTAATCTTGGGTGTTGTTGTTATAACGTGTCGGCGGATATAATCTCCGACCTTCTTTAGATGTATGTTGACAATAGCTGTTATTGGTGAATATTGAAAAACAAGTTTTATTTTATTTTATCACATGCACTATCGTCGTTAACATTTAAAAATCTGTGATGTACTTACGAAAAGGGAAATAACCTTTAGTAGTTTTGCATTGATTCAAGCCCATAGTGATTTTGCATTTCATTTTCCATTTTATAGAGCAATAGTTCAAACAATCCAAATAAATCGAAAATAAAAATTCTAAATATTTAATACCAAATCAGTATGTACCTGAATCAATATATTAGTGAAAAGTACTCAACGCTCTTTCTGTTTTTGTAAGTACATCACAGATTTTGAAATTTTAACGACGATGGTGCGTGCGGAAAAAGAACGAACACTTTTTCCACTATTCATCAATAACAGGCAGTGTCAAAATACACCTGAAGAAGGTCGGAGGTTTTATCAGCCGCGACGTTGTGAGAACAACACCCAAGATGAGAGCAATAGTCTTAACAATCCAAATAATACATATTTG
>OY744527.1:100668846-100746346 GCA_963556195.1 Sepiola atlantica
ACATAATTTATGAAAATTTCAAAGCATTCAAAATGTTATATATATATATATATCTATATATACATAATTATTTTTATTTACACATACATGTACAAAATCTGCGACACTGACATGTCCATGTTATCGATCAACAGTTATTATAAACTGAGATCAGATCAGGCAGAGTAAGAATCCGATCTTAACCTTAGATCATATTTGGAAAGAATGAAATGGGGAAACAAAAAAGAAGATGAAAAGAAATGTAACATTTCAAAGCTAGGGAAGTTACGTGGTTGGGACCGTTAAGGACACAATCCAAATATAAAATGAAATAAAAGAAAGAGATATAATAAAAAGGGTAAAATAAAAAGATAGATAGATAGATAAATAGAAAGCTAAATAGGTAAGTAGGTAGAAAAAATGAAATCGTCTGTTGATTCAGACAGAAGTAGTGGAAAAGGAAAGGAAATGCAATAGAATGTGTCAAAAACCGTCGACATTTTTTTTTCAACTCAGGATTAATCGCATATTCTTAAATCAGTTGTAATCAGTGGCAGCATATATATATGGTAGCGTGCAGACGTGTGTGTGTGTTAGGGGACGAGGGTTGTTAACACATTGTGTCACTAATTCTGTATTTACACTGTTTTATTTTCCTTTGAACTTATCAAATTATCATTAATTAATTAAAAAATCAGACAAAGTTTAAAGGAAAATAAAACATATATAAAAGCTCTATTTGATATTGAGCACTTTTTATAAACTGGTTTAAATTCTTTGGATTACTACCCTGGGGATGTTTTACCTGGATTATTATTAGGATTATTATCATTTATATATATATATATATATATATATATATATATATATATATATATATATATATATATATATATGTATATAGGTATATATATATATATATATGTATATATGTATATATATATATATATATGTATATATATATGTATATATATGTATATATAATATAAGTATTACTACAGTTAGCAGACGCGTGAATTCATATCAATAAATGAAAATTTATTTAATCATTTTTTTTTTCATAATTCCAAATTTTCGGTTTTAACAAACCATAATCATGGTAAACAGACATTGTATTTTTTCTTTCTTTCCTTTTCATGACGCTTTTAAAACTGTAGTAACACTTATATTATTCATCTCAGGCACACCACGGCAATAACTACAATCACAGGACATATATGAAAAAACAAACTCTCCAATAACATCGGAGGAGATCGTAAATCTTCGGCCACGCCGTCAGATTTTTACCATGAAAATAAAAAATAAAAAATTACAATGTCTGTTTACCATGATTATGGTTTGTTAAAACCGAAAATTTGGAATTATAAAAAAAGTTTTAAAAAATGATTAAATAAATTTTCATGTATTGATATGAATTCACGCGTCTGTTAACTGGTTTCTCAAAGAAATTGTTAAATATATATGTATGTATATATATATATATATATATATATATATATATATATATATATATGTATATATATATGTATATATATATATATACATATATATATATATATATATATATATATATATATATATATATATATATATATATATATACATATATATATATATATATATATATATATATATATATATATATTGTTGTTGACCTTTTAATACTCGGAATGAAAACACGAACAGAGAAACAAGATTAGCGGTACGTCAGTCTTAACTCCACACTGTAAAGCATATGCTTCCAGTATTTATTGTGAATGAAACAGTCCAAAGTCCGTACTATGTACGGTAACATTACACCCCCTTCAAGCTTAACATCCCCAGGAGTATTAATGTTGTTTTCATTTTTGAATTGATTACAGCAAGATCTAGATACTTCCGTTTTCTTTTTAGATTACTGCTTTTCTGTGGCTGCTAGGGGTACTGGTGTATAGAAAGTATCGTATATTGTGTCTATAACTTATTTCCCTTCTTCTAACTTGAGAGTGCGTTCTGTGTCATCCGACATACGTTTCCTAATTTTATTTAGGGAGCTTTGCTGAGAGAACTGGTGTCCTTGGTTGGTGTAAACCATATTTGAAATTCTCGTTTCTATCGTACCAACTTCCCAGAAAGACGTGTTTTTGTTAACATCTTGTAATATACTCTGTCCTCTGGAATGTATGTTGTTTTGGTAGAATAGAGGTTCGAGCTTGTTTGGTCTATTTAGGCAGTAATTTGTCAAAAAAACAGATCTCACTTTTCGCGCAAATATCATATCTGCAAGAGATGATGAGGATTGTGTGTTAACGTTTGGCGTGATCATGTACACCTGTAAAAACTGCTGCAGGGCCGTTTCCGTTGGAGTGCCACGAGCTTTGTACAGGGCTCTTTTAACGACAATACGCCCCGCCTGGTCGTTTCACCTAGGATAATTGTGGGAGTCGTGATGTGTCTGATCTGGAAAATTTCACAGAACTTTTTGAAGTCGGAGGACGTACATTGCGGTCCGTTGTCACTGACCAAAAATCGACCACCCAAAAACGGGTGGAATTATTTATGTATCTCCTAGGAATAAAGAGTTCAAATGCGAAAGACGATAAGCGAATTGTTATTTTTTATCACCCCAATTCACTTCAATATATTTTGTTTAAATAATCTGATATTTGCCTTTTACATATTTTTTTTTACTTTATAAGTTTCTAATAAATTAATATTCTGTAATATATATTTATATTTCGTATTGTCAAATGTTATTATGTAGTTATGATATTTTCCCTGATGGTAATATTATTTGAATTATAAATACAATTAATTAAATGAATTTAATAAAAAATCGATCATGTTTTAAAAACATTGTAACACTTTCAGTTTCAAGTGAGATACTTTCATGAAATCTTCCAGTGTTAATGCTAAGAGAACAGGTATTACACTTTGATATAAGTCAAAAGCCCAATGAGAAATAAAAATATCCTTTTATGACTAGACATATTTAATCAATGAAAAAATACGATTTAATACGAATTTATAAGTGTAGTATCGGTTCTGTTGTCATATGACCATCCTCTCAGGAATTATCTCCTCTGTTTTTAAGGATGTGTGAGGAATACTTCCATGTATTACATCCTCGTTCATATTTAAAACTGAAAAAAAAGAACTTTTCAAAACTAGATTGTTCAAATTAAAAACCGAAGGGACGAAATAGACATTTCCGTTCGGCGTCCAATTGTACTAGACAGATTATTTGAATATTTCGTTCATTTCGATTGATTTTCGCACAAATTTTGGATGACCTTTATAAACTAGGCATTCATTCTAATTATTTTTCAAAAAACTTACACATCGAATGTAAATGCAATGCCTTTATAGCTGACGGCAATGTTGTCATTTCGTTCTATTTTCTATCGGGCTTGACATCTATAAAATGAAATACGTTCGACTTAATTTTATTTATGAAAAGGATTGTGGTGTCTGCGTGTATTTTTACAAGAAAAGAGAATAGGGTTTACTTTATTTTATTCATAAAAATATTGTGAGGTCTGCGTTCGCGCTTGAAATCCACAAATAAAGTGGTTTACTTTTGTTTAAACTATGTATTGTGGTGGTTCGGTCACAATTATATGATACTTCCAGCCTAGCAAAAGTATGAGACCACAGGGAACATATATTTGCTAGTTTTATGAATTCTAATTCGTAAATTAAAAGAATTGAACTGTTCCCGTTTGCCTTTCGAACTCGTCAAATATACAACAACATTTTTCGCAACGTTAATATGAAGACCGATGAAAGGAAACCAAAAAGATCACTAAAGACAAAAATACTACAAATTAGCCAAACCCGTTTAGCTGACAAAAGTTCCTGTTAAACAGTCGGCTGCAAAACACTCATAAATATGTTTTTTAAATAATGGCTAACAGTAAACTTAGAAAGAAATGCCCAGACAGGCTTCCGGAGTGAGAATTCCAATGTTGACCATCTGGCGCGTTATGAAACTTTTCCGATAGAAGTTTTTAATAAATGAGAAAACGTAGCAGCTGCTTTTACGACTTGTGCAGGTTTATAATACAACTGGAAACAAGAACTTATAAGAAATCTAAAATATATTAGATTAAATGGTAGACTAACACATTTTATTTACGATTTCTTAAGAAAGGTGACTTTGAAAGTGAAAGTGTAAGAATAGGAGGAAAATAAGAGTATCGTTGGAAAATAGTATATTGTCGGTCACCTTCTTTTATATAAAAACGTATAACATTGCCATCGAATCTGGATCATTCTCTAATACAGGGTGTTTCAAAAGTCTTGGGAACATAACGATTTTTAATAACTCAAAAACTATTAGGAGTTGAAAAATGAAATTGGTACCGTTGGAAAGGTTAAAGTTTCAAGTTTTGTGGGGAATCTTCAAAGTTGCTCAATATGAGCACCATTCGTCACACGGCAGACATCTAGTCGATAGTCCATTTCCTGCCAAACGCGTTCCAGCATCTTGACGTCAATGGTTCCCACAACTGCCGTTACTCGAGCCTTTAGTTCGTCAATATCTCTTGGAAGGGGCGGCACAGAGACTTGTTGCTTGACAAAGCCCCAAAGGAAAAAGTCACACGGGATAAGATCTGGAGACCTAGGAGGCCAGGGCATGAGAACGTCATCACCTCGCCCAGATCTCCCAATCCATCTACCAGGCAGCCTTGTGTTAAGAAACTGCCTTACTCTAAGACTCCAGTGTGGTGGTGCACCATCTTGTTGAAAAATGAAGTCATCAGATTCTGCTTGTTCCAACTGAGCCATTAACCAGTCTTCCAGCATGTTGAGATAGGATTCACCAGTGATAGTTGCCTCTTCAAAGAAGAACGGTCCATAGACACCTTTCTTGGAAATTGCACAAAACACGTTCACTTTTGGTGAATCTCGCTCGTGCTCAAGAAGTTCATGAGGATTCTCAGTACCCCATATGCGAGTGTTATGCTTGTTAACTTTGCCATTCAGATGGAAGGTCGCCTCATCGCTAAAAACAAGCCGGTCATCAAAGCCGTTATCTTCCAACTTCTCTTGCATTGCAATGCAAAAGTCACGGCGAAGTGGCTTATCAGTGTCCTTCAACTTTTGGACCAACTTGAGCTTGTAAGGTACCATTTGCAGTCGTTTCCTTAAGACACGCCAGACAGTTGCTGGAGCAAGCTGAAGTTCCCTGCTGGCTCTTCTCACTGATTTACGGGGGTTCCGCTGAAAGGCTGTCCGAACTTGCTCAACTGCATCTTCTGAAGTTGAAGGGCGACCTGTTGGCTTACTTGGGCACAAACACCCATCTTTCACAAATTTAGCATGCCATCTGACAATGGATTTCCTTTCAGGGGCTTCTTTTTTAAATTTCCTGCGAAATGCACGCTGAACACATGTCCACGATTCAGTCTTTGCAAATTGGAGGACGCAAAATACCTTGGCTTGTTTAGAGAACGCCATTACTGCACCTGGAAAGATAACACGAAAATCATTAGTATGACCAAAAACTTGATTAAGCAAGCTTTAAAATGGCACCAGTTTCATTTTTCTACCTGGAATAGTTCATGAGATATACGCATTTGTAATGTTCCCAAGACTTTTGAAACACCCTGTATATTACCAGTATAAACAAGTACATACTATTGAACAAAAAGTCTACTTATGCAAATATACAGTATCCAATTCAACAGAAGGAAAAGCATTCTCGTCCGCATTTTTCCGGAGAATCTATAATAAATCCCAACTTAGATTAGAAAATAATGAAATATCGATAGCGGAAAATGTAGGATTCGTTTCTAAGATCTTCATCTCTTTATACAAATAAATTAAACTATTTAATACTAAGACACTATGGATCTTGTTAGTTTATTGCTTATTTTTCTTTGCACATACACACACACACATACCAAGGTTTTATGTACGACAGTAAAAGAAACTGGAATCTTAGGAAAATCTCCATCATACCAGTGATTATAGGAGCAACATGACTAATGAAGAAGAATTTCAAGAGCTATCTGGCGAGTATACACGATGAACCGAGTGCAAGAGAAATACAAACAACTGCACTTAAAAGGAACGGTTAGAATCTTAAAACGATCTCTAGGCTCGAGTGTCTTAAATAGTGAATGTCTGGTATCCGGTAGGATCCCCCATCTTCAGAAAAAATAGAAAGATAAGAAAAGTATATAAGTTGAGATCAATATGATTTGAACATGGTTCCAAGAATTCTAAACCAACTAACATTCGACGTACGATCCAAGATTTGTTGATAATTAATTGTTCAGTATTTATGATGATACGAAAACGTCTTCGTCAGCGCATCATTTAACATCACTTACATAATTCTATTTAAAAAACAGCAGATTTCAGTATAAAAAAAATACGCGTGAAAGGATTTTCGAAGCCAAAGAAACACAGCGAATGTATTAATTAATAACAACATTCAAAACATTCAGAGCATTCATCATACAGGTTTGATTAAGGGGGATAGCATAACATATATATATATATTTATATATATATATATATATATATATATATATATATATATATATATATATATATATATATGCGTATATAATATTAAAATATACTTTTGGCAAGAAAGCAATACAAATCGTTTGTGTTTAATTTCCTCAAGTTCATAAAACAATTCATCATTTTTAATGAAATTTATTTGTTAGAGGATAGCTAAGGGAGAACGATAACTCACGTTTAAAACACAATTTTGCTTTTTAAAACAAGGTTAGAGAATATACATGACATATAAAAGTGTATTCTTATGTAAACTTCACAGAGTAAGATGATGAGAGTATTCCCGAAACTATAAACTTACCACTTAGGGGTCCATGGGACATATTTCATCAGGGTTGGGGGGCTTTTCAGTTATTTTTCATTATATTTTATAGTAATTTGAAATTGCTGAGTCATATTGTAATTTAATTACGTAATACCTCAAGTTCATAAAACAATGAAATTTATTTGTTGGAGGATAGCTAAGGAAGAACGATAACTCACGTTAAAAACACAATTTAGGTTTCTACAGAATATGGAAATGGGTGCTTCTCCAGTATAGGGTCAGATGTGCTTCTACAACATAGGACCGAGCACCGAGGGTTCTTCTACAATATAGGACCCGGAGGCTTATGTAGAATAGGGACCATGGGTGCTTCTGCAGTATAGGGGCCAGGGGCGCTTCTACAGGATAAAAAAAAAATTCTTGGGGGAGCAAAAAAAATGTATTTTTTTCTTTTCTTAACTAAAAATATTTATATTTATGATAGTGACAATACATGAATGAACACTATTTTGCTTTTCTGACACGACAGGGGCGTATTAATATTAGTTCTTAGGTATGCGAACTAGGCTGGAGATAGGTACATATACAGTATGTGTGCCCTTGCAGAGATAGGTAAGTATATAGTATGCGCACCACGGCGGCGATAGGTACTAATATAGTATGCGCACTGGGCTGGCGATAGGTATATATATAGTATGTGCACTGGGGTGGAAATAGGTACGTATATAGTAGTGCATAGCGGTGGCGATAGGTATGTATTTAGCATTCGCACCGGGTCGGCGATATGTATATATTTAGTATTTGCACTGGGGCAGCGATAGGTACATATGTAGTATGGACACCGGGTCGGCAATAGGTACGTATATAGCATGTGCACATGGGCGGCAATAAGTACGTATATAGCATGCACACCGGGGCGGTGATAGGTATGTATTTAGCATGCGCTCCAGGGCGGCGATCAGAACGTACATAGAACGCGCACCGGGGCGGCGATAGGTACATGTACAGAACGGGCACCGAGGCAGCGAAAGGTACGTATTTAGCATTCGCACCGGGGCGGCGATAGGTACTTATATAGTATCTGCACTGGGGTTGCGATAGGTATGTATATATTATGTGCACTGGGGCGGCGATAGGTATGTATATAGTATTCGCACCGAGGTGGTGATAGATTCGTATATAGTATGAACAACGGGGCGGATATAAGTACCTATATAGCAGGCGTAGACAGAGGTGGTTCTTGTTATATAAATATGTCATACTATCGCCCTGGGAAACGTAGGATACAATGGTGGGGAAGAAGCAGCCTTCGCAAAAGACAAAATGAGTAAGTAGCGGTGAAATGGGGCGACCAGGGAAGAGAAAAGTAGAAAGATAATAAGACGGCTATAGAGAGAAAGGGAGAGTAATAGAAGTTTCAATATAAAGATGTTACACACACGATTTTTCTTGTTGGATTACCACTTTTTATGGTTGGGTCACTACGTTTATTTGTCGCGTCATCACTTTTTATTTCTGAGTCACCACTTTTATTGTTGGGTAACCACTTTTTATGGTTGGGTCACTACGTTTTATTGTTAAGTCACTACGTTTTATTGTTGGCTCACCACTTTTTTTGGTTGGGTCACAACGTTTTATTGTTGGGTCACCACGTCTTATTGCTGGGTAACCACTTTTATTGTTGGTAATCACTTTTTATGGTTGGGTCATCACTTTTTTTGCTGGGTCACAATGGTTTATTGTTGGGGCACTACTTTATTGTAGGGTTACAACTTTTTATTGTTGGGTCACTACGTTTTAATGTTGGGTCACCACGTTTTATTGCCGGATACCTAAGTTTTATTGTTGGGTCACCACTTTTTATGGTTGGGTCACTACGTTTTATGGTTGGGTCACCACTTTTTATGGTTGGGGCACTACGTTTTATTGTTGGGTCACTACGTTTTATGGTTAGGTCACTACGTTTTATTGTTGGGTCACAACTTTTATTGTTGGATCACCACTTTTTAATGTTGGTCACTACGTTTTATTGTTGGGTCCCCACTTCTTATTACTGGGTCACAACTTTTATCGTTGAGTCAACACGTTTTATTGATGGGTCACACCTTTTTATGGTTGGGTCACTACGTTTTATTGTTGGGTCACTACGTTACATTGTTGGGTCACTACGATTTATGGTTAGATCACAACGTTTTATTGTTGGGTCACCACGTTTTATTGCTGGCTCACAACGTTTTATTGTTGGGTCACCATTTTTTATGGTTTGTCACTACGTTTTATGGTTAAGTAACCACTTTTTATGGTTGGGTAACTACGTTTCATTGTTGGGTCACCAAAGTTTATTGTTAGGTCACTACGTTTTATTGTTGGGCCATCACTTCTTATTGCTGTGTCACCACTTTTTATTGCTGGGGCACCACTTTTATTGTTGAGTCACCACTTTTTAATGTTGGTCACTACGTTTTATTGTTGGGTCACACCTCTGTTGTTGCTGGGTAACAACTTTTATTGTTGAGTAACCACTTTTTATTACTTGGTTACTACGTTTTATTGTTGGGTCACTAAGTTTTATTATTTGTCACCACTTTATTGTTGGTTCACCACTTTTTATTGTTGGGTCACTACGTTTTAATGTTGGGCCACCACTTTATATTGCTGGGTCACCACGTACTATGGTTGGGTCACAACTTTTTATTGTTGGGTCACCACTTTTATTGTTAGGTCACCCCTTTTTATGGTTTGGTCACCACTTTTTATTGCTGGGTCACTACGTTTAATTGTTGGGTCACCATTTTTATGGTTAGGTCACTACGTTTTATGATTGGGTCACTACGTTTTATTGTTGGTCACTACGATTTATGGTTAGGTCACAACGGTTTATTGTTGGCTCACCACTTTTTATTGTTAGGTCACCAATTTTTATGGTTGGGTCACTACGTTTTATGGTTAAGGCACTACGTTTTATTGTTGGGTCACCCTTTTCTATGGTAGGGTTCATACGTTTTATTGTTAGGTCACTACATTTTATTGTTGGGTCACCACTTTTTATGGTTGGGTCACTACGTATAATTGTTTGGTCACTACGTTTTATGGTTAGGTCAGTACGTTTTATTGTTAGGTTACCACTTTTTATGGTTGGGTCATTACGTTTTATGGTTGGGTCACTACGTTTATTGTTGGGTCACCACTTTTTATTGCTGGGTAACCTAACTTTATGGTTGGGTCACTACGTTTTATTGTCGGGTCACTACGTTTTATTGTTGGGTCACTACGATTTATGGTTAGGTCACAACTTTTTATTGTTGGGTCACCACTTTTTATTACTGGGTCACCACGTTTTAATGTTGGTTTACCAAGTTTTATTGCTGGTCACTACGTATTATTGTTGTGTCACAACTTTTAATGGTTGGGTCATTACGTTTTATGGTGGGGTAACTACTTTTTATGGTTGGGTCACTACGTTTCATTGTTAGGTCACTACGATTTATGGTTAGATGACAACGTTTTATTGTTGGGTCACCACTTTTTTATATATATATACACACATATATATATACATATATACATATATATATATATACATATATACATATATATACATACATATATATACACACATATATACATATATATACATATATAAACATACATATATATACATACATATATATATACACAGACATATATATATACATACATATACATATACATACATATATACATGTATATATACATACATATATATATACATATATATATACATACATATATATATACATATATATATACATACATATATACATATATATACATATATATATATATATTTACATACAAATATATACATACATATATACATATATATACATATATATATACATACATATATATATATACATATATATATACATACATATATACATATATATACATATATATATATATATTTACATATATATATATACATTTACATACATATATATACATACACATATACATATATATACATATACATATATATATATACATATATATATGCATACATATATATACATATACATACATATATACATATATACGTATATATATATACATACATATATATACATATATTTATACATACATATATATATACATACATATATATACATACATATATATATACATATATATATATATACATACATATATATATACATATATATACATACATATATATATATATATACATATATATATACATACATATATATATACATACATGTATATATATACATACATATATATATACATACATGTATATATACATACATGTATATATACATACATATATATATATACATACATATATATATATAGATACATACGTATATATATACATACATATATATACATACATACGTATATATATATACATACATATATATACATACATATATATACATACATACATATATATATACATACATATATATACATACATATATATATACATACATATATATATACATACATATATATATACATACATATATATATATATACATATATATATATACATACATATATATATATACATACATATATATATACATACATATATATATATACATACATATATATATATACATATATATATATATATATATATATATATATATATACATATATAGACAAGTATATATGTATTATGCATTTCCTGTAATTGTCATTTATTGCTGATTGTAGTGTTTTTTTTACTTTGATACACTACCTTTTTCGATTAACTACTTTACTGATACATGTCAATGCAAAAAATACATCATGAGTCGCCCTTTTTATCCGACGTATTTTTCGTTAAAATATATATTTTTTTAATTTCATAAGTACATGAAATAAATCCCGCCTGGGATCAGCATGCCTATCTTACACAAAGATTGAACCTTCGATATTGATGTCTCTAGTCAAGCGTTTTACTACTAGATTACGCCGCTCTGCCTAGACATATGTACGATTTTCATCACTTTAATATTGTAATGTATTTTTATGTAATTGTTTTTTTTATTGGTGATTGTAGCAAAGTAACATATGCTTCAATATTAGTCAACAACTTTGAAAGAGATAAATTTTAAATTCAAGCTCAGTAACGTTCCGACTTCTCTCCCTTTATGTAGAGTGAATACTGCCTGTTATTCATTATTTGTGTTTATTAATAAAAATACAAGACTAATTTCCCACGCAGTTGAAGTGGGATGTTCATGGCGGCCTCCGATAAGAAGCTTTAGTTTGAGATATTCTGATTCGGGATTTGAAATGTTTGACCAGCGGTACAGTTTCATACTCCATATTGATGATTTTTTTAAGGTAACGCGAAATATATATATATATATATATATATATATATATATATGTCTATGCTTATTAAAATATATATTTAAAAAAAAATAATTATATATATATATATATATATATAGTCACCCATACACAGTTTATTAGCTGGCAAAATGGTTATACGAGTATTTTCATATCCAATATTGTAATCCGCACACAATCAATTCGTGTTGCAACAAGTATAGTGAGTAATAAGTAATCATTATGTTACTTTCCAAGTAGGTTACATAGCACATTAAAAGAAGATTGACTGCAGATCTGCTATCGTAATTAATGACACAAGTGAAAAACGAACTTGATTTATCGATTTGTTCGTACACACCGTCTAAAAAGAGAAGTGACAACACAAAAGACAAAATCAATATGGAATATTTCGCGTGTGGTCATAAACAAAAATGAACACAACCATCAAGTATTAACTCAAACAACAAACACAAAAAATAACGTGAAAAGAAGTAATTGAATTCCCACCAGCTTCCGGTCATATGACAGGAAATATTGTGAAATAATTAACGAAATCAAAAGAGCTGAATACACCGACGGAGCTTGTGTGATGATTAGAGAAAAGTGTTTTTAATAAGTTCTCGTCTCACAAGAGACAGGCGTGATATGAGCACATAAAAAATCGCTGTGTTATAAGTATATTGGTTCGTTGATTGTTAGACTTCACGTATGTTAACCGTCATTGAACCATGTTATACCAAAACCGGGTATATGTTTGTATACGATACCTATATAGATTTTTTTTTTGTAAACATATATTTTTTAAAACAATATTCTATAAAATACGTTTTTTATATAATGGGGCTGTTTCAAGTACTCTAGATGAAAGTTTACCTTTACATATTGGTAATTAACTGGTTTAGCAAGTATATGTAGTTATGTGTCATCCGAACAAAGTTAGCAGAAACGAATAGTTAATAGGGTTGGGAATACGGTAAGCAGAAACAGAAAGGAAGTTCTAGAAATTATCGATTTCTTGACCAGGGTTGTCCGAAGCTATCTCGTCGTGCGCCTAGGACAAACTGTATGTTATCTATAGATGGGGCCCTTTGAGGTACTACACCTTCGTATCATGATTGACCTGAGATTAATTTTAATTTGGTATAACCTCGCACTCTCAAATTTCGTCTGACTACTGCAAGTGCTTTAAGGTGATACCGAAGAAGAAACTATCATTCTTTTATTTGGAATTAACCAATCTCTGCCATTACGTACCAATCATTTTACGAACGAATTTTCAGAGAAAACATTGCCAGATTAGGTAAGTTACCGCCCCTGAAGACATCAACCTGGGGGGTCCACTATAAGTTTCGGAAATTCGATGAAATTTACAATACTAATATTTCTACTAATATATTACTACTGCTTCTACTGATACCACTACAAATATTACTACTAATACTATCATTACTATTACTACTACTACTACTACTACTACTACTAATTATTATTATTATCATAATAAAGAATGGAAATCGTTTTACTTCACTGAGTATTAACATTAAAACACTTTTAATGCCTAAACAAAGAGTAGATATATTAAATCACAATACATGAAATAAATATTCTTCATAAGTTCTATTTATTTTCTGGTAAATCATGTTCATACTAATTTTGTTGTTGCTAATGTAATACAACCCTACTCTAGAATTAAGTAAAATATACTCTAATTTAGTGTTTATGAACAAGTACGTTTCATTTTATTTTTTCGGGAAGAAATAGTTTCAAATTTCTAGCACTTGGCAACATTGTAAGGATTTTAGTTGAGATTTGACTTTTTTAAAAAATACTCACTTAATTCCATTGCTAATAGCGTCAGCAATTTCATAACAGTATTATATGAATTTTATTAAAATGGTAAAATGATTATTGACAGAGTTTTTTGAGAAAACATCCGATAGAATATTTAACCGAATTTGTTATATATATATATATATATATATATATATATATATATATTGGTAGTGTAAATATACGCGAGTTTTTCAACGATTGAATTGAAAATATGTTCTAAAAGGGAAATGACATAAATATTAATAATGTAGACATAACACCTATATTCCCTTTTCTATTACCTTATCACAGTGATAGTTAGACACAAGGACACTCCGCCTCTTCCAAAAAAGGCACATTGCATTGGACAAACATCACAATTTTGACATAACACGGACAGTAATAACCATACTTTGCACATTGTTTATAGCATTAAAACATTATAACTATCATACTTAATCTTGATCAATTTCTTAATCTAAAAACCGGATGCTGACTTTTAAACGTATCAGTAAGTAATGAAGATAATTTTCATTTTTAATTGATACTTGATCATATTTCCTTGTTTTTTTTCATTTAGAAAATATATAACATTTTATATTTGAAAATTTGAAAATGCAGTTTACGATTAGATGTAATTGTAATTTCTTTTTTTTAAGTAAAACTAAACGTAACAAATCCACGGTTGTATTGTATGTAAAACATACTTAATGTTTTGGGTATCGTACATTTTTAATTAAGCAAAAGATCGTATTCCTGGTTTGTGTTAATTATTTAAGGATGCTACTACATTTATGATTGATTTTATTATAATAAATTCTTAACTTTATTAAATAGAGTAATTTAAATCTGTCATTATTACAATCTAAAATAAACAAATATTCTCAGTCCTGGTGCAGGATAGGGCATTAGAAAGCTCGATATAAATAGCTACTTAAGCCACTATTTATATATTAGGTAAATAAGAATATAATCTATGTTTTCTACCTGTAACTTCATATATATATATATACATATATATATATATATATATATATATATATATATATATATATATATATTATATATATATATATATATAAAAAATCTGCTTACTTCTAACTTAAATTAATGGAAATACGAATACGAGATGAAACATTCCGACTTTTAAGACTAGAGATAGTTGAGTTGTGAATGGTGTACAAATATTAATAGTTAATGCCTCTTTTAGATTAATAGTTTTAATAGTAGAGTCCTGTTTAGAATTCTTAAAGTTTGTAGTCATAAGCGACTATGCAGAGTTGCGCTTGGCGTCGAACAGTCTCGGCAACAATGATGCTAGGTAAGTGTATGTTAATTTCAACTAGAGTCTATGGCGATTTCTCGTTGCCGCATGGATATAGACATTAGGACCGTGATTCTAAACTGAATCTACGAACTGCGTTCGATCTCATGCGACAGCCTGCAATCGCCATTTCTGCACTGTTGAGAGTAGAACACCCATAACGATATCGTCTGTAGGTACAAACACACTTTCATACTAATAAATATTCACAGTACATTATATATATATATATATATATATATATATATATATATATATATATATATATATATATATATATATATATATATATATATATATATATATATGTTCGTTTTTGCTGGAAGTGGGGCATCCTACCGGATGCCAGATATTCACCGGTTATTTCACACGCTCCAGCCTAGAGATATTTTAAAGTTTCTAACCGTCCCTTTAAGTGACATTGTTTGTATTTCTTCTGCACTCAGATCACCGGGTATACTCGCCAGATTGCTTTTGAAATTATTTTTCATTAGTCCTGTTGCTGATATAATTACTGGTATGATGGAGATTTTCCTAAGATTCCAGGTTATTTCCATGTCGTACATAATCCCTTGGTATTTCGTAATCTTTTCCCTTTCTGCTCTGTTTACTCCTGCACCATTAGGGACACTGACTTCAACGAGGGTTGCTACAATCTCACTTTTGTCCCATATTACGATGTCAGGTTAAACAGTTCCGTTTTCTGGGTTACCAGCTCCATTTTCAATCTCCTAAACTAATAAAAAGACCATTATGGATTTTAGAATATATATTCTAAGAAAATATTGTTTGTAATATGTGCACATTATTTTTCTGTAAATGTTAAGATCGAGGAGGTGCGTACATGTGAAGTTATTATTCATAAGAGGTTCATGTAGTTTGTTTGAGGTATTTTTTAATGTGCTATATAAAGGTGATTCATAGAAGGCAATGTCATATAGAGGTGTAACGGATAGATACAAACTAAAGCAAATAAAGAAATATTACGGTATCACGAGTTATATAGTTCCACCTTTTTATCAATACAATATATATATATATATATACATGTATATATATATATATATTATATATATATATTGTGAGATCCAACACGATTTGTTGTTGTTAGATCACTCTTCGCCGCTTGCTGTGAATACTCGCCGACTTTGTATTTACAAAGTGTAAATTCCTCCTAAATTCTAAGCTGATTTCTGGTGGCCGACTGGTAACTCTCAGAACTGCGAATCAGTGGCGATTTGTAGTCGGAGTGCGCGCCCGTTGACCGTCAGGAATTAGCTGTACTGAAGATTGCGTAAGCATGAAACATCGATGTATGTAAGTAATAAATAATTAATATTTATTTATGAATGAATATATATATATATATATATATATATATATTCATCAGTATTTACTTATATTATATCATGCCCAACCTGTCTGATAGTAGCTCCGTACATATATTCCGGGAACACGTCCCCTCGTCAGATGCATGTGCAGCTCAAGTTCAAATGCACATATGAAGGCCGATATTACCGGTCTATACAGCAGCAGAAATTAAATACATTTTTAATCCAATTAAAATCAAGAATAAAAATAATTCTTATTTCGTTTCTCTTCTGAATTTTACAAAAATAATGCGTCGACGTCAATGTTATAAACATTTTGTTTTTTACATTTAATTAAAAATAATTTTTAATTTTAATTTAAAAAAATAAATTCAAATATTGAATGAAAATAAACTCTAACTAACATCAAAACAAAACGATTTTTTTCTTTAATTTCTCTCCTGAACTTGTTTTAAATTTATGTGCCGACGTAAATATAATAACTATTTATAATATTTAATTTTATTTTAGTTCAGTTTTGTATATCTTTAAAATTTATTTTATTTTATTCAACTTTATATTATTTATTCGTTCATCGCCTGTATCTGCCTTACGTTCTCGACATTCTTTTTTATTTATTGAACGATAAAAGCGAGATAATTTGGCCAAGAGGATTATTCGGCTTAATTAGCTGAGATGTGGAATTAATCACAAACTCAAATTAGGATCAATTATTTAAGAGTTATAAATAACGTTTCACATATCACTATTCTTTAATTAAACCCGTAAATAAAACTTAAGGCCCAATAAGCTTAGTCCTGAAATACTCAACGTATAATGATAATGATTAAGGCTGAATAGCACCGAATATCTCTAAGAGTTAATCATATTCCTTACGTGTGATTAATAACAATTAACTTGACATCGAATACTTAATTAGAAATTAACTAAATAAGAACTTTATGCTAAACTTACTTACACTTCGTATTTGAATTTAACATGAAAAAATTTAATTTAGAAATAGTACAAATTAAATGAAAAAAAAAAAAAAAAAATTAATAATATTGACGTCGACTAACCAAATAAATGAATTTTAACAGATGAATAAAAAAAAAATATATATATTTATTATTTTTTATTTTCTCCTAAAATCCTTTTATTTTTACGTGTCGACGTAAATATTATTAATATTCTTAAGATATATTTTTAATATATTTTATATGTTATAGTTTATATATATATATACATATATATATATATATATATATATATATATATATATATATATATATATATATAAATATATATATACATTGTATTTATAAAAAGGGTGGACAACATAACAATTGTTCCACCGTTATACGTCTTGATTTGCTTTAGTTTGTTTTCTATCCGTTAAACCTCTGCATTGTATTGCATTCTATGAACCCCCTTTATATATTTTGAGTTATATTTCTTATGAATCGATCATTACGAATTGTACTGTATATATTCTCAGCAACACGATCAGTTATATGAGAAGGTTAATAATAGTTTTGTAATATTTACATCTGAGCGGTGTACTCAACAAAACTAGCACTCGTTCTGAATACAACGTGTACACAAAGTGTTTAATAAAGAAAGAATAGCTCTACATCATATTTTGAGTTATATTATGCAATACATCGTTCACAGGATTGGTGCATACACATGCCCGTCAATCATATGTATGTGTTTCGTAAAATCCCAAACTATTGAACATATTATGAATTATAGAATATTATTCTAGGCAGGCAAAAGGGTGTGTAAAATGGCTACATTATTTATATTTTTAACTCTATACAATTTAGGAGATTGCGACTGAAAACATACCATACCCCCGGTAGAATAAAAAAACATAACGCTTTAAAACTAATTCAATAATTATTACTTATACGCGTCCCATGCCGGTTATTCTAATATATATATATATATATATATATATATATATATATATATATATTTTATTTTTTTAAAATTTTTAATTTATCCTCCTCCCACAGCGGTAAGATGTGACAAAAGGTCGGGAAAGTGGGATTGGAAAAGCCAGCACCCGAGAAGGTGAGCACTCTGGCTTACAAACAATTCCTAGGCAGCCCCGTCAGCATTGCCCGGTAGGGCCGCCTCAGGCAGTAAGCGATAAACTTACTCCACCCCAAAGAGGGGAGGCAAAACCTGGGAGGGTGGGCCTCCTAGAACTGCACAGGACAAACAAACAAACCGGCGGAATCAAGACCTGAAGGTCAAGACGACACGGGTCTATAGGGTGTAGTATCCATTGGAAAAAATACTACATTTATATCCCAGCCAAAAGGCTAAGAGAGAGAGAGAGAGAGAGAGAGAGCGTGCGAGATGAGAGAAAGAGAGAGAGAGAGTACATGTGAGAGAGATACATATACATATGTATTAAAATATGAGGTTTTCGAATTTGTTCTTGGTTTTTAAATTTTGTTTTTTCTTATACAATACATATGTGTATGTGTGCCGGAACTGATAAATTATCATTTTGTGTCTAAGGATGAACTAGCACTACCGGTAAAGATGTATCCTTCAGCCGTCATTTAAGCCATGACTCTAACAGTAGTAAAATCATGATATATTACCTGCGGGAACACTTTCTATTCAATACTGCTACCTTTTTTTTACGTGTTGGCGGTCAATTACAGAGTTGGATTCACTGTGTACAAAGAGTTTTCTTTACTAAAAACAGCTTCAAGCAGAAATGTTGCTTAAGATTTTTCATTAGTTATGCAATATCAATGCTCAGATACGAGTTTTTTTTGCGATTACATATTTGAATAGATTGAAGAAATATGCTTTTCATTTATTGATACGTCATGTAAAAAAAGTTTTTATTTATAAAATCAGTTCTAAACTTTTTACATTCCCAATTTTAAATACGAAGTAATTTACTTGGTTTTCTATATTTATTACATTGTTTTTATCTTTCTGTTCAACACCTTTCTTACAAACACGTTTCCTGTATATTTACGATTTAATCGTGCGCAAGCTTACTAGTATTAACACCATAAATTTCACAGAAATACTATTTGCAACAAATTGAATCATTTAGAACAGCTGATAAAAATACGTTGAACCAAAGAATTTACCTAAATCAAGCTCTTTAGTTATGCAGGTAGCCTTTTCCCTTATACTTTCAATTCTTTTTATCTGTGTCGGGTTATACGTTTATGATTCTGATATTGCATTTCACAGTTTTTCTAAAACATCAAAAGTTTTCTCTTGTCTGCTTCGACTCCTTAGAATGCATACATTTTATTGAAGCGTAAGATAAACAGAATAAAGATTATTCTAATTCTCCATAAAAATAGAATATAGCCTATCCCACATAAACACAACTATTTTCATTCACTATGTTATCATATTTATGATATATATATATATATATATATATATATATATATATATATATTTTTATAAATTTCTATATTTATAAGTGAACGTTCTCAATAGCTGTGACATGTAACATCCAACCCATCAAAAAGAGAAAATACTATTTAGGAAACATATATAAAATATTCCCAAAACATTAAAGACAATATAATAAAATCATTCCCAGACTAAACATTCACCCGGACATTATCTGGTAACTCATCAAAGGAAACCATCTTCAACAAAAGTAAAGGAGACTACAATATACTTGCAAACATAAGATCTAATGAAAAAATGAAATAAATACCAACAAACTCCATAGTAACACAAACGTACAATATGAATACTAGTCTAGAAAGTATATGTATGGCCTTAATAAACAAACACATTACATTATCGACCATATTACACAAAATATATAAAATTAACACACTTAAACTTAGCTACAGTTGCACGAATCATATAGCAGACAAAACAATGTAGATAAAAGTAAAAACGCTCTAAAAAACTACAAGTATCTTTGATGAAACATCTGTAATTCTCTTAAACCTAACATTTCTACAATCTAATAAATTATAACACGCTATCGTAAGAGCAATATGTACACACACGCGAATATAAATGGGACTTGAAAAAGAAGTAACTACACACATAAAATACTATTTAATAAAATACTATTTAATAAAAAATATACGCAGCATCAATAGATGCGTTATACCAAGTTAGAAATGTACATCAAAATTCATACGCGAAAAAAAAGATCTCTTATACGATCAAAACACCAACGATTTGAATGTCATTAGCAACATAAAGAAAACAAGAGAAAGAATGGTACATAAATATATGTATTAATATAAATATCTGTATTAATATAAGTATATAGGGGAAATGACCGTGGTTAAGTGGATTACGACACGGACTGACAACTTGGGTGTGCAATTTAGTACCGTTTTCACTTAGGGATATTGGCAAGATTTGTCGACATCAGAATAAAGTCGGTCGACAAAGGTGTACCATGTTTATTCATACGAATTTATAATTATCTGACAACATAACATGTGTCTTTGTCTGTCTCTCCAGAACTTGGATCCATTCTCATATTTTTTGTTTTAATTTACTATTCCTTGAATATTTATTGAAATATAAAAAGATAGGAAAAACTAAAGCTAATGTTTAAAAATCCTATTTTAAGATTAACATGTCTATATTTTGAATTATCTTTCTCGAAGCATTTCATTCGTCACCCTCCCCCAAAATGCCGAGGAAATGCTGCTAGTAACAAATAAAATAAACAAAACAAAGAAAACAGAATTAAATAGAACATACCAATAAACTGTTTAAGAATACAGTCGAAATAATCACTAGAAATAAACAGAAAGTAAGTAACTTTCATAGATTACGGTAGGTAATTTAACTAATTTAGCTTACCTGGTTATTGCTAGATGGCTGTATTAGGGAACCTTAAAGGTCGGAGGTGTCTGACCCGGTTGTAAAAACAGTGTCATATTAGGACTGTATAGAGAATGTCAAAGATGAAACTTTATTTTTATTAATCCAGACAAGAGTTACCAGCGCTGAGACATCGCTGACAAACAAGTGTATTATTGGCTAGGAGATGGAAATGTCTATGAGCCCTTTTTTCTCCTGCCCCCCGGAGTAACTGTTATTTAGAGACTCCGATAAACAAACAGTTGTCTAACAACAAAACTATGTCCGCGTTTTTCCTTACTAACGAGACATAGTCTTTTAAGAATTTGATTCCCGCTTGTCGACGGTTTGCCCTATCTCAGTCCTGGGGGGTGACGACTAGATAAACCACGCCGACAAGGAAATAACTTATACAGGAAACGAATTAAGGTACGGAACTAAAAATAAATAAAAGACAAATCCGCAATACAACACTGATAACAAATAAAGCGCAAATAAATGCACACCAACTTCTGTATGCGAATAAAACTCTTAAAGTAGTCCATCTTCTCCTACATTACAGACATATAGCTTGAACCGAAAATCGTGTCAACAATTCGCAGGCAGAATGCACTATTTATCATATGTCTAAATTGTGAATTAATGAATGTAGACGATGTATTCAGTAGATTTGTGCGAGTGTATAGTAACCCCTTACCCCTCGTATTTGTTGTGGTTTAATGCTCCTTATTTGTTTTTTTTTCTTATCTTTACTGTTGTTTTCTTTATTTCGATCAATTTACTCACCTGGACAAAGCAGGTGAAGCAAGGACGGTAGTGTTTGATATATCTAAAGCCTTTGACAAGGTCTGACATAAAGGTCTTATCATAAAAATTAATTCATATGGTATTATCGAACGAATACTTAATATAATTCGACCCCTCCTATCCAAAAGAAATAACCAGGTTGTCTTCGATGGCCGTTCATCCAAACAACATGACATAAATGCAGGTGTACCCCAGGGATCGATTATTGTACCTTTGTTGTTTCTAATGTTCCTTAGCGACCTCCCTGATCACATTGTGCCTGAATGGGTATATTTGCTGACGACAACATACTTAACTCTTATGATTGGGGTTAAACGAACGTGAACATATCCGTGGCAATGCCTGAATCCTTAGAAAGTGACCTCCAGTCTGTAGTGAGATGTAGTCAGAAATGGATGATAACATGTAATGCTGCTAGAACGAAGATTAATTCCTTCACAAACAACAAGAAACCTCTCGACTACCGATAACCATGGCAAATAACACCCTACCTGAGAATACAACGTTCAAACTCTTAAGTCTAACATTCATAGGTAACATGAATTGGAACATATGCATATATATATATATATATATATATATATATATATCTGTCGTAAAACTTTTTATTAATACAAACATTAGTGGTTACATATGTGCATACATAACCTAGATAACCTAAATAGAATAATTAAAAAACACGACAATAAAATACTTAACAAGAATTATATAAATATTGACATTGAAGGTAATCAAGCCACTAACAATTGTAACTGTCAGAGACATGATGAATGTCCCCTACAAAAAAATGCGTTACCGCATCAGTAATATATTGTGCTAAAATCTACACTGCTGAACGTTCAGACGATAATAAGTTCTATATAAGAAGCACGTCAATCATTTTTAAGGATAGGTATTACATGCATAAATTATCTTTTTGAAATAAAAAAAATACAGTAACACTTCGCTGTCCCGATACTTCTGGAAATTGATATACGAGAAAAAACAATCATAAGATGGAGCATAATAAGAAAAGCAAAAACATATTGATCACTCACCTCTCGCTGTTTCTTATGCCTAGGTGAGCAACTTGAAATTGTGAAATTTAAAGGTAGGGAAAAGTTACTCAACGTCAGACACGAAACAAGTTTAAACTGCAAGCAATTCAAGGAACGCACACTAAGCCGACTTCAGAGTACGAAGAACTATCACTTTATTGACTGTTACTTCATTGTTAGTATAAGACGTACTCAATTGTTATTCTTTTTTCTTTTATTCTTTTTTTCTTTTTTTCTTTTTTTAATTTTATATTTTATTTTATTTTAATTTTATTTTTCATGGTTTTATTTTTTAAAACTTTTATTATTTTTAATTTAAAATTCTGATGTCTTTATATTTTTGCACTTAAGTACTCTATATTATCCAAAATCACTATATATCACCCTATAATGATATGATTTTGAGACTTCCTCATAATTATCACTTGTTTATATATATATATATATATATATATATATATATATAATTAAGTATTGTAATCACATACGTTATATTTAATTAGTTTGTTTGTCTTTATGGTACTATCTTTTAAGTTCCTTGTATTAATACTAGAGCAGGTATAAATGTAAGCACATTGACTGAGATAGATAGGAGCAATAATGAATGATATAAGCACTTTAGTATGAATTATAGAAATATAGATGTTTGTGTACATGTGTATATTTGTGTATATCCGTGTTGTGGTATTTGCATATATATTTGTGTCTGCTATTTTTTATTTTTAATATTTTATTTCTCATATATGTATATATATATGTTTGTTTCTATATGTGCTTGTGTATCTATTAACTTCTGCACACGTGTTTATTTTATATAAATATCCAATATTTATGATTAAATAGGTTTGTAAATAGATTACTAGGTAATAAAACGATACAAAAAGGAAAGAATAAAAAGGCAGGTAATAAAAATGATAAATAGATATAAACTAATTGAAAGAGTTAACAAGTAATGTATGTAATGTATGTAATCCGATACTAATTTGTAAACAATTGCCGATCCCCCCAAAAGATTTATTTAAAGTCTATCTCACTCCTCTGTCTTCATTAGTCTGAAGAGGTTTACTCTGGGAAGAGTACAACAGAAACATGTATGCACATATGTAACAATAATGTTTGTATAAATACAAATTTATACGTAAGAACAGCTCTACTTGTTATTGATCACTTTTTATAAACACTTGAATTTAAACGGATTTACATCAACAGAAACTAATACAATACATGCCCCCCACACATATATATATATATATATGACACTCTAGAAGAATATTCGTCTCCGAGTATGTGTGCCGCTATTCCGAATTTACAGCAGCAATGCGATATCAATAGAATGTGTCTCCGGTCATAATTTTTGAAAAGTCAATTTTTGTTTTATGTAAAAGCTCATAATTAAAACTTGCTGAAATTAAAAAGTTTGTATTTTTTTTTCTAAATAATTTCTTTAAAAAAATAATTAATCAAATAAGTGGTTTTCTTTTCGAAACATTGAAATATGAATGTTTCTATCGATCATAGTGCTGTCATATATCGCTGATATAAAAAAAAAATCAATTTTGACTTTATATTTAATTTTCATGAAACAAAAAGTACATGTTACTTTTAATTATAACGTTTTACGTTAAAAAGATTTAGCCTTTGTAAAAATTATGACCAGACATACAGTCTATTTATTGACGTTTGCTGTTGTGAATTCGGAATAGCGTTCAATATTTTTCTGGAGTGAAATATAATATATATATATATATATATATATAATGGAGTTTATCTATCTGTCTGTCTGAAGCCGAAACTCCATCAGAGTACTATGACTATTTATTATGTCCGCCAGCTTTATTATATACTATTAAAAAAAACGCGAAAAAACACTATGCGCATTCCGCAATTTACATAATCAATTTCTTTTGGACTACTAATCAATTAGTATTCACAAATATACACTCATGATTGTTCTCTTCAGATTTCAACATGTATTTACATTATTTTGCTCGCTAATAATCTTACTTATAAATTATAATTATTTCTTTTATTATGTATTTATAAAATTAATTACGTAGTTATTTCCTCTACGTCCAACTGATTAAACAGCGTACCTCCTTCTGAACGGGCGCGTTAATACTTTACTGATTTAATTTATTAAAACGTTCTAAGTTTGTTTATTTTCTTAATCTTATTAGCAATTATGTTTTAAAACACAAATTTATTAAATCAAATTGTTAAATTAAAATAATAATTGATAAACACACACACACATTATAAAGAATTTAGTTTAGTTACACTTTTTTTCCGAAAGTTATCGCGGGTCCTGCAGTAAAAGAGTACCGATTTTTTATTGCTAATTTTTAGATACACTTTTTTTTCCGATTTGAAAATTAGTGTTCACTGTATTTAATTTTTTAAATTGTTGATTTTAACAAATTCATTGTATGATTTAAAAATTACTATTTAAAAAAACACACAGACATTATAATGAATTTAGTTTTTTGTCAACAAAAAAACAACACATTGTACTGAAAAACTACATAACTGATTTTAGAATAGTGTTCGCTGATTTTTTTTTTTTTAATTGTTGATTTTAATTTACGTACACCATTTTTCCGCTTTGAAAGACATAAAATATTACTTATTATATTCTGACGGGGATTTGGCGCAAAAGATTGAGTGTAAAGAAAAGCGAGCAGACGATAACTTCGAGGGGGGCATCTTTTACTGGGCAAGTAAATAACTGTTTTTAGAATAGTATTCGCTGTATTTTTTATTGTTAATTTAATTTTAGATAGACTTTTCTTTTTTCTCTTTGAAACATTGAAACTATTATTATTTATTATTTTGTAAATTCTTACGTGGATTTGCCGCAAAACGATTGGGTGGAAAGAAAAGCGAGCAGACGATCACAATACAAACTTAATTTTTCTTTTTATTAATGTTGTTCTTCATCATTAGCAATATATTATTTAGATTAATTGTAGTGATAAAAAGCTCTACCCAAATTACATACTAGCGTCATTTCTGACGCGGCACCTAGCAAAAATATGCGACCGGAGGGAGCATATAATATATATATATATATATATATATATATAGATAGATATATTGTGTGTATTTAGGCAGCATTTTTTCATTTATGCAGACATTGTTAAAAATAATAATTAAAAAAGATGAAATACTGGAAGTTATCTACATAAGAACAGAACAAACTAAAATAAATACTTTGCTTTTTCTTTTGATAGATTACAAAGGCAAATTAAACCGGTTTACATATCTTTGCAATCAAATCTCCGCAAATCCTTTTTAAAAAAAATGTCAATCATAACATGTAAAATCAAGCAACTTTGAACTTTATACGTTAATTGACTCCCTTGTTATACTTTATTAAATTTATTTTTATTCTTGATTTCAGTTTGCTACCCTTGCAAATGTTTAAAGAAAATTGTTTGCGAAGAATGTGTCACACCGGAAGTAGTTGTTAGTCTACAGATAACGTTACTTACGATCTTTTGAATTTATTGTAACTTTCGCAAAGTATATAATAATTTAGTAAATATCTTTCCAAAAACTAATTAGGGGTTTACAATTAGATACGTAAATATACATTAATGATCGATGAAATGACAACCCACCTGTATGTATATGTATACATATATATATATATATATATATATATATATATATATATATATATATATACATATATGTATATACGTTCCACTATAGGAGCAGAATTCTGGTCGAGGAAAAAGAGATTTCCCTTTAGCGTTTACGTAGTACTGTTCTGTAAAACATTTTAGTACTTTTGGTTATTTGTATCATTAAAATAATGGGACTATTGGGTTAAGGAATGAGTTGTTAGTGTTTTGATTTAGTTGTTTGGAAGCCAAATATTTAGCGAATCTTTTAGAACAACAATGACTTATTGTTTTTCTAACATTTACGTATATTTATAGATTTTATTAATTTCGACATTGTTTCTTCTATTACAAACTCTTAAATAAAATGTCAAGAAAACACAACCGCTCGATTCCGACACAATTTGTTTTGCAAAAAATCGAGGAGTTAACATCGCCTAAGCAGCTCTTTATATTTGTTACATGTATGGAAGTGTTGCAATGCCTTAACATACTGATATACGTTAGTTTTTATGCTTTAGAGAAATAATTGAGCTGAAAGATGGAGAGCGCACCGATCGTGTTTAGTAAAAGGCGGGTATATCTTGTTGTTTTCACAAAAAATACCATCAGTCGTCAAAAGAATTGAGGAAACAGTTGAATTATAACTACATAACAAATTGTGTTCATGGCTGCCACACGCGTTAAATGACCACAACAAGAATCATCGCCCGACAATTTCAACCAGTTTATTAGCTGTACAATACGCAACCTACAGTAATTAATATCATTTCCTTCGTCGCATTGTCACTGGCGATGAAGAATATCAGAGTATAAAATGACGTTGCCATAATAATCAAGTGACACCTTGAACAATGATAGATCTTAATCCGCGCATGCTGGTACATAGAAGGCAGAGTTTATCATGGATTCATGAAACGTAACTAAATGATAAATGCTGATGTGTAGATACAACAATTATACCGTCTCTGTGAGGCAAATATGCAAGAAAGACTGAAATCAACACAATAACTTTAATATGACCTTAACTGTTATTCAAGAATTTGTTCGCTCATACACTGTATTAACCACACTTGGCAATATCAGCATTCATCTCTTCCGATCTATTTTACATGCCTTACGTGATATCACGTTTAATACGCATGTTTAATTATGGAGCTTCATTGTCCGAAACGTTCATCTCAAAACCATGGGATTTTTATCATTAAGGAACATAACACAATTGTGAACAAGCAACGGAGATTTTATCTTTTTATGTATTTCATGACTGTGAGCTTATGATAATAAAAATGTTTTTAAATGCACACAACTTATTCTCTAACCTAATATCTATCTTTATAAATCAGGTATGTTTATAGGTTTATATATTTTTATGCACTCGTAAATTAATTTTTACTTTCGGTTGTGTTATTGTACGCTCAGCAATACAACTCTCTCCTTATCTGTAAAGGGGTACCTGAGATTCATAACTATTAAATAACATATTGTGAATTCATGACGCAATTGCTAGGCGTACATGGTCTACATGTAGGCTATATTTAGTTTAATTTAGCTTTATCTAAAAGAAGTAAAGGCTGTGGAAACCGTTTGTGAAAATTCCAATCCTTTAATTTATTGTGACACTTTAACAATATATATTAGACATCTATTTATTCACTAACTTTCAATGTTTTGCCATTTCAAGTTTTTTTAAGTTGGTGGCGGCTAATATAAGTAGAAAATTCCATTTCAAAATTCAAATATATCAGATTTGCATTGAATATTATCCATACGCATTAATACACATAAAGCATGATTTTGTGAATTTCAGGTTCTTAAGACCCCGTTAAGCCTTTAAAGTTATACACTTTATAGAATCAATACAATGTAATACATTTTGATTAGAATTAGAATGAGGATTCTAGAGAGAAGATCTAGTATCATTAGATATTTATTTTAATCCATTTGCGTAACATAAAATTGGTGAAACACTGTTCATTTCAGAAAATACTTTTAGCTGTCCTGGGACGGTTACTCTTCTAGTATATATATATATATATATATATATATATATATATATACCATTATTTTCATATTATATCATGTATATATATATATATATATATATATATATATATATATATATATACCATTATTTTCATAGTTCTTATTGTTTAATTATTAATATCCTCGTGTGCCTTTCTCCACTGAAATAATGTCATCGATTAGGATGCTCATAACAATATAACAAAAGCACATTCCGTTTTTCTTTTCTTTTCTTACACAAAAGAACTATGGTAGCAGCCAAGTATCATAATTGGTGTCTGGCTTGGTCATGTCTATTAGTGATTTCCTTTACACTGCGTTAAATTACACAAATTATATCAGACATTTTCCTTCCATCGATTTTTTTCTTCTCCGGAAACAATTAAAGATAAGTGACAAAATAACGGCCAACACTAACTTTCTCTTCACTTTGGAAAAGAGAGATAAATAAACAAGAAGCGCGATTGTTAAGATACGTCTATTCAGTATGCCCGTTTACCGATGACATTATTATTTCAAACTTAAGCGTGACAAGCTGACTGGCCGACTGGTCGGGGAATAGACGCTTTGACGGCGAGAGTCACATATAGAAATGTTTCAATGTTTCGGAAGATGCTATTTCAAACTTGAGACTCAAAGACTGGAGCCAATAGGTTTATTTATCTTCCTCCCCCAGCGGTAAGATGTGACACAAGGTCGGGAAAGTGGGATTTGAAAAGCCAACGCCATCAAGAAAGGAGAGCACTCTGGCTTACAACAAATGCCTGGGCAGCCCTGTTGGCATTCCCCTGTAGGGGCGCCTCATGCAATTAGCAATAAACTACCCCATTCTCAAAGGGTGAGAAGGCAAAGCCTGGGAAGGTTGAACTTCTAGAACCGCACAGACCAAACTCACAGACCGGAGGAATCAAAGCCCGAAGGCGAAGACGGTACCGGTTTATAGTGTGTAGTATCCACCGGAACAGTTACTCCACTTTGACATTAGCCAAAAGGCCAAGACTCGAGCCAATGGTATTTACAACTAAAGCAAAATATGCTTTTATATTAATAAGCAATTATTATGAAGGCTGCCACGCTTAATTAGATTGCCAATCGCATGATAAACACTACTATGAAAGGATTGAAAACCAGGAATAGAAACGGCAGTGTTTGATTACTTAAGAGAACGGCTCGCCAAGTATTTGTTGAGATTGGACATGTGTGAAAATACAGACTAAATGTGAAACCGATAAAAAAAACTGAACATCTAGTAGAGACGCTAGAACATATCACTTCAATTTGCACCGTTAGAAACGGAAATCTTATTTTAAACCTAAGCATGATCGACAAACATATAAAACAAAAGAGCGATAGAGTATTAAAAAGAAATAGGAGACTACGTTTCAAATATCTACTTTAATTAAAGCGTGACTTACAACAGAAAATGCCATTTAATATTGAAACGTGGCAGACCGACAAAACGGCTATTTTAAACTTAACCGTGGCATAGCTAGAGTAGTTCCATTAAAACTCCAAACATAAGCGTGAAATAACGACTATTTGAAACGTAATTTTGTCAGACTGGAACATTCTATTTCGATATAAAGCGTAACAGACTGACCAACAGCGACTCTTTTGCGTTCATTAAATCAGAAGATGAAATGACGAAAATTATAATTTCAACTTAAACGTAACAACAAAAACGTAATGTTGCAAACAAACGAGTGACAAATCGACGTAAATTCTATTTCAATCTCACAGCAATAACCTATTTTAGATATTATTGGACGCATGTAATATTTTACATGCCCGTTCAATCTGATATGAAAGATATAACCGTGAGATACTGACGGACATACCCTCGCTTAGAGATGCATAGACAATTGTGAAAAGAAGAAAAAACAATGCCATGCTAAAAGGGGCAAATATAATAGGAGACAAAATTAGCCTGACTAATTATATACCGTTGCGCGTAGGCCATGCTAGTTAAAAGGAATTTCGTACATCGAACGCTTTTATACGGAGAGAGATTTTTTATTAAAGAGTTCAGTACTTATTAAGCGGAAGGGAGGAATGAGAGCGACATGAAAACTGTTATTTATTCACTTTGAATACAGCCAACAGAAGAAGAAAAAGCAACTGAACACTTTACAGTTGAATTCTGGCTGTTCATTTGAATGATACAATTTATTATCATTCTTTTTTTACTATTGATGTGCCTTTCCGTACTCCTACAGAATAGTACATATGACGGACCGGATGATTTTGGAAAACGTATACGGAAAAATACAGAAATAACCTATGAAAACATCATAAGGCGTTGGGAAAATTCAGAAAAGGCAAAAAGTGAGGTCATTTTTACCCACTCTTTAAAACGTTTTAAATATATTTTGTTATACGAAAATTTCTCTATCAGCGAGATCGTTATTTCTTTATTATTGAAAGTTGTCCAACATTATGCTGACGTGTCATACGTAGTCAATAAACGGAATCTTATGAAGCTCAACCGTGCATTCCTGTTTTGTGGGGTTATTAGATGAAGTGTTTCGCTTCTATAAAATTATTTAACTCTGCGATAGTACTGTTGACTGAAACTTTGCGTTCGCAACTGACGATTTCTGTAATTTGTCATTTCGTAAGACCACTTGTTAGATTAGTTTCAATATTAAGGAAACCACTATCGACGCTTCTTATCGAAGTAAATGGCTGACACTTAACATCCTTGCTCTTCCAAGCCCATATGCATTGTATTGTCTGTAAATTAGTTGCAGAAGTATATGTATCCTGCTACATTGATTAACTTTTTAATTAGCTAGATTACGGGAATACTGATTTTGCAACCCAGATACCGGTACCAATCTTCAAGTCAACGAATATAATATACATTATTGGGCATTTCGGTGTGATCTTCGCCAACCAGATGCTGGCCGGCGATAACAGATTAAATTTCAAATTAAAAATAGTAATATGGATGAAATACAATTTTTTGTTGCAAATATTTCGTATTAATTGTAAAGAAAGCGTCTCATTATTTATTTACTGCAATCGTATGTTTTCCTTAATATCATTCAGAGGATCTAGGCCGCTATGACTTCTATCATATAAAAGCACCGTATACCTTATATTTATAGTATTTGTAATAAATATAATGACACGTAAATACATGTCATGTTCGCACGTACGTTCTCACCTTCGCACATGAGAACACTGAGATCGTCCGATATGTAAAGATAGTTACGTTTGACTAATCTGATTGGGTAAGGGAAAAAATTGCGACTTTCATTATAAAATGAACTATTCCAACAATTAAATTATGTAATATCATCGACTTTTTAGTATAATTTTAAATTAATACACTTCGAACCGTAGCATTCGTTTTATTGATCTTAAAAATATTTAGATAACAATTATTTTTAAATGTAAAAAGAAAAAGAATATTTATAGATTTAAATACAAATACATTCCAATTATGTTAAGTAAATAAATGAAGATGCGAAATATCTATTTAATTGATTTAAAAAATGATGTTTTGGAAGTGAATGAGTACTATCTTTCTTAATAATATCGATGCTCACATATATTTATTATAATGGATATTATTAATATCAACGGTAAATGATACAGATTGATGAGGAAAGCGCATGGGCATTTCCACAGCGTTCGGGTAGTTTTAACATAATTTTTATAGCTTGTATTATTTAACGAAAAAACAAGTACATTTGATTTTACGAACTTGTACTTTTATATGTATCTTCTTACTCGTCTATACAAAAACGCCATAAACAAATCATACATACGATTCATTTATAAATACGCATGCTATATGTAAATAAACAACCGTAATTGAGTTGTACGATTTAACAGTAGTATATAAAAATTATCGGAGAAATGAGAACGAAACGACTATAATAAAAATGCATGAACAATAATTTTTAACGGTGTTTCTCCTTCTTAGAAAACCTAGTAAATAATATTTTCATTTTAAAAATTATTTTGTAAATTTATATATATATATATATATATATATATATATATATATATATATATGTTGTTTTTCGTGATAGTAAACATGCAAATTAAATAAGATCCTTTTCTATTAAGTCTCAATATCATAACCTACATTTAACTGTTGTATTACTACTACACATATATAACAAATTGCTGCGATAAAAAAACGCTCACAAAGGGAGGGCAAACACGAGTGAGTGGAGTAAGCGACTACAATATATTAAAGCGGAGTTCAGACAACCCACAATCACATGCATTAGACGAAGCAAAAGGTAAGGAAACAGGACGGTGTGAATTTATAAATTTCGTAATAAAATAAGATATGTATCTGAGAGTAAAATAGAGGGCGTATCAAATAAGAGCAGGGGATAAACTAACATCCAGTTAGAGAGAATACAGTAATTGATAGAAATGTAATAAAATGTGTCAAGCTACTAGAACAATTAAAATGTAAGCTTTTTTGCAAACATGCTTCAATTGAAGAACTTATATATTTTCCTTAATTTATGTATATTGTTAAAATCCTCATCGAAGCAAACGTTGATTTATTAACCTTTAGTGTACACACCCACACTATATATATATATAAATTCCCGAAACAGTTTTTCATGGTAAACAACTGATGATCCCTTAAAATAGTGTTAGAAATAAACTAATATAATAACTGTAAAAAATAAATTGACTTACATGAGTGATTTCCACTGGAAGACTTGGGACTATAAGTTTTTTTTTTTTTTTTTTTTTTTTTTAATATAGTTTTTATGGTTGAGAAACTTCCGAGACTATATATATATATATATATATATATATATATGTTACTATATATATATGTGTATGTACATGCATATACACACCACTACAACACAAATTGACTAACTAGAACTGGGCTATTCCGACGCCTAACGTACACAGATACAATTTACAGCAATATATAAAGAAAAAGATAGGAAACCTGTTCCGTAGATTTTTGTTGGACATGTCTACAGGTGAATAGAACGCACACACACATTTTAAAACAAGTTTTTCCGCAGAACTAAATAATTAAATCAATTCAAAACGCAGTTCAAAGAGATTAGTCGCAGAACACAATTTACCACCAGGTAAAAACGACTTTAGCAGTATATATTCGAACATTTACATCTACCGAGGACAATCTAGGTCAGTAAGTACAAATACGAGATGGAGAGATAGATAACGATAGAGAGAGAGATAAAGATAGAGATAAAGATAGAGAGAGATAGATTAAGATATATATATATATATATATATATATATATATATATATGAGAGAGATAGAGATAGAGAGAGAGAGAGAGAGAGAGAGTTTAAAAGGGAAAGAGAAAGATTATGGATGACAGAAAATGGATAATTTCCATTATGACAGAACTTGGAAAAAACACTTTAACCCCGAGTTTCTTTAATGTAGCGATTTGCACATATGACAGTGCAGATATTTGCTTCTGTCCGGACTTTGTATACTTAACAGGCTTAGAAACATACCTCGACGACGGAGTCAGCCTTTACTGAGACCTGAACGGACACAAATTTGATAAGCTACACGAACAGCTAACTACTGCACACTTAAATAGAGTAGAATAACAAAAATGACTACATGCTCTGACCACATCAAATTCAAATAAATTTTATAAATTTGATATTTCCTCAAGCCCGATAATTATTTTAGAAGCAGACGCTAGGAGAAAATTACCGTTTATTTTATTGGCCATTTAACAGCGATTATTACTTAATGAAAAGACTGCGCTTGTGTCAAATAGAAAGTTAAAGATGGCGTGTAAACGCTGAGTACATATGTATTAACATTTTTTACTTTTGAATAAATAAAAACATAGCATATACAAACTTATTACTTATTCTCATTTACCTTAGCAATAATAAATAGGAATAGAAAATATCTTTATATTTTCTTGTATTTTAATTTCTTATCATTTGGCTATCAATTTGAACGTAGAAAAATAATACAACTTTTAGGATCATATAAATTCGATGATAGTCATTTCTACGTGAAGAAGCTGCATTTAAAAAAGCTGTTCATGCTTTTATATACTGCATTCGAAATTTAATATCTAATACTTTCGTATACATAGAGTACAATACTGTTACGTTTACATACTCGCACAGAGTTTTATTAAATTTGGATATCACCATGACTTTAATGGCCAAATTATATCGTATTTATTAAATTTAATTTTCAAAAATAAATATTCATAAATAATTTCATTTATTAGATAAATTAAAACAAAGGAAAACATGTAGAAGAAAAAGTCACTTCACGAGACAATCGATGGGATGTTACTTTATTTAATACGTTGATAGATAAAGCTTTCCTAAGAAGATATTTTATAGAATTTAATAATATTTGGTAATCAATCATTATATATACAGGGTGGGCCAAAATAAGGGTCCAATCTTTAAATTTGAATAACTTGAATTTGAATAACTTCCACAAAATAAAAGTTAAACTCACCAAACTTTATGTGTGTGTAGACTGACACTTCCGAGATTTTTTGAAATAAACAAAACACATTTTAGCCGAAAAACACTTCTTAAAACTTACAAAAACTAAAGTATTGTTTTTTACACTGTTTTGAGTTTTTTTAGCAAAAATAATGTTTTCTAAATGAGGGTACGTTCCTTAGGGCTAATACGGCTCATGCTTGCTTCGGAAGGGGTCCTTTACTTATTCTAAAAAAAAAATTTTTTTTAAATCAATAAATAAAAAAGTTATCAATTTTTAAAAATAGGACCCTTATTTTTGCCCACCCTATAGTAGATCAGAAGACAAGTATATATATATATATATATATATAATTATATATAGTAGATCAGAAGACAAGTATATATATATATATATATATATATATATATATATATATATGGGAGATAAAAAAGAGCCGAAAACTATATTATATATGTATTCATCAACGTTTCGTCTTTATTGTAGACGTCTTCAGGATTAAAAAATGCAAAACAGATAATACAGTCATTTATTTTGATTTGCCTGAAAACGTTCGAGTTTCGGCAGGTTGTGAATAAAAAATAAAAAATAAAAAAACAACGTTAACATCATCGGTCAGAGTTCTATTGCATTGTGATATAACTTTAACTTTAATGCCCAACGCATATAGTATTTATTAAATTTAATTTTCAAAAATATATATTCATAAACAATTTTATTTTTTTAAATGAATGAAAAGAAGAAAACATGTGAATAAAAAGTCATCTTACGAGACAATATGCGGGTTGTTACAATAGTTTAATTGTGATACTAAGGTCGACAAAAGATTACCGATGGATTATAATATTTTATTAATAATTTATGACCAGGATAACATCACATTGTCTATCTTAAAAACAAAGGAAACAATGGCTAGTATACCGATTTATAATTGAAATCGATGCTCACAGAACGATTGAAAATGGTGATATTTTAATAAGTTTCTTTTAAATATACACACAATCGTTTCACTGGTTTTAAAACAGGAACAAGCAACATATATCGGCAATCATGATAAGATGCTCTCTTACCACGCCGATTGTAATTCAGAATATACACTCTTTTTCGTTTCTGATTTTAAAACAAAAACATAACTACATTTATTTATCGAAATACACCGACGGCTTCTTAGCCGTACCGATTGTAAATAAACATGTATTCATTTGTAAAATTATTATTTTTCTTTTTCATATTTTCTGCCGAAAATTCATATAAGAACTGTGTACGCACACAGCAAATCAACATTAACCTGTTTATTTCCTCTTTCTTTTCAATCCACTATATTTTGTGTGGGGGGGTATTAAAATGGAAATATATTTTCGTGACAACCCCTATTTTCTAATAGAGAGTGAAGACATTATTTATAATTGCGAAAGTTACTTAACTTTGGCAATAACGAACTAAGGATATATTTGAAGATAGTTCACGAGAAATAATACGTGTCGGCATATTGACAGGTGAACATAAACGATAGAAATATGGGTTCGTTATATATATATATATATATATATATATATATATATATATATATATACTATCTAAAACTATGTGTGTGACCGACACACGACTTCAATAGTGGAGAGTATAGATATGTATATGTCTTGAATTTTTGTGATCAAATAAATTGAAACCAACACTATTAACAGTCCTATATTAAGTCATCATACGTTATTTTTGGCAGAATCTGATGACCTCTGCGGGTCAAGCAATAAGTTCCATCAATAATTATTATGGACAGTCGCCTTTTGAGGATTCCCTTCTGGCCTTTTCAGAAAGCTATCAACTAAATAAAGTGAACACTAAAATCAATTACGAGAAGGAATTATTTTGAATTTATAATAAGTCTGATAATAAATTGCAAATTACGACATATGACTTGCCAACACATTCAATAATTCAAACTTTGTTAAAAAATTAACACATACACACAGACATATTATATATATATATATATATATATATATATATATATATATATATATACATATATATATGAGATAATAGATCGGCAGTAGTGTCATCGTTTAAGAATTGTTTATATTCTAACAAGCAAGACCTTCGTTAAATGTACGTTCTGAGAGGTTTGGACAAATTTTTTAACTTTCCTCGCGCATTCAACTATTTTTATTAATTATTATACTTTTTTGCTATCATTATTATTATCATTAGATTAAGTCCGGCACTTTTTACCAATAAATAACTTTTTTACTTTTGTATTTTTTATGGCAATCGCTCTATACAAAGCATGAATCCACTTGATGTAGCGAGCTTACAAGAACAAATATGATTATCACAAAGACAGTAGATGCCTATTGACCTTTGTGTGTAAAATACAAATGTTATAGTTAGGAGGAAAACAGTAAGCACAGAGAGAGTTCCACAAGCCTGTGGTTCTTTGGAATAAAGCTAATTATATTTACTTAATATGTTGGTTGATATAGTTTTCCTAACTAGATATTGTATACTATTTGATAATAATATCATGAAATATATAGTATATTATAAGACAAGTATATATATATATCTATATCTATATATATATATATATATATATATGGAAAATTAAAAAGGAAAGCCAAAAACTATATCATTTATTTATTCATTAACGTTTCGTTTTTAATGTAGACTACCTCAGGATGACGGAAAATGCAGAAAAAATCATACAGTTATTAATTTGGATTTGCCTGAAAACGTTGGAGTTTCGGCATCACTGTGAATGAAAAAGGCGAAAATGAAAATAGGCGATTTTGGTTAACACGTTGTCAGCAGCAACTTACACATTCAAGGGAAAGAGGAAATGGGGTGACATTCATAAAAAAATAAAAAAATGTATATAATTATTTTTCACTCTTATTTGGAAGCATGACAATAGGTCTGACTTACGCCCCCTCCGCTATATCTACTATAGGCCATGCTCGGTTTTGCAAAATTAGACCCGCATACTATCTCTTTCCCTGATCTAGAAATAGAAATAAAATGAATAACTCCCAACTATCACCCCATTTCCTCTTCCCTTAGAACTGTGTTAACTGCTGCTGATATTATGTTAACAAATGTTAACACAAAAGCGTTTTTTTTTTCATTATTGTTTTTTTCCATTAACAGCCATGCCGTAAGTTGAACGTTTTCAGGCAAATCAAAATTAATTATTGTATTATGTTTTCTGCATTTTCCTTCATCCTGAGAACAGACGCAATGTTGATGAATACATAACTAATATAGTTTTTGCCTTTCCTAGTTCATTACGTCGGATAATTTTATCCCCATTCTTATATATATATATATATATATATATATATATATATATATATATATAGAGAGAGAGAGAGAGAGAGAGAGAGAGATCTATGTATTTATCTTATCTATTCTATATAAGAAAAGAGAGCTTCGTGTCCGTGTCTGTTCGTTGAGAGAAATACAGACTAGAACGTGTATCTTAAATATAAAAAGTCTATACACGTAGAATTTTCCTAGGAAAATAATGGAAGTAGTCTTAACACTCTAGGTGCTTGTAAGTAAACGTACAACTCTTTTCTAACATTCTGAACATAAAATAATAAAACATACTGCTGAGCGTTCTTTTTGTTAAAGACAACGAAACAAATATCTTAATTGCAGAGTTGGAAATGTATCAGACTGAAAACATAGAGAGTGCAGTTAAGATTACGCCCCGAGTAGTTTTATAAATTATATGAAATCGAAAGAATAGATTTCCCCTTTTTAATTTAATAACATTTAAGTGAAGAATGTTGGTATATTTAGTACGTAACGGCTTTCTATCTGTCTGCAAACTTCACTTTCTCTATTTCTCTCATTCGTTATATCTCTCTCTCTCCTTCATATATCTTCTATATGATGAACGAGAACGTCCGTGTTTGAGCGGTTACCCGTTTATAGTGAAAATATTTCATTCAGCAATGTGAAAATATTTCTTTTAGCAATGTGAAAATATTTCTATTAGCAATGTGTTGTAAAACATTTGGAATATGAAAAAAATGCATTCAATATCCTCTTCCCGGATGTACCCTGAAGGGCGCCGAAGCAGTCATTGGAAAGTTGAATAGTCTTGCTTAAGAATTGCTCCGTCAGCGACCCCCCCCCACATGATCTGGTAAAATTGAGTCTCTGGATGGAGCAAATGGGTACAACTGACGCCGTCTCGTTGAGGGGATTACTAGTGACTCCTAAAGAACTTCTTAGTGTTGAAGTTCCCTCAACATCGTAACAGCCGGTATTAATCTACCTCTCACAAGGTAAAATGTGACACAAGGTCGGAAAGTGGGATTTGATAAGTCAGCACTCTAGAAGAAGAACACTTATGCCCGTCAAAAAGGCATGGGCAACCCCGTCGGCATTCCCCGGTAGGGGAGCCTCAGGCGATTAGCAATAAACTAACCCCTTCTCAAAGAGTGAGAAGGCAAAGCCTGGGAGGGTGGGCACTCTAGAACTGCACAGGACAGACCCATAGACCGGCGTAAATCAAGCCCCAAAGGCCAAAACAATGCCAGTCTATAGGGTGTAGTATCCATCGGAACAGATACTACACTTTGATCCCGACCAAAAGGCCAGATCTCAGATCAGCCGCGCAAATGAAAAAAGCAGAACCTAGATATAGGTTTTTGTACTACCTCTCTTCCCTCAACTAAAAATGGCCTCGTCCAACCTTGCTCCGTTGGGTATCATATCCCCCCTCCCGAAGGCCTCACCCACTCAATAGGCACGACCGCCTATATGTTTTTTTTGTTGTTTTTTTAAAAACATAGTTCACCCCAAACAAGGCAGGACGCCACTGTAGACGTAAGGGACTACTGAGAAAAAAGAGGAGAGAAGGTTGGGGGGGGGGTCAACCTAAATTGGGATCTGCGCTACGAGATGTCTGTTTACATTAGTTTTAAACTTCTGCATGTCTGTACTGTCAGGGAAACAGGGGGCATGGAGAGAGTTCCAGAGGCCAGCAGCACGAGGAAAGAAGCTATTTGAGTAGAAGGCTCTCCGACATCTGGGGACCTTTACATTGAATGAATGAGATTTAGTTGGTTGTCGAGTTTGTCTAGTGAATTTATGTCGAGGGGGCACCAGGGTAGCCAATTCATCGGAGCATAATCCATTGAAGTATTTGTAAAACAAGCACAAGGATGCTACATTGCTGCGATGGGACAGGGACTGGAGCTTGGTTGACAGTGAGGGACCTATTAGGTTGGCGACTCTTTTTTGGACCTTGTCTAGGAGGGAGAGACTAGTAGATGATGCACCAGCCCAGATGTCACCACAATACTCCATGCATGGGCGGATGGTGGTTTTGTAGAGATACAGGATAATGTCAAGTGTGTGGAGTTTACTAACACGGTAGAGGGATCCCACCTTCTTTGCAGCAGCCTAAAGACTGTACCTGACATACAAAGGTTTATCCATAGAATTTTCCTATGAACATAATTAAAATTGTCCTGTCTCTTCAGCTGCATTTCTAGGATGCTAGGTCATTTTCGAACATTTCGCAAATAAAATAGGACTTTTCTTATGAATGTTATTTATAAGATAACTAAACAAATGTCCGAATGGATTTGTTCGGAGAATGTCAGTGTGAAAACATCGAGATTTATTTTTTAAATAAAATTATATAAAATAAAATAAAAAATGTTTCTTTTATTTAAAATGCAATAAAATGAAGGTTCAGAATGTTATGACTATTTAGTATGTAACGCCTCTCAGTTTGTCTGTATCTGTCTGTCTGTATGTCTCTCTCTCTCTCTCTCTTTCTCTTGTGATCCTTCGCTCTGTATCCAGGTCTATCTGTAGAATCTGTTTTATAAAAGACAACATCTATCTGTGTGTCTGTCCGTTTACAAAAAGATAGACTAGAGAGTGTACTTAAAATATATAGGTTTACACCCATGTAGACTTTACAGGAACCTAATAAAGTATTTCTGTTTTTTTTTAAGATTACTACGGCTCTTTTCAAACATTAATCGCATAACTGCGCAATTTACTAGGTGCTATTTCACACTATTAACAACCATGTGTCTTAATAGCTCAGTTGGTAGAGTAGCATACTAACAATGTTGAGTTTTCAGTTTCAAATCTCCCTTCCTGCCCGCGATTCAATCAAATGTTATATGAAATGAAAGAATATATTTTCCTTTTTTTTCATATAATAAATGTAATTTAATAATTTTTGTATAGTTAGAACGTACACCACCCTATTCGCATGTCCTTCTGACTAGCTTTCTTTTTCTCTTTGTCTCTTTGTCTCTCTCGCGCGCTCACTTCTCGCATTGCTCTCTATATGTATGGATCTATGTATATACTCCATATCTTCTAGATAATAAAAAATAGCGTATGTGTGCGTCTGTTTGTAACAAACCAAGACTATCATTTTAAAGGTTTATACACATATAGAATTGCCTTGGAACATAATGAAAGTAGTCTTGACTCTTTAGGTGTTTAATCAAGAAAAAATACGACCTTTTTAAACATATTGAACATAAAATAAAAATGTGCTTGTAATTTATAAAGACAACCCAACGAATGTTTTGATTGCGCAGTTGTGAAAGTGTCAGACTGAAAATAGCGAGCGTGCAGTTTAGATTCTGTCTCCGATACAAAAAAGAAATCATATGAAATCGAACGATATATTTTACGTATGTTATGCTGTAATTATGTGACATACGAATCCAAATTTTAGTATATATCAAATATTAAATTGTTCTTTACGCCACTACGTAGTTAAAGCAAATTATATTGTTTTGGACGATTAAAATAATTTCCAACCCTATTGATCATTTTACCTATTCATTTATTTTTCTTTTCGCTTATGTTCGAATCCATGTTTTGAAACATGACATAACTAATAAGACTATCGCGAAACGCCAACGCTATACTTATTTTGTTCTGGTAATGTTTTTAGCTGCATTTATAAGAATGTCTAATATCCCAGTTTGTAGAACTTCAGACTGAAGATCAAGGTTTTAGTTTCGATTTCTGGTCATGAACACAGCTTTATTTTCTATTAATGCAATATTTCTAAAAGATGTTCAAACCTATGACATTTCAAAATGAGACAAATTACGCAATGTATTTATTACGTTTAACAACATCGTGACTGAAGGTAAAATTGTTAGTGACAGACTGACAAAGTCTCTATTTATATAATACGTGTGTATATGTTGTATATGTATGTATGTGCGCGTATCTGCGTCTGTATGCGTGTGCCTGTATGTGTGGCCAAGTGTACTGGTATTCAGCCCTACTTACCACTTGATTAAGATATTCCAGAATTCATACATTTCTACCTACTACAAATAGGTAGTTAGGAATCGTAGACATCCCGGGATGGACGATATTGGCGTCAGCCCCCGTGCCACACCATTTCTAATTTCTTGTCCATCCCCATCCCTGAACAGAGACGTAGCTGATGACCATTCTCACTCATTCTGTTTTTCATTAAGAAATAATAATTCCACCGAAGTTGAAATTTCGCAATGGTTTATCAACGTACTATGGATTTTATTCTTTTAAATCTACTTAATTTTCCAGAGTATCCTTTTAAGCATATCAGCTATGATTCACTTATAGAATTATATTTTGTCATTTTGTTTTCAATTTACCCAAATTTATAATTCAACAGAACCCATCAGATTATAAGACCCTAGCTTACAAGGTCATTACTTCCGACATGCGTGGTCGTTGGGAGTGGAGGGTGGTTGACATTCGGGATCCGAGTGGTAACCAGATACACTGCCGGGACCGGGACCGAATTATTATAAACACCACCGTCCAATTACTTCTTCCGTAAAATGTACCAACACGGTGTGAGTGCTTCCATTTCTCAGTTAAAACTACCAGCTGTAGTAACACGTCTGCTTATTCTCGTCCTGACCAGATGAAATAATAATCTAACGTCAAATAGTTAAAATGCTGATTTGAGTTATTTCTTTTTAAGTTTATGTACACACACACACATATATATATATATATATATATATATATATATATATATACATGTGTGTGTGTGTAGTTTTGTATTCAGATGATTTGAATAGATACTCACAATTTAAATGACGTAAAGTATATTGTTAGAATTATATTCGAGTTAATTTTAGTATTGGATAAGTCAGCAATAGTTACCATTTAAACAGTTATTGATTATAATGCAAGAATAATGATTACTGGTAAAAGGTTATGCATATTTGTTATAGCTCTGAATTAGGTTTTTTGCTCAAGATGGGTGAACACCTAGTAGTTAAGCGCAGTCAGAAAACCTGCTGTGAATATATTCTTAGTTATTGGACGGTTGTCTTTCATGTCACGTCACAATGTATAATTTTTCAAACTGTGAATTTCTTTTCCTTTCTAAAGAGTACAATAGAAAACAGATCCAATATTGATATGCAAATGTTGGTTCGTCCCCTATGATTGTAACGAGTTCGTAAAATGCACTAAATGTTGAATGTTTTGAGAATGTTTCGTCAGATAAATAAAATCTTGGATTTTGGAATGTAACAACATCTTGTTTACACACACATACACATATATAACAATGTATATAGTGTTAGTTATTGTTTTCCTTTTGGTTAGCTATGCTGATGACGGCTGATAGCCAGAAACACATGTATGTATGTATGTATGTATGTATGTATGTATGTATGTATGTATGTATGTATGTATGGGTATGCGTATGTGCATGTCTGTGTATGTTTGTGTGTGGCCAGAAGGAGAATGATAAACCACCAGAATACCTTTGGTAAAGGTTTTAATTACAGAAGAATGCTACAACAAATAATACTGTGAAGAAGCCTTTGAATAGCTTTGAGCTTAACGAAAGAAATAAAGTCTGACGTACGAGCTACTCAAGTTGCAGGACGGGATAAGAATATCATTTACACCATTTTCCCCTTCAGGTTTTGTAATGGAGGGTTAATACTGTCTTTTTCTGTAGTAAAACCATTGAACTTTAAGGAAAGTTTTTTTTGAATTTGTTTTTGTCCTGATTATTTTGCATTTATTTTATTTAATTTTTACTTTTTTGTGTACGTATCTTTTAAATTGTAACTTCTTTTCTTAATAGTGCCCAATTTAGTAATACAACTCTTGTATTCATCAGGAAATTGTAGTGTCCTGCAAGATTGACGTACTTGTTCGGCTGATACTTCGGTCTCAACTGGATTTCTTTCCTCTATCGGTTCAGAAACTTGTGGACTTTTTTTTCTCATTTGTAGGACCATTTTGTTCACAAGCAGATGACATTACAGCTTCCTATAGTAGTATCTCCATTAATTCATTTACGAGCCGAATGGCTTACGTTTATGATAGTTTAGATGCCAGATATACATAGTGGGGATTGATTCTAAGTAACATAGCAGGTGCAACCGGAGCGTCATACTTACGTGATCTGGTATATATCCTTGACGTATACTTGACCTGGCTTTGCCTATAGATGGAATTAAAGTACCTGAAGTGGATTTAAGACTGTACTTATATAGTCTACATGATACCTAACATTCGTAGCTGTGCAGTGAAACGATCGAATAGTATGTAGAGCATCAGGTAGAATATTTTTCGAACAGGACAGCACCATATTGTGAGAACTAACAGCTACTTTATGGTCTTCCATAGTGTGCTGGTTAATTTCTCAATTTGCCCATTATCTTCCGGTTGATATCTACACGTTCCCGGAGTCGCAATACCGTTCCATGTAAGTAGTTAGTAGTTTACTCTGACAGAAAATCAGTATCTCTATCTGTGTGAATAATATCGGGTATGCAAAGTATCGCAAATGGTTGATTCAGACATCGTGTGACAGTTTTATTTGACATATCTTTATATGGGAATGAAAAGGATAAACGTGAGTATTCGTCGAGTATTGTAAGTATGTATCTGTTACTATGTATCGACGTAGGCAGTGGCCCCTTGGCATCTATGTTTAATCGCTGGAATGGTGTTATTGGTTTCATTAGAGTTCCTTTGTTACTAGTAAAGGATTTAGGTTTTAGATACTTGCAAGACGAGCACGAATTAGTTATGGCTTTTATTTGGTCGAGTGAGAAAGGAAGGTTTCTTTTTTTGGAAAGATGAAATAGTTATGTAATGCCAGGGTGACATAATTTACAGTGAAGGTCGAGAATATCTTGTAAAGAATGAATGAGTTCAGATATTCGGGAAAACGTATAAGTAATAGTATTTTCCTTTCCAGGACTGTAAACGATGTTAAACTTATATTGTGGCAGTTCATTGCGCCAACGGCATATTTTGTTATTTTTGATTTTAGATTTCCTGGTATTATCAAACATGAAGCTAATACATTTTTGGTCTTTAATTACAGTAAAGTGCTTTCCGAGTATGGAAATAGCGCTACTTTCGTAGAGCTTCGACAATAGCAACTGCCTCGTTTTCACTAGGACCCAGTGTTCTGTAATAGCTATCAACCGAAAAATTTTGTTGATTAAGTGTAGCCGCTTCAAAATTGTTACACGCATAGGTTTTTACAAATACTACAAATTCTTTTTTCTAGCCAAATGCTATCAGAATATCATCTTTCACATTTTTATTTAGCCTTTGACAGGATTCTAATGCTGAGGAAGATAATGCGAATTCTTTATTCCGGTTTAGTGCTAATATTTCCTCTGAAACATTCTAAATGTATTTACTATAGTAAAAGAACATTTCAATAATCCGTCTTTCTGATTTCAGAGTTAGAAGAGGTGGCATCTCACGTAGGGGTTTTGGGCGATGGTAGTCAGACGATGTCTGGTTGTTTCTAAAGTGTACCTAAGTAAAGTTATGGCCGAGACTGAAACGATTTTTTATTCTAATAAATGATTTTGTAATGTTTGCTACCACATAAAATCATTGAACATTTTAGTCATGCTGTGTTTGTTTTTTTCCACAGATAGTAACTTTATCTACATAAAGAAATTATAATTCCTCTTTGCCGACAATGCTTCGTTAGAACGCACTTACTCCATTAGTAACACCAAATGGCAAGTGAGTATACTAGTACAATTTAGCATCTACCTTAAAGGCTGTAAATTATCGATTATCGTTACTGATAAAGATTTGTTGGTAAGCTAATTTAAGATCAAAAGTAGTAAAACTATTATACCTGGCTATTGACCATTATTCATGTATTCGGCATAGGGTAAGCATACAATTCCGTGAATTTGTTGATGGTGTCGCTATGATCGCTCATCTTTTTTCCTGGTGTTTCTTTTATGTTACTAGAACCTCCGTTCGACAAAGTGAAATTGAGGGTTCTATTATATTTTCCTCCAACAATTTTGCAGTCTCTAATCTTATGAATTTGCTATCAGCGATTCTCTAGGTTCTGGTTGAAGTTGCGTTTGTATAGAGATGAGAAAATAATGGTGAAATAGAAACGTGTATAGATTGTAAACTATTATCATTGATGACGTCTCAGATAAGTTCGTCTTCTGGTCCATCAAATTTGAAGGTTACCTTGTTGTATTTCCATATAAGGTATTCCTCTATAATAATGTCGACAAATAGATTCTTAATAACCTCCACTATCATGTGGAAGTGTTACTATTGTTAAGAGAGATATTGACTTTAGTTTCTCCAACAATTTTCGCACACATGATAGGGTCGGCCAATGATATTGCCTTTTTTGGGGGAATAATGCCATGGTTTAATTATTTTACAGTATTGTCGTTAAAAGTTCATACGCTACCAGAATCTACCATGGCATTGATAGTGCACCGATTTACTTTAAACTTGGTCAATGTAATGTTTTTATCTCTTAGTCACGCGAGACTAGAGAATTGAGGGTTTCATTTAACACTGCCGATACAGAAGATCTGCAGAATTAAACCCAATGTCCTTTTTTCGAATACATTTTGAAGTTTGAGTCACGGACCGGACAAAAGCGACACGGATGACAAGAATACCCTCAAAATAAGAACTCCGACTCCCTTGTTGTAGTACGCAGAGTGTTTTCTCTGCTCGTTCAACAGATATTGTCATCTCCATGCCTACCGACAAGTTAGCTAGGATTTCTCAAAGTCGTTGTCGAATTGAGGGAAAAGAGATACCGCTAATAAAAGCCCCCTACATATATTGTTTTTTTTTTTTACTTCGCTTTCACGATCCAAAACATGCATGTTTTAGCAAGGTTTTTCAACTGTAACACGAAATAATCCACTGTTTGTGCTGGTTGCTGTTTCATGGTGATGAGTTGGTGTCGGTTGTACACTATATTCGTGGGTTTAATGTAAGTCGCATTCAGAGGTCTTATGCCAGACCTGTAGTCGTTTGTGTCCCTCATGATTTAAAATAATTCTGCCGATATGCATAGAAGTTCGTTTGGGTGCGATAGTTTATACAGTTGCGTTTACCGTACCCAGGTAATTCATGAAAGAAAGCTATCAATGTTTGTATTTTTCCTGTATTTTTGTTTTATTTTTTCTAGGTGTCGAATCGTTCGAGACGAAGTACTCTATCCATTTCGTGTTATAATTAAAATAGTAGTTAGGAGAATGATAAAAGGCCAGAATACCTCTGCTTTAGATTTAAATTGCAAAAGAATACGACAACAAAATAATACTGTGAAGAAACATTTAAATAGTCTTGGTCTTAATGAAAGAAAGAAAAGTCTGACGGACGAGTTCATCCAGTAAGAGGAGGGGTTAAAAATATAATTTACAACAATAATTATACAAATAAATACACATTGTTTTTTTTATAAAGTGTACAACTTATTTCTAGAAAACGATCGGATACTTACGGGAAGGCCCACGTGAAGTTCGCCAACATTCCTAAGTGAAAGTCGTACTATGGAACCGATTTGATTCGAACTTAGAACCCCCATGTCATCAGTTCGTGTCGTTATCTACTTAACCACCGTCACCTCACAAAAATACGGTAATTAATGTAAATGGAGGAAATTTTTGATAGATTAGGAAAATATAAATTCTAAGACCAATAAAATTAATTCCCTGAACAGAAAAGGTTTGCAACACTTTTATGTTTGCTTACAAAGTTGAAGATAAATATATAATGCATTTAACCATATGTCTAGAATCAAATCTTGATCAGAATACATTATATGATTTTGATTCTCAAAAATCCATGAAATGTAAAGTTTATCTAAAATGTCTGAAATTAAAAGCTTCAGCTTAAAAAGTCTTAGGTAGGATTTTTAAATTCAGAGATTCTGGCTTAATCGGTGTCTATTGACCATTGATCAAATTTAATGCAAATCTTAAATATTTGAATTTTCAAATGATTACTTGTGCCAATATTATGTCTCTAAAATCATTTAAAATTCTCAAAAGAAACAGAAATTCGGGTGTAATTATTACTTGATAATTTATTAATAGATCTCCAGTGCTAAAGTTTCACATATGTCTGAAATATCTGAATTTTTAATACGGGCTTATATCCCTTATTTGACCCCTTTAATTAAACGTAATATAGCCCACATTACGATCCTTTACGCTTAGCTTCAGTGTTTCAGTATACATAATGATCGACTAATTAGTTGAGAGGTTTATCTTGTCTATACAAATATATAAACCTATACCCATATCTAACGTTACATTAATAGAGATCAGCCGTGCAATTATATGCGTTTCTACGTGTGTTTTCACATTTCATACCATTTCAACAAATGAAATAATTCGATTCCTGAAGAGGAAATACAAATAAAAACCGTATTTGCTGCTTATCTGATGTCGCAGTGTGCCTACATTTTAAACTATGACTATTTTAATACTAACTCAGCCTCGATCGAATAAGATTTCATGAATAAAATTCTATCGTGGCAATCGACATAAATGACATTCGTTTTATTTATTTGAAATATATCTAGTTGTAAAATATCTGCCACGTTAAAACGAATCTTTTTACTTTTAAAATATAAAAATCCTACAATAAATGAATTAATTAAAAAGTTAAAACGTTTTTTTAATTCATTTAAAGAATATGTATTTGGCAAGTATTTTATGATACATAGAATGAGATAATAGTAAGGCTATCGTAGAATTTAAAGTTTGTGAGTAATAATGCTGTACAAAGTAGTGCAAACAGTTGGGTCTTATTTTACTACATTTATATGATGATTATGATCTGTAACCAATACGAGTAGGGACAAGTAAGACCACCTGTTTCAAGAGCAACAAATTATCCCTACGGCTTTCTTAATCTGCCCTTGGGAATTGCACACGCCACTAAGTTTAGAAGATGTTCGCTGCATATATTGTACTACTTAGAGCGATCAGTAGCGAACGATTTGAAAAACGTACGCCTTCTTCAGTTTTGATTTGAAGTATTTTCTCTAACCCCCCCCCCCCCCCCCCTCCTCGGACGACGCTTGCCACAGCTGATGCCCTGTTTACTTTCTATGCGGACTAACTGAAGCGGCATCTGCGACTCAACCATGTGAATCACATGGTCGGTTATTTCGAGCAAAGCCTTCTGGCTTTTGCTTTCCGAGCTAGTAGAATTGGATTAATCTGTTGAATTTGAACTAATAGCCTTTGAAAGGTCACGCATACATTTCTCTTAAAAGGCCAGATCAGAGGTGACATCTGACCCGCGCCAGCTTTATAAAGTGTGATGCGTGTTATATAGAGTGAAAGTGAATGCCGTATGCAGATAACCAACTGCAGAGAAAACTGCATAACATAGTGAATAGAATTACACAATGAAAATGTGATAAATCCTAGATGTAATTTCATATACAACTAGCGAGTACACGTCGCTCAGCGTTGCCCGGGATAAATATAAATGAATTAAATTAAATGTGTAAACTGTCGACCATACGAAAATACTGCACGCGAATGTCGCTTTTAAATTGTGGAAAATCCATATACCCGTGAAAACGTTTACCTTGGAGTGTAACAAATATACAAATCGCCACAGGGTAAGAGGGATATCTCAAGTGTAGAAGGTTATCGCATTCAATGATCGCTCTACACAATTTGAACCAAACAGACTTTTGCAGAACTAAACTTAAAACTTTTATTACGATTAGTTTAATGCTATTTTAGTGTTCTCCGAAAAAAAAACCCAAAACAGTTTGATTCAAATTCTGTAGAAATACGAAGTTTTTTTGTTTTTTTTTGTAAATAAATATAAAACGTCGAAATATTTCCATATTTTTATTCATTCGTCTTGTTTTGTTTTTGTTTTTAAGCGAATTGTTGTTGCTATTTTGTTTTCAATTTACATTTATTTAATTAAAATTACGCCCCCCACCCCAAAAAAAACAATAAAACTCCACAGAATATATCTCCCACCGAAAAAAAATTAAAAGTAATAAATGTAGTTATTTGAGATATAAAACGCTAGGATGACCTGGGAATATCAAGGCATTTTACGTATAATTTATGCGTATTTCTGATAATTTTTTTATTATATTATTTTAATCTATTCTACATATTGTAGCAAGGTGTTTCCTGTGTACCAGCCTAAAAATAGAATCTAATTTCTGAATAAATAAACCAGAACAAAGTTTGGTGTTTAAATATTGTAAAGAGAAAAACTACTTATCTGATTTGTTATGGCGAACGATTTTAGGTGTAATGTCGATGTAAGGTTTGCTAATCACAGCAAATGGTTTACACATTATCAACCTGTGCAACTTGATTACAGTTCCTTGTGAAGTAATTGCCAAACAGTATTTGAGTAGATTAAGAGTTATTAATGCAAAGAGAGAAATTAGCGTACTACCCTCTATTTGGTTCAAGTAGTTTAGAGAGTCTTACCATGCGGAATGAAAGTAATATTTTTAGTTTAGCTTATCAATCTTGAAACACGCTTGGAGATATTTGGCGATTTAATTAATGTTTCGAGGCGTTTGATGCATTACTTTTATAGGCTAGTCTAATCGGGTTCTGATGGGAAAATCAACTCCATTTTATATATATAGAAGATAAAACACCAGCTTGTGTATATGAGAAATAAAATGGAACACATTTTACAATAAATTTATTTTGAATATTTACGTATATAAAGGCATGTGCAAGGCATTGTTTATATATATATATATATATATATATATATATATATATATATATATATATATATATATATATATATTGTGTGTATATGAACGCCATCACGCTCTCATGTACATTTCAACTTTATAGACGCTTTTTCAAGTTATAAAATACTTGCCGTTATGATTAAAAAATGAGCACAACAGTAAAGTCATAATTGGTAAAGATATTAAAACTAATACCGCCTGAAGATGATTTGACAATTCAAACCGAAAGTACTTGCAAAAAAGAAAAAAGAATGGAACAAAACACGCATGGATAATATTTACATCAATTTGACCGAAACATTAGATGGACAATTCGGAAAATTGAAAAAATAAAAAAAGTAGCATCAAACAAAACCACTCCGTGTTATTTAATAATGTTTGCCTATATATATATATATATATATACATGTCTCGGAATTTTTTAAGCATTAAAAATAAAATAAAACTTTAATCCCAATTCCTTCCGTGGAAAACTCCTTTTTTTGTAAGTCAATTTACTTTTTACAGTCACTATATTAGCTTTCTTCCTTGAATTTACGCTAGTCCTAACAGTATTTAATAGATCATCAGTTGCTTACCATATATATATAAATATATGTGATGTAAATTCTAATGACCAATCATTATTAATTATTATGTACATGATTTATTATGTGACTAGGACTAGTAGAGAAAATTATGATACCCCTAATTTTTAAGAAATTTTTACAATAAATATTATACTTCAATTATTAAATATTGTTAAAATGTCAGTTTAATTCGAGTATTTAAATAAATTATTAAGAGGAGATACTTTAGAAAAAACCCTTCTATTTTCTCAGTTTAATATTTCTAATTTGCATGGAATTTTATCGATAGACACTAATTAAAAATATTCTCTGCAGTTACTCTTTTACATAAGACACCTTAACCTGAAGGCTCAAATGTTAGACAGTTTTCTAAAATCAAAATAATCTTAAATAATGTTGATGAAAATCGGAATATAGATTCTAGTTGCATACGTATATCTTGATTTTATTCCTCGGAAGGGGACATAAATGTGATGCCATAATTTTCTCTTCGGCAAATTAATTGTATTATTAAATAGCAGAATGCCTGTAAGTATTGCTATGTTTCGAAGAATTAAAACACGTTTATTTCAAGACATGTTTATGGCCTGCAATTCAGACAAGAAATGGTCCAAGAGTTTTGCATATTCTTATGTACAAATTAATTTTGCAATACCATATCTAGATGTTCAAAATGACGACATCTCAGTGATGTAAGAGGACACTATTAAATTATACAAAATATTATTAAGTTGTAAAATTATGTTGGTAGCATTTTAATCGCAAATTATGATGTCATTAATGAATTTCAACGAAGAACACTTTTAATTTAATTAACATTACAATTATATTTCGTTGCAGTTAAAATAAATGTTAATTATCACAAACTTGTATTCTTCTGATAATCAGCTCAGAGGTTCACATTAACCATAAATGATTGCTGACAAGACTTTTACTCATTACTTATGGATCGATCAGGAATAATTCATCTGGCATCATTGTGATTATATGTGTGTCATAAAGTATCTACAATAGTAAATCAAAATAATTAAACTGTGTATTGACTAGATTTCCTGAAAATTATCATGCTTAATTTATCATACGTATAGACTTAAATATTCAGAGTAAAAATATTGAAGTAGTCGTTCCAGAAAACTACAAAAATCTCCTAGTAACTTACTTCTGTATTTTATAGACGTTCATCATTAGATAGACTCTCTTTATCTTAATCCGTTTTAATTAATGTTGATGTTAATTAATTAATGATTAATTAATGATTAATTAATTAATGATTATGCAAATTCTAGATTTAGCTAAAGCAATAATGTGCACGAAGTAGGTCTAAAACGTAACATTATTTTCGCCGTATTTATTTACAAAAAAACAATAAATATTACTAACGATGCATACAACCTATTACCTACGAGTTTAAATGGAAAGTTCGTAAGTTCGAATATCTGCACATGCACGGAAACGTAGAAAATATAAGAACTTAAGAGGTAAATATTTGACATGATATAATCAATAAGATTAATACAGATACAAATAATACAAATATTAATCTAGAAAAATCCGACATATTATATGGAATGTATGTTAAGCGCGTAAGAAAACCGAATAACGCGAAATAACTACCATGTATTATATAAATCCCACCTGTATGTATGTATGTATGTATGTATGTATGTATGTATGTATGTATGTATGTATGCATGTAAAGCTTTTCCTCCGAGTGTACCCAACAAACACTCACACAGTTGACATCATTTCAACCAGCCAGCCTCCGGACGTGTTTTGTCTGAGAATTGATGAAAAACGTTCATATTTTCGTATAGAAATGGTTCGAACCGTTGAGGGTGGGGGTGGGTACAAAATCCAGACAGAGTACAAACACGATTTGCGCATGCGTGAAATATATGTACTTCCTCCTTTCTACAACAAGACAATTTTGAACGCGGAACCTATGACAAACCTAATGCGTGAAGGGTATCATTATTTTAATAAATAAACGAAATACATAAACTTCGGCGGAATTTTGCCTCTCCATGAGAGCGGAGTTAGACTTAAAAAATAAGTTTCCAAACTGAAGTAATTTGAAGTTTACTAACGTTTTTTTATTTTTTATGTAATCAACAATTATGAACAAAATACATCATGTTATTTACAAATATTTTTATAACTTAATTTTTATAACCTAATTTTTATTTTTAAAAAAAATTGCTAATCTTTTTTGTTTATTAAAACGTATGGTAAAAACACGCACACTATAAGATTTTATTATGCATCTGCCCTTGTGGGGAGGCAAGTAAATACCGCCACAAAAAACATTTTATTATTATTTTAATAAATAAACGAAATATATACACTTTGAAAAATCAGCGGACTTCAGTAATTTTGCCTCCCCATCTGTAATCAACAATTATAAACAAGATACATGATTTTATTTACAAATATTTTCATGACTTAATTTTTATTTAAAAACAACTTCGCAAATCTATTTTATTTAAACGTATGGTAAAAAAAACGCACACTCTAAGATTTCATTATGCACTCTTCCCTCGTGGGGAGGCAAGTGAATACTGACACAAACACAGTTTAGAACGAGTTCAACACATTTATTTATTAACAAGTTTTACGTAAAAGAAAAAAAGACACAGCATAAAACCTTGATGTGTTTGCCACACCCAAACACTCGCTCACATAATATCGAAGAATTAGAACAAGAGATTAATTTATTCGTGTACAATGGACATGAAAGAAGTAATGGGGGGAGGCTTCAATTTGATCGTGTTTTCAGTATAGGTTTTAACTCACTAGTACGCAGGCGCCCAAAAAATGTTAACATGGTTATCTCGGACACCTACCGTTCAGTTATATAGTTAATTAAGCAAGAATTTGTGTCCCCCATAGAGCCAACTCAATTCGAACCCAACTACTACTACTACTACTCTGGATGCTTCGGACGAACACATTAGCCGGCTGACTTACCTCTGGACCACAAAGCGTTCTATTTGTTTTTGAGTATATTAAACTTAAAATATTTATTTACAAAAAAGAAATTCCAAACTTAATTTTATTACAACAAAAACAAATATGACGACAGTGGCGCGTCGTGTTCAAAGGTACGTACGCTGGCTTGTGTGCGTTCTTGTTTGATGCCTAGGAAGTTTGTGTTCCCGTGTTCGAATTGAGGTGGTTCTGTGATCAGAGAAATAGAATATTACACTTTGTATTTCTATATTTGTTTGACTTAATTTAGAATGTTTTACAATAACCCTTACATCTACTTTGGATGCAACGGACGAGCACATTTGCCGGCGCACTTATCTCTATAGCACGAAGCGCAACTATTGTTCTATTCGTTTCCGAGTATATTAAACTTAAAATATTTATTTACAAAATAAAAATTCCAAACTTAAGTTTATTACAACGAAAACAAATAGGACGACAGTAGTACATCGTGGTGTCAAAGGTACGTACGCTGGCTTGTGTGCTTTCTTGTTTGACGCCTATGGATTTTGTGTTCCCGTGTTCGAATTGAGGTGGTTCCGTGATCAAAGAAATAGAATATTACACTTTGTATTTCTATATGTTTCTGACTTAATTTAGAAAGTTTTACAATAAAATTGTTATCTCGGACCCCTACCCTACAGTTATATAGTTAATTCAGCAAGAATTTGTATCCCCCAGAGCCAACTCAATTCGAACCCTTACTACTACTTTGAATGCTACGCACGAGCACATTAGCCGGTAGACTTACCTCTGAACCACGAAGCGCCACTGCCGTTCATTTCGTTTCGAGTATATTACACTCAAAATATTTATTTACAAAATAAAAAGTCCAAACTTAACTTACCTACAACGAAAACAAATAAGACGACAGTGTCGCCTCGTGGTTCAGAGGTACGTACGCTGGCTTGTGTGCGTTCTTGTCTATTATATAAATCTCACCTGTCTGTTTGTATGTATGTGTGTCTAGCTTCTACTCCGATACTACATAACAGACACTCACACAGTTGACATCATTCCAACCAGCAAGCGCAGACAGAGGTGGTATTTTTTTTATAGAAATGTCATACTATAGTCATGAGCACCGTAGGAGGAATGGTGGGAAAGAAACAGCTTTCGCAAAAGGCAAAATGAGAAAGTAGCGGTGAAATGGCGCGACTAGGGAAGAGAACCGTAGAAGGATAAAGAGACGTCTATAGAGAGAGGGAGAGAAATAGAAGTTATAATATAAAGATGTTAAACACGCGATGTTTCTTCAATTATATGTTTTTATGACCCCGAACAACACCGGGTAGCCCCGCTAGTTGTATGTATGAAATAACGAGTTGTTTCGACCCGAGATTTCCAAGGGGTATTTGTACTTTTACTTTTGTTTTGCACCCCAAAATAACATAAATCTATCAAATAGTTGAAAGCAAAAATATACGATGTGGTTAGAAAGGCCACGCTATCGTTTCCTAAGTTGCCTGTCTCAAACAGCAGAACAAAACTGATCTAATCTGAAAAAAAAAACGAACAAAAAAGGTTTCGAAACTGTTCATCGTTTTTTTTTTTTTTTCAAAATGAAAACGGAGATTACAGCAATACTGATATCGACAAAATTATTTGAATGAACGAAGAAGAGATGACGGGCAATAAATACCTATTCGCGGCTGTGTGTTTCCAATCATTTAAAACAGATCGTAAAGACTACTAGAAATGACACACTCATACGTGTTTGTTTGCGAACATAGCATTTACATTTTCTTCGATGAATATGTTGGAAATATTTTATTAATTTCGGGGATCAATAGACTGTATATAAATCTGAATGGACTAAATCTGAATATTCTAAAATTCATTAATATAATATTTAGCAGGCCTCTATATTGCCGCTAAAACCACTCATTTCTGTCAACCCCTTGAACATATATTGTTGCTGTTTATAGCCATTGTGTATATATTTTATTACGATTTACAAAGTAGATTGAAGCAATACAATCAGTGACACATATAAAAAAAATTTTGAAAGCATCCTTTACGAGGAAGTAGGCTTGAACCCAGCCGGTGAAAATATGTTATTTCTATTAAAAGTGACTATATATATTTTTATTTTATGAAGTCTTAAGTACGGTGAGTAGAAATACAAGTATAGAAGCCTACATAGCGCTTTGACCCACACAGTAAACATACGATGTTGATGCTAAACTCCACTTTATATAATTTGTTCTTACAATATTTTAAGTACGATGAAACAAAAAAGTAAGGACGCCTTCAGAGCATTACACAAACATATTATGTCGAAAAATCCTGTAGAAATATATTGCTGGTGTCAAAAAATTATGTTGATATTTTTTTCTTACTAAATTCAAGGAACATTGTCACAAAAAAAGGTTTCTTGGGCGGTGCTGAAATAATAATTTCTCCTGAAAGCAAGCTTTACTGCAAACATGTAGAATATGATGTCGCTGCTTAAATCTACTAATGAAATATCATTACATGAATTTGCCTCCGTATATTTCAGTTTTTTTTAATTTTTATTAAGAATGTAAACATTAAAAGATAATCCTCACACTGATTTTAAATATCAATTTTTGATTTTATTATAAACGTAAGCTTCTGAAGATGTGAAGGCAATTAGTTTAAATTGCTCATGTGAAACAGTTATGAACAGGAATAAGTATTATTTAAAAAAACATAGACGAAACACATTTTCATAAAAAAATTGGTCCAATTGAAGAAAAAAAGGTTGGATATTCAGAATCAAATATTGATTTACAAGATTTAGGAATCTTAATTACAAACTCCAAAAATTCTGCAAAGCTACATACAATATTAATTATATTTATATATCAAGAGAGCATGAATAGAATATGAAGCCGTTTACCGGACTTTTATCTGTGAACGATTTGATTTGTATCGCCGTTACTTACTTATCAGGATCATTACGTTACGAATATGCGTTCGTTTAATCATGAGTATGGTATCCCCTCAAAACTGGCGGACTAGTAGTATCAATACACCTTTAATCAGGCACATAACCTAAACGTAGATAATAACTAAATATTTCAAATCAATTTTACAAACAATTGTAGAAAGAATATGTGAGAAAATGATATTAATAATAAATATTTTACGTGTAATCTTATTTTATCTACCTCCCCAGGCGGTTAGACACTACGTCTGGTGTGAATGTGAAAAGCCAGTGCACTCGGATTAACGTACTATGACCCAAAAATGCCTTACTTTTGTACCTTAGCTACTTTACATTTTCAACCTAATACAAGAGTCTTTCCTTATACACATCATTTTAAAATATCTTTTGATTGGCTACTCCAAAGACGTCCTTTCCTAATATCGATTGACAGAATAACAGATTAGTAGTGTTCCTGAAGATCTGCTTTAATTATTAGTAGATAAAACATGTAATTACATATTTTTATTTTTTTCTGCATTTTACATTATAGCTTTCGAACAATATTGTATGTGTAAACATATTATTCCAGAGTTATGTCTGATATATTAAAGTTTTAACCTGTTCGTATTCAATCTTAACGTATCAAGTTCCAGGGGCATATAACAATCGCAATATTGGTTTGATCAAATGGGCATACACTTTGCATTGCCCGAATAGCAGAATAACAGATAAGCCGATTAGCAAAACGATGAATTTTAATTTTCGAACACTAAACAGCCTTAGTATTCAAAAGTAGCTTACATCATTCTTGCATGAACATTCCTCATTTTTTTAATCTTTACTTACTTAAATTGCATTTAACACTGTTCGAATGATATGAATTCACAAAAAATATATTTTCCCAGTCAGCGTCGGGTAAAATTAAAGTATTAATTTAACTTGTACCATCTCATTAAGTACGATTTCCATAGGTTCAGACATCGACATTAAACGAATTGATTTCAGTCATTGTAAAAAAAATAGGTCGCGCACATCCATCACTAGCCGAGAAACTCGCGAGAATAGCATGTAGTCTCGTTGCGATGGTTGCTCTGAAAATTGTAAGGATTCACGTAGATCATCTTCTAACATTTATGGCAGTACGTAAAAGCAAAGAGGCATAACAACACAGATCGGTTATTGTTTATTTGATTCCACCACGGATTAAACTGTGACGGGAGTCCACTCCCCCACGCATTACAACCTGCTTTCTGAGATCGAATGCTTGCTGACCGGACTGAACAGGCTATTTTCAGCCGGAATGTCAGGCTAATAGTCCAACAAACTATAACTTTATATTATACGGTTACGTTTCGTACATTTTGCATACAGTGTTCCTTTTTGTTATACCATACTAAATATTAGTGATAGAGTGCATCTGTTTTTTTAATTCATATCAAATATTATCTTTCCTCCAATGTTTGTGTATAGAAAACATTTTGAACCCTCCTAAATAGAATTCCTCGCCTCTACTTAAGTACTTTTCTTCGACGATTCTCTTTCGTAGGTATAACATAATACAAACGGTGTAAAGTTCATTATTTTTTAATAACTTGAAAACGCACCGAACAATACAATTAATATTCATGAATATTGAAAAATGGAGCAAAATATTTATATGGGAGGTTAGAGCATGCATTTCATGGGTTCTGCAATTTGCTTTAGAAACACCCTTGCACATGTCGTCAAGTTTACTATACTATAATCCAATTAATATAAAACATTTCATTGCACTTGGATCTTTCAAAAGTGTAATTGCTATGGTGGAAAACGACAGTGAATTTTTATAGTGATCCCGCTAGTAAATTAATAAATATTGGTGGGATTTCACTTTTGAAAATTAGCATTCAGTGTCTGTAATAAAATAGTTTCTTAAGTTTTTGATGAAGGAATCAATGCCTTCTCCTAAAAAGACAAGAATCTTCACAATTAGTGGAAGGCAGACAGATCTATTCTTTAAATGACTACCTACCTAAGAATGGATATTCAGGGTTATAATTTGATAAGTGCAAACGCAACTGCCAATTTACTTCATTTGAGAACACAGATATCCATTAATTGCGCATAGTAAAATCTATGCAATTATCCGTGTCGTATGTATGTATATTAAAAGCTACATACACATTCACACACAACCACTCTCACAAACATTTGAACACACACAATATATATATATATATATATATATATATATATATATATATATATATATACATATGATTATACATACATATATATATATATATATATATATATATGTATATATTTTTAAAGAAATGAATGCAACGTCTGAAAAAGCAGAAATTCAAACAATAGAACGAACACAAATAAAATGGACTTAGTTTGCATAAGTATCTGTGGTAATAGCTGTTATATTAGTGAAGTCTATATTTTATGGCTATAAAAAGTTATGTATATTTGTATCTGTTAATATGAGCTGAATAAATCTAATCGTATACATGTGTTTTCATTATATACGCCACTTACTAACGTTCCGCAGTATTAGTAGACTCAACAAAATTATGCACATATGCATACGCATGCAACACATACATGCACCCACACGCATATGTATGTATATATATATATATATATATATATATATATATATATATATATATATATATATATATATATATATATATATATAATAATGGTAATAATCCAGGTGAAAAATATCTACAGGGTGGTAATCCAGAGAATTTTAACCGGGTTTATAAAAAGTGCTCAATATCAAAATAGAGCTTTATATATGATCATATATATATATATATATATATATATATATATATATATATATATATATATATATATATATATATATATATACACAAATTGAAAAAAGAAAAACAGAAAATTGTTCATATGCACATCGACGTTTTTTTCTTCAAATACTTTATCAAGATGACTGACTTAAATACTTTCTCAAGATAACTGACCTTGATAAAAACATACAAGGATATTTCATCAGAAAAACAAAAGTTTGTTTACTTTTGTTTTTGTGTTTTTTGATGAAAAAAAATGACGCAATACTGGTCAACTCTGATGATGGAATTATATTCCGAAATTAATAAGATGAAAGTAAAAAAAAAATATTTCATTTATAATGGCTTATATTTTCAATTTATAATAAACGTTTATATTTTAATCACGTCTTTAAACACAACTGTCCTTGAACAGATGCATATATATTTATTTATAATATTATATTTATATATAATTTAAGAAACCAGTGTGAAACCCAACATATTTCTACTGCTTAACTATACCTTTTTATTTGTTCGATTTTCCTAATATATTTTTGGTAGGTTAATATATATGTATCCAGCCTCCTCAATACAAGGCTTGCCATCCCGATAGGTTGCGATTTCTAAGCAACACACTGCCAGACAAGTATGTGTGAAAATAGCTGATATTCACTAGAATGAATTCCCAGCTGGAATTGAGCGCCTGCGTAAACCACAGGGAGAAACGTAGTTCTTCACCAAATGTCGGATGCCTTCCTCGATCCAATGATGTTTCTCGGTCTAGAAATATACTATATAGGGATTTAATGGTCAGTTCAGTGTCAGATCTGGTTAAGGCTAATTTGATGCTCGAGATTATAAGTTCGGTTTCAGTGGAAGTGGATAAGGAGTTCACCATATCTTAAAACATCTCTGAATTATCTCTGACCTTGCGACTTGTTTAAAAAGCGCTATCACTTAATAACGTAACATACAGTTAACATTGCGGAAATAACCGATATTCCACGCTGGAACAAATGCTTAGAAAAACAGCTAAGCCCGCGTTCTACTATGGAAATATGCATCTGTTTCGGAGTTACATCATAGAAGTGATGTCCCCTATCTATCCCTAGTAATTGATACTGTTGGATGTAGTATAGGTCGTGCACAACACCGACCTAATTATGAGAAAACTAATTGTGTTTTTGGAATCCTGTTCGTACGAAAAATGGTTGTATGAAGGACGCGAGAGAAGGACATTGTATCGTGATTCCTCTTTTTCTCATCGGGATCTGATTTTATTCATCAAATACCACATTAAAATCAGATTTACTAGGAACATATTGCATTCCATTGCGTTTGCAAAACGATAGATAAAGGGTCAAGACTGGTAACAAGAGAAGCCATGTCGGAATGTTCGTTCCCTGCTTGAATATGGTACATATGATCCGTGTCCACCGAGACTGCACCCGGTTACATAAAATATACAGTTAACAAATACTAACGATTTTATTTTGAAGTAGATCTCCTCCAAGATTCTCATCCTCACGCATTTGGTTACATAATATTACACGTAATTTCTTTAATTATTGAAGAACAGTAGAACATCCTTAAGCCACCCTATATATTATTTAGTTCCTCTTAAAAATCATATTCGCATCATGAATAAACCTTCTTAGTGTTATATTGGCTGGAAAACAGTGGTCTTTATATCTCTAGAAAGGGTTAGTATGACCTTATGCCATACAACACATTGTTTTGTTGTAATTTCTTTTTTCTTTTATGGATTTCTCAAGTTAATACCACCGGTCAATGAAACCTTTGCCTTTTGGCTAAGATCAAAGTGTAGTATCTGTTCCGATGGATACTGCACGCCTGTCCTGTGCAGTTCTAGGAGGTCCACCCTCCCAGGCTTTGCCTCCCCTCTTTGGGGAGGAGTAAGTTTATTGCTTACTGTCTGAGGCGCCCCTGCCGGGGAATGCCGACGGGGCTGTCCAGGCAATTTTTAAATGGCCAGAGTGCTCACCTCTCGAGCACTGGCTTTTCAAACCCCACTTTCCCGACCCGATCTTGGGTCACATCTTACTTGTGGGAGTAAGATAACACTGGCCTTGTGCCTAACTCCTGGGGAGGAGTAAATAAAACCACCGGTCAATGAAATTGTAAATAAATACATACATACTGGAATAGATTCTAAAGCGTTTAGGCTACATTTTAAGGAGGGACGCCCATAATGTGAATGGGATATCTTGGTGATGTCGTATAGAAATTCAATGGATAATGTTATCAGTATGCATGGAAAACACTGCTTTAGTTATGAATAAAAAGAGTCAGTCGACGATCAGCAGCTCTTCTACGATTCATGTATCTATTACAAATTGTATGGACTTACAATACACAGAATTATGTATGCGCCAATGTCCTGGCAAACAAAAAACGCCGGCAGATTCCTGTCTGCTGATTACATGGTAAATAAAATAAAAACTAGTGAAAAAGGCAAAATAAAGATAAAATGGTAACGTAAAGTGAAACCGTTGATACACCTATATGTTCTACAGGGTGTCCATAAAATATAGGTACATAATAAATCAGTCCTGATGTTTAAAGTAACCGACAGTGTCTTGAACACCCCTCGTTCCTGAAGAGCAAACACTTCAGAAGTCATGCTGAAAATAGTATCTATCATCATTAGAATTGAAACACATTGTTCTCTTTAAAAGAACGTGTTTTAACCATGTAGCCAGTCGTCTTGGAAAGCCAACAGAAAAAAACCACTGTTCACTTCATATTGATTTGATGTCAAAATGACGTGTTTAATCAGAAAACTACCAGTAATAAAAGGTAAAGGCCAATCGTCTGTTCAACCACATACAGTTTTGTTACTAAATAGGCAAGAAATCCGGGCCATGACATTCAATCTGCGATGCAGATGACAAAACTAAGTGTGACAGACTGACCGACGGGGTAGGCTTCTAATAAACAAGTAAAAATCGAACCAAAATCAATCAGGCATTAAAAGAAGCATCACATTTTCAGATGTCATATTTATCTGAATGATCGAATTTTACTTAAGTCGAGGTCACTTAGAGAATACAAAGAATTAATCAAAATTAGTCAAGCATGAAAATCGAAGAGAAAGATGAGATAGATGGTTTTGAAAACAGGAAAGTGGCATTAGTGTGTGCTAAGATTTTCACAGAGTTTTACTTACTTTTAAAAAATTACATCGGCTGTGTATTTGCAAAAAACAAGATTTGGACAGAACATGTCATATTTTTAAATGCCACGAACACTGGTTTGATTTATGTATTATACGACAGAGCAATTAATTTTGCGTAAAAAAACAAACGCATAGTTCACATTATAAATGGTTCACTAATTATTTTGGATTATATCTTTTGTAGCACATCGAAACCTTTGGCCGATATAATAAAATCATATTATACATATTAAAACGTTTTATCAGTAATTTTTATTCAACTATTTCATGGGATATCAACGCGTTTCTCTTATTCAATCCCTTAACACAATATCAAATTTAAACCATTCATTACATACGAATAATTTAACAAAATTTGCCGATGAAAATTTCAAGTCCCTAGTGTAAATAATGTGTCAGGGAAAATGCTACCAGATTATTATAATCAATTCACATTTATATTCATGTTACCCGTTCTTCTCATTGGCTCGCAATGCCTTTATCGCATTTAAAAATAACTATGTACTATAATTTACTTATTACATGATATACAACATTAAAAAAATGTTATCGATAGGTACGTTGAATCCTATTTTTAATAGCTAATCTGAACTGGTGATACCAGATCAGGCTGCCCTGTGGCTCCCTGAGACGAAATTCACCTACATTGACGTTTTTTTTTTTTTTTTTTTTTTTGTAAAACTTAATTATGTTCTACAAAACCAAAAACAAAAACAACAGCCCTTCTCCCTTTCTCCCTCCCTTTTTTTATTTTATTTTTCCTACCCTACTCCCGGTCCTGGATATGACCTTAAACTACATCCGATGGTGAGATCCGGCTTACGGACTTTGGGGAATGTGGAGCCTCCTCTTAATTACCATTGCTCCCAGGTCCACCCTGACCCGGAGTGGTAGTACCTGTTAGGGTTCCAACTATGGGTTAAATAGAAACAGATATTAAAAGGGGAAGGAAACAGAAAAGAGAAGAAAATAAATATACTTTAACAACCAAACCAAACACTATCAATAAATATTTGAACGTGTGAGGAACTTGAAGCATAACAACTTTCACCAGGATGACTGCATTCGGCATTGAGTGGCCTGAAAGGGGTTGATGTGCCGTAAAGCGGGACAACCAAACTAGGCACCATGAATAAATATTTGAAGATATAAACAACTTGAAGCATAAAAACTTTCACCAAAATGACTGCATTCGGCATTAAATAACCTGAAAAGGGTTGATATGCCGTAAAACAAAACAACCAAACCAAGCTAATCTGAAGACAGTTACATGCTAAAAGAAGAACTTGTTACGTTTCTTCACTAGATTTTATATGGTCTCAGATATCGCCATATTATTAAACAAGACCCGAGGCTGAGTGTCGTGAGAATTGAATTGTGAAATGAGTCTGTAATAAAATCAACATCAGGTTAATAATGTAAATAGCAGTGCTTACAATCCTGGTATCTACATATAGTTTGATAAATAATTTAGATGCTCAACACGGTACAGTGATAGCTGTAAGAAACAAAAGTTAGTGAAGAGAGAATCGAGCTATGACATCGTCATATATTCTCACCATCTATTTTTCAGTCTTCTCTCTCTTCTGTAATTTTGCCGAGTAAGAATTACTTTTACTGTTGTTAAGTGACAATGTTCTAATTATGTGCTATCACAACACTTGTTCGAAAAAAAAAATCCCCGTAAGTCACACAGCTAACGAGGTGTTATCCCATCGAAAGGTTACACACGGCAAATACAGATATTGTAATCCATGCATATGATTGATAATACATCTGATCGCTGAAATATATAAGCTTACCTGTTCGCTAAATATAAAGAGGAACACCATTAGCCTGCGTCGTTAGTACAAATCGACCAATGAATCTACGGTGAGACAGAAATCCGTTAGATGAGTTGTAAATACGTCGCCAGCTCAAGGCGCTACTTCGACAGATAAATGTTCGTATTCTGTAAGCATATCATTTTTCTATTTCTTTCTTTCGTTTGTTCCTCGCTGTATCCATTTATTATCGGTGTGTCTTACAGAAAAAAACGAGTAGAAATTAAATAGCCGCGTTAAACATAATATATTATCGGTAATATATTCCCCTCTCTCACTATTTGATTGCCATATATATTTTCATTGCTTACTACCTAGCTCTACTTACGTATCGAGCACTGTTGAAGTAAATACTGAAAACGAACACATAAAAAAATTATATCTCCTTATAATATTTTATGTGGATACATGAAGTACTAATATATATATATATATATATATATATATATATATATATATATATATATATATATTGTTGTTTAATGTATACACGTACACTATTATAAGGTAATATTATATATTATGTATAGCTTTTCAGCATTTACTTCAATAGTGCTCAATACACAAGAGCTTATTGGTAAATTATGAAAATATATTTACGAACATTAAAGCTACATAGGCGAGCCTGACGATTCCCTGCCGGGATGAAACGCATACGTCTCTGTGTAGCTTAGTTGCCATAAATATATTTTCATACTTTACTATATATATATATATATATATATATATATATATATGATATTTTAAATACTACGCCTATTTAATATGCTATAGCGAGATGCACAAATTTGATTTAAAGTTCAAGCTTTGTTACGATCTTTTAAATTCACAGCCAATCGAAGTGGGATTTCATGCGCCTCTTTTTGTTATGCTTCCAGTCTTTAAAAAATTAAATGAGAAGAATCTGTTATAAAAGACTCAGAAAACAAACTAGAACGCATGCATGAAAATTAACTACAGAATGAACGTGCATTACGTTATCTGACGAGTGTAAAGGTGCGTGATACCGTGTTTATGACATATCAAAATACGTAATCTTCTTAAATACTATAAAGCTCTGTCTGAGAAGTCATCGAACAGTGTATACAAGTGCAAATCAAACACTCTATTTTCTCTCTCTATCTCTTTATATTCTAACACCCTCGTTCTATGTCGCTCTCTCTTTCTCTTTCTCTCCCTCTCTCTCTCTTTCCCCCTCTCTCTCTCTCTCTATATATATATATGTATATGTATATAGGTGTAATCAGTAAACAGAAAATCATAAGCGCACAAGTTGGAAAAGAAGTATAATAAAACACTGAGAATGAAGACAAAATAAATAAACGTGCGACTTACAATTTCGTGCCGAAGAAAAGTAAAGTAAATTCGAATTTCAGTTTTGTTTTTGTTTTTTGTGTATAGTCTGTAGGGGATTTTCGGGAACCATTCTCTTCTTCGAGCCTTCTATGAGATGTGTATATACAGCGTGATTCATAAGTCACTTAGCTATTGATTTTTGAAATTCTAAAGTTAAAAACTAGGGTAATACAAAACATAAAGTTTATTCAACAAATTCATCTATGGGAGTTTAAAATGACAGCAGATTTCCAATATTTCCACCTTCGTTCTGCATGCATAGCTCCATTCTTTTTTTGCAAGGAATTTACGACTCTTTGTAGCATATTTGATTGATTATGAAATAAATATATATGGAAACAGATATATAATCGAACAAATTTAAAATAACAAATAGCAGTAATTATAGAGTAAGATAACAATTATCAACAGTTCATAGTATGTTTGTGCTTCATATGGTAATCATTTCAAATAGTCAAGTGAAGTGACTTATGAATCACCCTGTATATATATATATATATATATATATATATATATATATATATATATATATATATAAATGGGTTTAATAATAAGCTTTTTTCATCTATCTTAACTATATTAATATCCAAGACAGGTTGTGCATATTTAATTCTATGATACGACATAATACTTTGTAATGTGGTATATATATATATATATATATATATATATATATATATATATTTATATATATATATATATATATATATATATATATATATATATATATATAGTAGACCGCAATGATATACAGACACATTAATCTCTTTAATTTGAATGTTCATTTTATAAATGGCTTCTAATGAATTCATATTTTGTAATATACAGTTGTAATTTTGCATTGTAATATTTTCTACTACATACGCAATACTTTCGTCGATAATAACACGTCTGATATCGCTGTAACCGAGAAGAGATATTACACTTTGATCGTAGCACAAACACAAAGGAACCATAAAAATATTGTTTTTGTAGTTAGATATTTCTAAATGAATGACAGTGGGTAGAATATTATCGGTTCTGTTGTCATGAAAATTTCTTCACAGGAATTACTTCCTCATCTTTTAAGAAAGTGAGAGTAATGCTCCGGAGATTTACAACTTACTTTGGGGATGGGGGTAATGTAGTGTCTGTTCTTTTGTCATTAGATCATCTTCACATAAACTACCTTAAAGTTTTTAGGGGTGGGGATGTGGGCGAGGCTAGTTAATTATCCTCTTTACTACGCATATACTATAACAGGCATTAACATCTCATTTTATAGGGTATTCCTCCCAGGTATGACCTCTTCTGTCTGGAGGGAGAGGACAGTATAGTATATGGTTGTTCCTCATGATACCATCTTTCGATGATTATCTTCACTGTTTCGGGAGAGGAGTAGTGCACTATCTGTTTTGTCGTAATGATGTCATTAACGCCTCCATTTGGGGGCGTTTGTCATAATATAATACACTAAGTTATTACATACTACCAGTGTAGTATATGTTTGTTCACAATAATATTTTCCCAGACTCGCAAAAGTATGCGACTGGAGGGAGCATATATTTTCTAGTATATATATATATATATATATATATATATATATATATATATATATATATATATATATATAAATCACGTAACTATGAATTAATTTTATGTGCGTATAAAATTAATAAAAAATATATATTAACGTAAAATCCGTCCTATAAAGTTAAAGGCGACTAATAATGCAATGTTCTGCATCTTCATCACTCAAGGAGTTAAACAATCGAAATAGCAGAAGTAAGCAAAAACAACGAACGTTGCAATCACTTATAAAAATAATTACAACAAATATATATATATATATATATATATATATATATATATATATATATATATATATATATATATATATATATATATACACATAATCTGTTCGGCTACTAAAAGAGCATCGACATGTGAAAATTATGAAATCAGTTTGAAAACAGGATACGCGATGCGAGAGTTTTTCAATAAATGACACATTTTAAAAAAATTTGAATTATATATTTTGACATTAACATGTAATCTTAAGTGTGCACTGGCATGTTTTCTTTTTTTTCGTTTTCATTGTCGACATATCGCGATCAGCGAGCTCGACAAGAAATCACGATATCTTCCGATGGCAATTGTGTAGGTATTTGAAAGTCAGAATGTTGTAGCTTCGCGCTGACACGTGACAGTTTAATAAATCCGTTGGGTTACTTAAAAAGCAACGACAAGTTAAAATGATGAAATCCGATTTTATATCAGATACGCGATGGGAGAGTTTTTTTCAATAAATCAGACATTTATTTATTTTTTTATTTTAATTATATATTTCGACATACACATGCTATCTTCAGTGTGTACATACATTTTCTTCTTATTTTTTCGTTTTGATTGTCGAGATTCCTGTGATCAGCGATGCCGAAGAGAAATCACGATATCTTCCGATGGTAATGAAGTGAGTATTTGTAATTCCTATTGTTGTAGCTTCACGCGGCAAGGTGGCAATTTGATGAATCCGTTGGGCTACTATCTTTAGTGTGTACATATATTTTTTCTTTTTTTCTTTTTAATTGTAGAGATCTCGCGATATATATATATATATATATGTGTATATATATATATATATATATATATATATATATATATATATATATATATATATATATATATACACACACTGGATTTCTCCTCACTCGTTAAGTACAATACACGATTTCCACTCGGTTTAACACATTGTACTTCGTAATGAAGAGTAAGCTCTCTCGGCAACCGATAATGTAAACCAATATTGAACATTATATTTATTTTACTTTTGTGGTTAGCACGATGTTCTTCGTGTAAGGTCGCTGACTGCTGTACAAGTTATTTGGTTTCTAATCGCAGTTGGAAAGGCTCACTATTTAGATTTATACTGATGAGCCATGATACGTCGAAATCAGCTGTCCACGATGCCCAAATTAATTACTATTAGTTACCGTAGAATAAATGTTTAGCTTTATATTATTAATGAATATTTGGTATGTGTCTGCATGTAGCTTACACTAGATTATTGCTATCTTTAAATTCTAAATTCAGGCATGGTAGATAATTATTTGTTCTATTGTTATATCATCCGCTAAAGCATTACCTATAAGGTACGGGCAATGTATTATATGGTCGTTCGTCATGATACCATCCTCTCAGGCATGTCATTCTCCTGTTTTGTGTGAGTAGTGTTGTATATGTTCCGTTGTCAAACCACCATTCGCCTGGTGGTTACCTTCTTCATTTTGTGTGTAGAGTAATATATGTTATGTTGTCATGATACTATCTTTCAAGGCATCAGCTTTTTTCTTAACGCCTACTCTAGTATCTACTCGGTTTTCCTGAGATATTTTGGCCGTTTCTTCAGTTGTAATATATGTTCGCTCGTCGTGATAACATTCTATCGGGCATTTCCCTACTTTACGGATGGCATTCTAGTATATGTTCATTCGTTATGCATATTAGTAAAAATATGCGAATAAATGGAACATATTTCTGCTTGTAATTATAATAATTATTTAAACCACAGGAAAGTTACACAGATTTCCTAAATGAAAGAATGTAATTCATGCAAAACTTCAAAAAATTAAAACTGTTCTAATGCTGTTTCGAATTCTGTGTTTATTTTATTTACACAGAATTCAAATTATGGTCGTCTGATTGTAATTCCTGGTGAATATTTTCGTGTTAACCTTTTTTATTTTTATTTATTTAAGAGTTCAATGAGGTATCGGAAATATGAAACCGTCTACGAGTTTTCTGAGGAAAATGTAATTGTAAAATAAAAATTGTCACTAAAGATTTTTATATTATTATAAATTAAGCAAACAATTAAAAGCAAACTAAGTGAAGCCTGTATATAAATAAAAGAGCGTGGAACTAATACTACATTCTCTATTTTATTAGAAATCCATATATTTGATCTCTGATTCTGACACGATAATCGAACAGATTTAGATTGATGGTTGAACCTGGCAGCCATTTATGTGTGTGTGTTCCTGTAACTTAATTATGACACGGCTAATTTAATATGTTCTACTTCATAAAACATAAGTCTTTTGGGTTCATACGTTTTACATTTTTGGACTGAGACTTGTGTCTTACCCATCAATCATTAACTAATCAATGAAACCAATCGGTCAATACATTATCGATTACTACCAATATTTGGCTACCATCTTAGTAGATTAAAATAGAATCACCGAATTTGAAAGTAGGTGCATTATTGCAATTGAAGCGATCACGGTCAATAGGAATTTGACAATATTTACGAGATGTGGCATTGCCTTAGTGCATTAAATAAAGGGTTGATTTTATAATTTACAGAAGCATAGAGATTTTAATATGGGTCATCATGCACTTCAATTATAATTGCCGGATTTGATGATGTCTAGTTTATGAAGTACCAGAGTATCTAATGAGAGATAGTCACCAACTATTTATTCTTTTTATTAGATAAATAATATATAATAATTTTGTTTAAAGGATGGATCAATAACTATAGATATACTGATACTAATAATGCCAATAGAAAAAAAACATGGAAATAAAAATAAAGCTAATACAGGAAGAGGATATACTAAAAATATTGAACAAATAAATCTAGATATAGGAGGGAATACATAAAATAAGACGATTAAAATTCAAATATATTAATAATATAGATAAGGATAATAATAAAATAAATAGGAGAAGGAAAACTATATGGGTTACTCTTCCATACAGTATACATGTAAACTCAGACATACCTAGTTATTTTTATAAAATAATCTATGATAAATTTCTAGGGAATAAGATACTAAGCACACTACTCAATAAGAATACAATAAAAGAAGCATATTCAACTATGACAAACATTAAAACACCATACTCTAATAGAATAAAACCAAAATGAAAAATCAAATGATAGTCCTGACAATGTAAGAAACTTGAATAAACATAGAAAATGTAACTGTATGCAGAAGGATGAATGCCTATTAAGAGGGCAATGCATGACTGAAAGTATAGTGTATAAGTGCAATATAATGGAAAGTAATAAATTCACAGCATACATAGGTTCAACAGTGGCTCAGTTTAAGATAGGCATCGTAACTATATGGCAAGTATTTAAAAGGTTTGTAGGGTAGAAGTTGAGAAATTTATTATTTCCTTACTGAATATATACAAGAACTTAATGAGAGAAAAACGATGTACAGTATGAAATCGTTAATATAAGTTAAAGCCAATAAATATTTACAAAACAAGCGCAAAAGATGCAATCTATGTATAACTGAAGCAGTTGAAATAATGACATATAGAGGAACTATTATAAATAAGATATAATAGATAATTGGCGGTTGCCTACATAAAAGCAAACAACAATATAGTAAACATAACGACGGAAAAATGAATATGTTAATATATTACATATAAAAGTAAAAACAGCACCCGTACACGTTCAGAATAAAATAAACATATGTGAAGAGAGTATCCGTAAATAAAACATAAGAGGACATATAGCCGGAAAAAACAACTAGGAATATCCAAGTTACTGTTTACCAACGTCGAAAATAAAAATGTAATTAAAAAATAAAGTACACCATATGATACCTAAGTTTATTAATGAAAAAAAAGCGTTTATAATTAAATATTAATATATTTTATAAAAATACTGGTAACACTACAGATTATCTTCAACATATAGTTGATGTTTTAATTACTAACCGGATAGAAAATAGATAAGTTTATATATTTCCGGTGATTAGAGAAAATGAAAGTCATCTGAACATACCAATATAAACATATAATATAAATAATATAATTATATAAATAAGTAAATAAATAAATAAATAACTTGCGAACACAAGGGAAACAATCGGACTATATACAAATCTAGGAATTTTAGATTAACAATTATACCAGATGAGAAATGATTAAAAATCATAAATATTTATTGGTTAAAATATAGAAAAGTTTGTATACTTCCGGTCATACTGGCAAAATGTAAGTCACTTAAAATCACCACTGAAGACGTATAATAAAATAAAGGAAGCATAAAAGAATAAGAAAGGAGAAAAACGGGAAATAAGAAAATAACTGTGTTGAAAACACAAATAACGCTAGAAAATATATCATAATTTTAACAATTCTTTTGGATTAATAATTAACGTAAATTGGAAATGATTAAAAATATTAAATATTTATCGGTTTGAAAATTGAGTCAGCATACTTCCGGTAATTCAGGAAGTCCAGAAGTCACTTAACCTTACCGATGAAAACGTATAATATAACAAAAGGAATGGAAAAATAGGAATAAAATAGAAAATTGAAAACCTCACGAGAAAAAGAAAAAAAAGGAAAAAAATAGGGTGAAACTAATAAAGGTTATCAGTAAAAAAATGATGTCTTAATTTAGGAATATTTAGAACACTTATTATTGCAGATATTGACAAAGTAAGAATATTAATTATTGATCGGCTAGAAAATAGAATAGTCGGCATACTTCCGGTGATATGGGAAACACGGAAGTCACCTATATTTACGACATAACACGTGCGAAAAAAAATGATTGCAAAATTAAAAAACGGTAGATTATAACTCCCACAAACCTAAAGAAAAAAGAAAATAACTGGACGAAAATAACTAAGACGGTCAGTAGGAATATATACCTTAGTTTTATGAATAGTTAGATTAATAATGATAGCACGTGACGAATGATAAGAAATATAAAAATATAAGATAAGTACATGTTACTTAAAAGAAGAGGACTATAATTCCATGTATTAAAAAGTTATGTATATATATATATATATATATATATATATATATATATATATATATAACTATGTATATATATAACTATGTATATATATGTATATATATATGTATATATATATATATATATATATATATATATATATATATATATATATATATATATATATATATATATATATTAGTCTGAAGATTGCCCCCGGAGATTAAACGCGAGAACCTCTGTGTAGCTCAATTACCATTAATATATTTACATAGCTTACTACCTAGCTCTACTTACGTTTCGAGCACTGTTGAAGTAAATACTGAAAATTTATACATAAAAAATTATATCTCCTTATAAAATTTTATGTGGATACATTAAATAGTAATATATATATATATATGTATATATGTATATATATATATATATGTATATATACACATATATACATATGTGTATATATATGTATATATACATATATACACATGTGCATATATATACACAGGGTGGGGCAGAGAGGGCGTACGTATTTCACATAATCACAAGATTATTAATCGTCCGCCTTCTCCTCCCCATCCCGTATATATATATATTCAAGTTGATAATTGATAGTGAGTACTGACTGTTATTCCGGCTATTATGAACAAGTTTTTGTATGTTTAAAAAAAATGTTTTAATTAGTTTTGTACAATTTGCAGTGAAGATGGCAACACCAAGAAATACATAAATACATAGGAGCATTTCATAACTATTTTCATGTTAACGGGAACAATTGTATGCGAAATAAAAAAAAAGTAAGTGGCAAAAAATGACGTAAGTCTGTACTCTGTGATTTTGATGATGTATTAACCTACATGAAATACTAAATATACATATATACATATATATATACATATATATATATATATACATATATATATATACATATATATATATATATATATACATATATATATATATATATATATATATATACATGTATATATATATATATATACATATATGTATATATATATATACATATATGTATATATATATATATATATATATATATATATATATATATATATATATATATATATATATATATATATATATCAGTCCGGGAAATATGAGATTCTGCGTTCATTATATAATTCTCATATTAATACGCATTTATGAATTCATTAATGTGTTTGCAGAAGATGAGATGCTGCGTTTATATTTTAGACTTTATACGAATATACATTTATAGAATTGTGAGATATTAGAGTCTACATTGATATTGTAATCTCTATATTAATGTGTATTTTCATATATATATATTTTCGTAAGTAGGGTAGAAAGTGGACTTTGGGTTTACTTTCAGCAGCCTCATCACTCTCGCCTCCCTTATTGTGTTCTTTAGTCCTCATATTCCATCAGCGATGTTTCTTACAAAGTGGAATGATTGATGTTTTCCGAGTCAGAATCTCTCCATATAACACTTATCGTTGATTAGTCTTAGACCTTGAATGAGTATTATGTTTTAGCTTCTCATATCAAATGGCTTCATGCCTTGTCTGGAGAGGTTTCCATGAAAATATATTAGATGTTGCGTTCATAGTGTTTTCCTTATACGACTGTGTATGTATATATTTTATATGCGTTCGATTGATATACAGGGTGGGCCAAAATAAGGGTCCTATCTTTAAATTTGAATAACTTGAATTTGAATAACTTCCACAAAATAAAAGTTAAACTCACCAAACTTTATGTGTGTGTAGACTGACCCTTCCGAGATTTTTTGAAATAAACAAAACAAATTTTAGCCGAAAAACACTTCTTAAAACTTACAAAAACTAAAGTATTGTTTTTTACACTGTTTTGAGTTTTTTAAGCAAAAATAATGTTTTCTAAATGAGGGTACGTTCCTTAGGGCTAATACGGCCCATGCTTGCTTCGGAAGGGGTCCTTTACTTATTCTAAAAAAAAATTTTTTTTAAATCAATAAATAAAAAAGTTATGAATTTTTAAAAATAGGACCCTTATTTTTGCCCACCCTGTATAAATCCTGCATTTATATTGTAGTCCTTGAGATATGAGATTCTGAGTTTATATTACAGTCTTTATAGTAATTCTACTGTATATCTTAATATATGAGTCTGTACGATATGTAATTTTGTGTTTATGTTGTAGTCCTCATATAAATTTGTATTTATATATGAGTCCGTGGGATATGAAGGTCGACACACTGCCGATTATCTTCTGCAAGAGACAGTTGTTCTACCACTAAAAATAAAATTGACATGAGCACAAATGTTTTAAGACAGTCCATTAAGATCCGGACTCCGTCAGATAACGCTTGATGCTTTTTCAAAAATAATCTGTTTGCCTTCTAACCTAAACAGTAATTTTATATTGAGTAGACTTAGCATAAAAATATCCAGTCCTCTACTCGTGTGTCTGCCATTTATGAGGACGTATGCGCCTCCTACAACGTCTGTCTGGCATCACACACAACTCAAAATCGAAAACCAAAAAACAAAAACAAACAGTCACAACAACGATTCTGCATCAATATCGACAAGATTTTCAATTTTCTTGTATTCGATTCCACATTGCACAGAATTTTGTTCCGTATTAACCCCTTCTCTGTTATCTTTCATGTCATTATGTTTCATAATGTTATGTTTCTTTTCGTGAAATACAAGGGATATCATAAGGAACACGTTCTGATGACAAAATTTACTTGTAACTTGATATTCTGTAATTTGATTTCTAGTTTTACGTACTATGTTGCACACACAAATGAGTTGCCTAGAGAAATATATAGATCTTCTACTGAAAAGTAATGCATTTCACAAATCTTTTGGTAGCATTCATTAAAAAATTTCAATCTATTTTATAAAAAAAAATCAATTTGTATTATTTGTAAAACCTGGAAACTGAACTTTTGAAAGTTTTTTTTTTATTAGCCGCGTTATTACTGATAAGTGTAGTGATTACTATGGACTGAGCGGACAAATGGTGTCATACAATAAAGTGTAACTAATTAGATTTCTACCGTATGCCGTTTGTGGTGTTCTGGGTTGAAGGACAAGGACATACTACTATGGGTAGAGAGAAGTCACCTCTACACTTGCGCTGAAATTAAGAAAAAAAAAACGACTAAGCGGATAAAATATAAAAATCGGTAAATTCGAAAGTAGGTATTATTATGGTAGCGCTTAAGCGACTAAAACACATACGAAGATAAATTCTATATCTAGCGTTTTTTAACGGAGCTACTTACTATATAACTAGCGAAAAAGGTAAGAAAATGTAACTAAAAACTAACGGTACTTGCATACACCAATTTCACCGGAAAACTAAATTGACTATTTGGAAAATAAAAAAATAAAAAAGGCTCATAAAGCAAAAACACCCAGAGTTATTTAATAATGAAAATATGCTGTCTAAATATATATATAATATATATATATATATATTTATATATGTATATATATATATATATATATATATATATATATATATATATATACATATATATATATATATATATATATTATAATATAAAATGAAGTAATAAAATAAGGTCTCAATCAAATTTTATTAGAATTCAAAGTTCAAGCAAAGTATCCTTAAGTCCTTAGCTCACATAATACTCGATCTATTAAAGTCATTCAGAGAAGTAGACAATTTAATATCGCCTTCTGTTCGTTAGGGATTTGTCATATCTGGTTGAATCGCAGGGGAGAGAAGATTACTTATTTTTTCGCTCTGCTTGCA
>OY744527.1:100751346-100798009 GCA_963556195.1 Sepiola atlantica
CTTGTGACCTTATAAGACCAACTAAATAATATTCGTTAAATAAACTTAATTTTTTTGCTAAAATTACATATTATAATAAGAAATTATCTTTGTGTCTTATCTCACATTAAGTAGTGACTATTTTCTAAAACATGTTTAAACCTTTAATTTTTCTAGGTAATCTTATAAAATGGGAGTGTTTACGTTTAAATAATTTTCATTAATACACAAACAAGCTTAAACGATCACGTTTTAATAATATACTCATTAACCTCTACATAAACCCATCTAAATATCGTATAATAATAATAATAATAATAATAATAATAATAATCATAATAATAAGAGAATGACAATGTCAAACTTCTTTGGGGCATGCGCATACGAACTGACAAGCTTCTTGAGCATTCTAAACCCGACTTAGTCGTTCTGAACAAAAACAAGATAACTTGCTTAATCATTGATATAGCCTGCCCCTTCGATACCCGAGTGCAGGAGAAAGAACACGAAAAATATCAAGATCTAAAATGGGAATTAGTTAGACTATGGAAACTTAAAGAAGTAAAGGTGATCACCGTTGTAATTGGAGCATTTGGAACCATAATGAAAAGCCACCATAAATGGCTTACACAGATTGACGAGACAATTTCTTTTCCAATTCTGCAAAAAGCGTGCCTATTAGGAACGGCGAAAGTGTTAAGGTACATTTTGAATATCTAAGGTCAAGGGAATTGACTTGATGTTCAAAAAAACAAAAAATAAAACCCCAACTAAAAACATCCAAAAGTTGAGACTGCTATGAATAATAATAATAATAATAATAATAATAATAATAATAATAATAATAATAATAATAATAATAATAATAATAAAGAGATACATTTTCCTAGGAGACTTTTTATCACCGCTACTGTTTATAATAGCCATGATGCCAGTAAACTACATACTTAGGAAATGTGCTGCCAGATAAAGTTTGCATAAGCAGAACAGAAAATAAACCCATATAAGTATATGGACGAGCAGAAAATAATTTAAAAATGCAATAAGGAACTAAACAAGACTTTCGAGCGGAATTTGAAATCAAAACGTGCACGCCACTAGAGATGAAAAGGAGAAAACTGGAGACATCAAAGGATATGAAACGGCTTAATAAAAAGGAGATGAAGTCTAATGGCTTACATGATAACTATAAATATGTTGGAGTGCTGAAAGACTAAACCATCAAATTGACAGAAGTGAAAGGGAAGATTGAAGAAAATACCTGAGTAGAACAAGGAAACTCTCAGAGACAACACTATTAGTAGAGCTCTAGTTAAAGAAATAAGCAGTTGGGCAGTTTAGCCGAGAAGATACACGTGGCTATCTATAGGCTGAAGCAAAGAAGAGCTTAGACATATTGAGCAGAAGACAGGGAAACAAATGACCATGCACATTTCACTGCATCCGAAACATGATACTGATGACCTCTACGTGAAAAGGAACGAAGTAAGAAGAGAACTGGTAAGTCTAGATAGCTGCGTGAAAGACAAATAAAGATTTACAAATATACATGACTCAGAACACAGAAAGACTGATCACCGTAGCAAGAGAAACCACCAAAATGAACAACACAGGGAACAGCGAAACCAGAAATAAAAATACAAGAAAAGTAAACTGGGAAAAGAAGCAGCTACGTGAACGATTCATAAGAAAGACAATAGAAGAGAACCACAGAAGCACCTCGACATAGTTAAACATAGAACATGTGTACAGAGAAATTGAATTGATATTGACAGTTACACAAAACAATGCGATTTTAACTAACTACATCAAAGCAAAAATAGATATAGCCCAGGAAAACAGTAAATGTAGATTGTGAACAAAGACAAGAAACGATAAATAACATAATAAGTAGATGCAGCAAACTAGCCTCAAAAGAATATAAAGGCAGACACGACTGCGTGAGGAAAGTAGTACAATTGGAACTGTGCAAAAAACTGCATTTTTAACATGCAGACAAATAGTAGAGACACACATCGGAGATAGTACTGGAAAACGAACACCACAAAATCTGCTGGGCTATTGAGTATAAAACAGATAATCTCATCGAAGCGAGGAGACAATACGTCATAATGATAACACGAATGGCAAGAACTGAAGAATTGTAGATTTAAGCGTCCCATCAGACCACGGAGTCCTGATCCACGAGGCTGAACACGAAGCAAATACATACATAAAATGTTTTATCTTTAAAAAATACATTGTAATTTAACTCACCCGTCAGATGAATTGTCTTACCTGATTCACCTCGCGCTACGTGATGTGTTTCTTTTAATGCTGGATTCCCAATATGTTCTCACATGGAACGTTAGATCAGGGTAATATCCGAACTTTATCAATCTGAAAAACAGCTAGACTACTATTTATAAAATCAGTAATACATTTTTCTGCAGGATTCAACATCGATTTTGAATGTTGCAGACACATAATTTGAATTTGGTTTATTTCAGCCAGTTCTTTTCTTGGGTTTCTTCTGTGTCAAATTTGAATGACATGTGGGTATGTTATACGTTTTTCGTTTCTGATGATTACTAAATACTTCTTTATATACGTGCGTGAATCATTTCTGACACTTATGCTTCTTAAATTGGTAAAAAGCGCAACACATACACTTTGCCGCAATTCCAGCAATCACTTTAGAGGAGTTTCTTTGTAAGAGGTTTATTAACCTCTTCCCGGACACTTTTTGTAGTTCCAATACCATGATAGTGTCGCGTTTCAACGTTCGCATTCTGTAGTAAGAGTTTTGAGTGGGACATTTCTTATGCTGGTCTAGTCTTGAACGTACACGTGTATGAATGTCCGAACCAAGTGGAGATTGTAGTCCTACAATGAATATCATACATTCCATTTGACATTTTTCGCATTCACGATTTACGTAAACCGCAAATGTAATATATTCATCCGAATCGTTTTTTGTTAGTTTTAGGCAATTATAACGGACGTATATAAGTAATTGTTGAACGCTAAACTGTCTGTAAATTGTTCCACTGTCTCAGCGAAGATAAACTCTCGTAAAAATAAAATAAATATGCAGAGTATGCATATCTGTTCCTAATTTTCTAAATAATAAACGTGTTTTCCGAGAATCGTCCTTCTGGGCAAAATCAAATGATAGCATTTCTTTCCAGCGTGAAAACTAAAACGTCAAAGTAATTCAACGAGGTTAGTCGTAGATGAATTCTTTAATGTTTGCAGATAAGCTTTCTGCCCAATTATGAGGTATTTGGGTGTGAACGCTTTGCGTTTTAAATGTATGCGTAAATTGTTGCTTTAAAGCAGTGAAAATACTTAATTGTTATTTCTTCATATAACTTTTGTTGGTGTGTTAAAAAAACAACTTTCCAATGTCTTGAAGAATCGGAAGTTTTTTCCTTTATGTTTTTTTTCTGCAAAAGAAAAATATTTTTCTTTCGTCATTAGTTGATGTGTAGTTGTGGTATTCGTGAGATACTTGACGGATATGAAACATAATAAGATGAATCTCCTGTATAATAAAAATAAATATTACGCTCTTAATTTTAATTTAAATTCTCAATTAGCTCAGCACTCTGCTGGGATTTCCTACTATATTACAAAAGAAGTATATATATATATATATATATATATATATATATATATATATATATATATACATATAATTTCTTTTGTATTATAGTAAGAAAAATCCCAGCAAAGTGCCCGATTAATTGTGTATTAAAATTAAAATTTAGAGCGGAATATTTATTTATTGGTACAGAACGATTACTACTACATTAGTACTGTCGATTTCAAGCTGATAAGTACTTAACCATCCGGCTCTCTTCAGATCATGTTGTCACCTGTTTCAGAAATGTGAAGTCACAGGTCACTCTCGTTTCGACGCGTTATATACTTAGAGTGTTAAGCTCCACTAAATCCCTTCTTTCACCCCAGAAAATTCTCCAATCTATCACTCCTCTCATAAATATAAATAATAAAAACTAAAAATACCTTAATCGGTCTATATCCACACCACTACTTAAAGCCAATTGTTTATACACCGTACATATACAATAATAACTTTTCCAATGATAATGTTTCAAGTTATTAAGAGGGTAACACCCCCATTTCACATTATTATTACTCTCATAAGTTCCCGTTATATATTAGTTAAAATGATAATCTCCTATATCTGCTAAGCAGACTCAATATATCCGACCCAATCCGTACTCTTATCTCTAAATCAGCTTTAATCAGTATACCAATATTATTACTCCCATAAGGCTTCACTATACTTTAGTTAATAATGTGAACTCCAGAATACAAAATCATTCAAGAACCATGCAGAGTTACTGTCCTTAGACCAATTCACAAACGTCCAGGACCGGCCCCGGGTTAAATCTGTATTTAAATTCTTTTTGAATTTATTTAAAGTCTTTTAATCCAGGCCTAACACTTGAATTAAATGTGTGTGTTTTAAACCTTTTTCTCTTTTCATGAGTATAATCCTTAAACACATTTTCTCTCTTTACTTTCTCTAGAAGACACATAATTAACCCTCAAAACAGTAACAACCACATATACGCTACTTATAAACATTGACTCACGGGATTTAAATCGAAATATTTAAAAAAATAAATTTTATTTTAAAATATTTTCTATTGTTAAATCTCAACTGTTACATTTACTCCCTCACTATTTTAAACCCTTATTAAACCTCCCTTACACTAAATGGAAACAAATATACATAACACTCTAAGCAAATAACGCGTTCAAACAATGGTGACCTGTGACTTCACATTTCTGAAACAGGTGAGAACATAAGCTTAAGAGAACCGGATTGCTTAGTCCTTCTGAGCTTGAAACTGACTGTACTAATGTTGTACTAATTTTTCTGTACCAAAAATAGTTTTGGCGCTTCTCATATCGTGTGGTATTACTCCCTCTTGCCAACACTACCAGAAAATTGTGCGGCGCGGAAGCAGAAGAGACGTCTTGTAATGCTAGGTCAAGTCTGAAGGAATCGCATAGCTATTCAGGGCTTTTCCGGAGGCCAAGCTATCAATAGCCTTACTTAGTTCATCTGCGGTAGGCTCTGCAGCCAGCTTTACATCCATCTTATGTTGCCTTAATTGGCAGCTGTATGGATTTATTCGCTGAGTTCTATCCAGTACTCGTTGGCGCAGCACCTAGTAGTCTGCTGAGCCTTGTTCGTGGCAGTCGTGAGAATCTGCAAGTTTCTCCTGCTGTGTGACCGCTTGTATTTGGTAAGTGCCGCGCACTTGACATCTATTACAGGGGTCATCTGGGTGGAATTAGCCTAAACCAGCCGTGATTCTTTGAGGTCTTCTTCCAAGAAGTTGCACGGTACATGGTGTCACGCATCGTTTCCCATTTTTCTGTGACAGAATCTTAAGATTGCGAAAAGCGCTGCAAACTCTCAAATGTTTGTCCACAGTTTTCTACAAGTTCTTGTTGAGACATTATGCTAACATCCATGCGGATGTTCCCCTGTTTTTATGAGCGGTGGAACCTCTTTGGTTGTAACTGGATCTTGCAGATAACCAAGGAGTGATTTGTGTCACCGTCTGCGCTGTTGTAGGAACGTGTGGGGAACGTTCTTGATAGATGAGCGTCTGACCAGGATGAGGTCCGGCTGATTTCAGTGCTTTTAACGTGGATGTCACCAATATAACTTGTATTGAGGTTTAGTCCTGAAGTCGAGTGGGCGATGCACATTTCGTTGTATGGGGAAAGCTCCAACAGTCGTTGGCTGTTTTAATTACATTTGCTCACCCAAAACTGTCCGGAGCAGGAGGGTCACGAATCATGATCTGCACCCACTCTGGCATTGGAGACACTTAGAAGAACCAGTTGTCTTTGCTGGGGATGCCGCTTATGTTTGTTGTGAGATTCTCGTAGTACTCGTTTTTGCGTCTGTTGTGTGATAGTCTTTGGACATACACAATGACAAGAGTGACTGAGCCTTCGATTTTCTCGAAGTGCAAGGGGAGGTGTCGTTCTGTATAATTTCTGCCTGGTTTTTACATACGCAGCAGGTTGTTTCTTACTGGGAAGTGAACTTCATGTTCCCTTGGCTGATCAGGGCCATTCTCATGTCAATAGAAAGTATAGTTTGTGATGCGCGTTTACTCAAGAGTTACACTATCCATATTCAATCTCTTGAGCTCGTTGTTCATGACAGCTGTCTTCCTAGAGTTGCTAGTGTCTAGAACATTTTCAGAAAATCCGGTTATCATCGTCAATACGTTCCAACATCCCAGTTTCAGAGCTTATGTTCTATGCTCTTTTATTGTGTTGACTGGTGCGACGTTTACACTCTGCATGTCGGATGTCTGGAAATCCCGATGCACGCAATACAGAAAGTAGGCTGTAGCGGGACGTCACTTAACTAAATAGTCTGTGGCTTAATTGTTGTTGGATGCTAGCCTGGACGGGATTATATGATGGACAGGCTGTTGCCGATGTAGCACGATCCATTCTCCATGATGGATCCAAAGGAACAGCAAGCTTGTAACAGTTTGGTACGAACGCCATCGCAGGACCTATTAAAACAAAGTTTTCGGAAACGTAGAACTGCCTAAGGGACTCCACTACGGATTTTTCGTCAGGGTTTTATCCTGAAGCCTTTCCCCAGGCAGCGGCGGGTTAATTTTAGAGTAGATATATATCTTTATAGTTTTGCTAGAGTGAAGTTTCTTTTATTTCTGCAGTAAGTAGCTATTTAATTGCTACAACTCAGAAAGTTTTGAGATCTCTTGATTAAAAAAATGCTTACTACTCATTTAAATATAATTTATAAGGGTTTTCTAAATATATGCATGCTCTGACACATTGTAATATGTTTCACTCGTTTATTGGCGAGAGTTGATTTGTTTGAGCTCCCAAAAAATAGTTATTTAGTGATGTGCTTTGATGGTTTTTATACGTGGGCTTTTACAAACTTGAACTGTAAAAAGTGTTCACTTCGTTCACTACACAATAACGACGTAACCAAAAGGCATCATTAGACTAGTCACAATATTTTTTCACGAATTCCCGAAATAACAAAAAATACTACGTAGAAGAAACCTCTAAAAAAGTTAACACACACATACATATATATATATATATATATATATATATATATATATATATATATATATTTATATATATGTGTAAATACTGATATCATGCTACATAAACATAATCCATGGTCACGTGTTTCTTGCTCACAGCCGTCATCAGCATGACTAACTTCGACAAGGATCGTTACTTCGATATTTATGTCTATAGTCCAGCGTCTTACCAGTGGACTACGACGCCCAGCCTAGGAATATGTACGATTTTTATGACCTAAACATTTAATCTATATTTATGTAATTGCTTTTATTGGTGCTTGCAGCGTTCTTTTTTTTACTTACTATTACTATTTCGATTGTTTCAATGACTGTGTTATTAAGATGCAAAACATGCATTATTAGTAGCCCTCAACTTTATAGGACGTATTCCTCGTTAATATATATATAGTTTTGTTAATTCAATACGTACATAAAAGTTAACCATTGACACGTGTTTCTGGCTCACAGCCGTCATCAGCATGGCTAACTTAGACAAAGATCGATATCGATGTCTATAGTCCAACGTCTTACCAGTAGATTACGGTTATATATAACCAATACTGGGACACGATCATTACATTCTCACCTATTGAGCATGGATACGACGTTCCATCAAATATTTTCTATTTAACCATAATGCAAAAAAAATAGTATCATTTGAACGTGTTTTCTCCTAACAGTATAAAAAGGTGGAGTCCAAATAATAATCATGATCATATTTTATTTTATTTTCTGTTGTTATTGCACTGCTTACGTTAAACGATTTTCCGTTACAAAACATTGATAATAAAGGATTTTTAGAGAAGTTTTTTTTTAACGGATATCATCACTTTTCAATGATTTCATGCCGAAATATAATATAGCGGATATGAAAGGCGAGACAGTATGTCGACTGTTGTCCCTGTTATTCATAGATACAACGTCTTCTGTGCTGTATACGCGGATCACAGAACGAATTTAAACTATAAAAGGTATATTACAAAAACCTGTACATATAGCAGAAATGAAACCACAAGGAAAGTGTATTTATTTACCAAAATATATGTTTAGATATTAAAAACAACAAGAAAGCCGAGAAATTGTATGTAATTCTGATGAAACTCGTTATTTGTCTCCAATATAAAATACAAAACATTCTTCATTACATTAGGATATAGATTCGTATATATTATCGTGTTCAAATCTTTATATGAGCCAGCAAATATAAAATGCTTAACTAATTGTTTATCTATTTATTTGTAATTGTGGGGGAAACCGGTCGATTCAAATGGTAATTATTTCTGTTATGTTTTATTAGTCAATACTTAATGGTCAAATCAAATATTTTTCTAACATACTGTATTTGTTTACATATTTGGGGAGGTGTAATAATTGAAATCTCTTTTATTGTTAGAAGTTGTTAATCGCTGGTGTAATATATTAAGATCACAATTAGATCCTGGAAGTAAAGCGACGTTGAGTCTGGTCAGAAACTAATGGCTGACCATATGAAAATACCAGGCGCTGTATGTCGGAACACGGCGACACCTTCCTACAACAATCCTGCCCCCCCCCCCAAAAAAAAAATCTCACTGACCCTGACTGGGATATGCATGCGTCTTGGAACTTCTTGTGAATTTAATATTAAATGTCGCATCAAGTACCAGCTACCAGGTAATTTACAATGAAATAATGAATAAAAGTAATGAAGTAAATCAGAAAAAAAGGACTTTACATCTTAAAGAAACATCATTACCAAATAAATAACAAAAGCATTTCATAGAAATAAAAATTGAAATTTCTTGAAGAAACTCGGTTGAATAAACCAACTAATAAAATATATGTGAATAAAAAAAAGGTCCTGTGTTTCGGCTCTGCCTCTGGGTTGAGTGTGTCAATCCCATTGAATACCACCCCATCTTGCAATTTCCGTTTAGTTGGTAAGTATCTTTCATTCAGCATGAACAGACCGCGTTAAGTGAAGCCCCGCGTATACCAAGCGATGCTGCAGAGCAACTTCATACGGAGATTGTATACACATAAACACAATTTTAGATATATAGCTAATACGGTTTTAGCAACCCGAGTATAGCAATGCACACGCTTTACCATCGAATATCTATCATATTCTCCAGCGTCGAACCGTTGCTCTCTGTGAAATGTTGAGAAATACAACATACTACGGGTCATAATGACACTAACAAAAATTGCTTGAATATAAGATGAGAAATTTTCAAATGGATGTACTGACACGAGGAAGGCACTTTTAGAAAACTGGTTAATCCGACTAACATAGAGAAGAATTCTCAAAAGGACTAAGAGAACACCTGCGCGATTCCACCACACGAGTAGAAAATAAAATGAATGCGTATAGAAATTAAGATACTAATCTGTACACTTGTACCATAGTATTAGAAGACCGGCCGTATACGAATCCTTCCATACAGGTTTTCCACGCATATGTAAGATACTTTTTAAAGGATATTTTGTTAAAATATACTTTTAGGAAATCATTTTTTACAAATACTTTTTAGTATATTTTTGAGGGGAGATATTTTTCCCCCAGATCAACTATACACGTTGGGCCTGAATCAGCTTTTTTACTGAAGCATACCTTAAATGTGTTTTCATTCATTAAATTTCGTTCATGATATCTTATTACCTTACAACCGATTTTTATGCGTGTATATACATATGTATAGATGCCTATATATGTATGGATGCATATATATGTCAGTACGTTTGCTTAATCACTTACCCTCCGGGTTGTTTGAGGAATTGTTAGGCTTTAGAATTTGTCATTTTCTTAAATATTTTGGGACTAACGAAGGTAGTTTTGAGTGCGCTCGTGTTTTTCACTAGCTGATTAAGAGAGTTTTTTTTTTAGTAAATATGTCTAGAAATTCTTTCGTGGATCTGGGACGTTTTTGGAAAGGGTTTTCAGAAAAGTTTTTTCTTATTTTTTTTATTTGAAAATTGTTGATTTAAAAAAAAATAGATACTTTCTTGAAAGTATTCTTTTTAAGAATATCTTGAAGGATTTCTTTAGGAATTATTATAGATTTTAGGATATCTAAACATACAATTTTTAGAACATTACTCAAGGATTTTTAGGGAACTTCGACCCGGATGTTTTAAAAAGGTTTTTCTGAATGTGTTCATTTAGTTTTAGTTTCAAAACGTTTTGATAATTATTTTAGAAGGAAGATTTTTATGGATTTTTTATTTGAAATGAGTTCTTTCGAATGTGTTCTTCAGTGAATCTTTATTAACATATTTTATAAAGTTTTATTATATCATTTTTTTAACAATTTTTTATAAGTTTTGTTTGGTATTCATGGTAAGGCTTTTTGAAGAAAAACCATAAGTGGGTATAAAGTCTCCTTAATTTTTACATGTATGTGTGCATGAAATTCTTATATATGCATATATATTATTTGAATTCATACACTTACACATTGTATTTTCTTTCACTTTATATATATAAATAGTTTGTATTTAAAAAAATATATAATGTAAGCCCAATGAGACTTTTGTAAGCCCAATTAGGATGAAGAGGAAGAGTTGTTTCCATTACACCTAGAAATACATTTAAAACAGTAATTTGTTTTGTTTCTATGCAAAAGTGAACATAACAGTTCTCTCCCACGGATTACCGTGCGCTTATTGTCCACATTTATCGATATCCGATGCTAGAGTAGTTTTTTGTTCGCACTGGAGTTTCTGGTTTTCGTGCTTTTTGAGTTATTTTTTTGTTGTTGTTTTGTTTCTTGGCGACGGAACTAGTTCCTTTACAACTTACCCATGCTGCAAATATGCGTAAAATGTACTAATACAAATCCCAAACTAGAAATAAAATAAGATGGAGGATGAACATATCGTCTCTACTTCAAGCAGTGTGCGAGATGTAATTTTAAGTAAAACGCCCCGACAGAGGCTGGGGAGAGTCAACAAAGGACGGTCACTTGCTTTTCCCTTTCGGTGAGTTTGAAACAATAATGCACATACACATGGATATTACGCTCTTATTTTCTAATTCTTTTTAATAATCGAGCACACTGCTGGGGTTCTCTCTCACTGATCTTACAAACTATCTCTTCCCCTCTCTCTCTCTCTTTCTCTCTCTCTCTCTCTCTCTCTCTCTCTCTCTCTCTATATATATATATATATATATATATATATATATATATTAATATATATAGAGAGAGGTGTTATTTATTTGTTTGTTATATTTTCGATACTTTTGAACAAATTCAATTATTTATACAAAAGCCCATTTTAACTTAATGCTAGTTTAGTATACATTTCCTTTCGCACATTTTATGCTCCTAAATAGGGACCGACATATATATTTTTTTCATATTAATTATCCATGGACACGTGTTACGTCGTTTATTACTCATCAGCGTTGCTGAACATCGCAAGACTCGAAAACAAGACCCAGAGTTTGATACCTCTGGTGTCTTGGTTTCGAATCTCACAACATTCATCAACGTTGATCAGTCCTAAACGACGTAACCCATATATGTGGATTACAAAAGTTTAAATATATATATATATATATATATATATATGTATATGTATATATATATATATATATATATGTATATATATATATATATATATATATATATATATAATAATAAATATTTGATTTTTGTTTATTATCTATGTAAATATACGTTCCGTTCTTTTTAATCGGGACACATCAGCATAGAGATATAACTATTCACTACTGGTCGCGTGATTCGACATACTGGGCTACGAGTATTTTATAACTAAACTCCCGACACATATACGGGATATAACAATTAAACAATAAAAGGTTAACATTTAGGGGAAACAATGTTTAAAGTGTTCTACCTTTGTTGAGACTGTTCTACTTTTTAACATTTTTTTCTAATTCTAACCTTTTATTCTTTTCAAACTTTTATCTTGGTAATCTTCTCACCAGCTTATCGATATTTATTCCTCTGGTGATAAGAATTCAATTATTTGAAAAGCCATGGTTTTAGGAAAAATAAATTCTTTGTTTTGAACAACTGAAGATGTAATAGATGTTGTATTTTTTACAACTTTTATTCTCATTCTTTAACTTGCCAATGAATATATATATATATATATATATATATATATATGTATAGTAAGTCATGAAAATATGTGTATGGCAACTAAGCCACACAGAAATCGTGGTGTTTCATCCCCGTAAGGATTTGGCAGGTAAAAATGGCTGATAAACCAATACTTAAAATACAATATGTATTAAATCATCAGATGATTTCAAGAATAAATATATAAACAAATATTTTATCTTTTCCTCCCCTCAAGGTTATACATCATCCTATTTGTATTGACTCGATCTTATTTATTTCTTCTCACAATCCCAGACATTTTTGATTACACGTTTTCTGTACTTTTTCTTCCTCTCACTTCCGCTATATATATATTCTTTTCTTTCCTCTTTTTCTTCCTATTTTCTCTATCCTTTTTTCTTTCTACCTATTTCTATGATACTTTTTTTCCGTTTTCTTTGTCTCACTGTTGCACTTTTATGTTTTTCTCCTACTTCTTTATATTAATATAATTTTATAACTCACTTGAGTTATCCCATTCTAGAAACCGTACACTTTTGGCTCTGCTCAGGAATAAATTATTCGGCAATGCGTTTCTTTGTGTGTTTAGTTTTTACCAATCTTCTCGGAATTTATACATTTGTATATTCTTTGTTGGTAATTTACTGCTAATAAATTTTAACTTCAAACTTGAATCCCTCCAGGTTTCAAACCGGAATCTGTAACTGTAAAGCCTTTTTGAAGACATTTTTTATTCACCCTACAACTGTCTGATAGTTCTGATACATTGGATATGCTTACATGACATTTTACATTTCTTCATTGACGATGATTCTTTTTGCTCAATGAAGTTTTTATATTTTTATGTTTTCAAATGTGTGCTAAACCATAATATACATTTTACTGATTTATCTCTCTGATTTACATCCTTTTATAAAAGCAATTTTGTTTAAATCCATGGATTAAGGAAAGAAACAAATATGCTTTTTATATATTCCTTGTTCTAATTATCTGATAATTAAATAGATATTATATTTCATCCAATTTGTATTTTCATCATTCATTTCTTTTATATTACTGCTCTATATGTATATAAAACATAGACTTATCAAGATAATATATAATTCAAAGATAAAATGTTATTTTAATTATTTATCCATTTATATATATACATATATATATATATGTATATATATATATATATATATATATATATATATATATATATATATATATATACATGTATATTAAGTTAAGAATGCATATTATGTATATATCTCCCGAAATATAAAGTTTAGTATGCGTATACATTTATATGTCTATATTTGTTAATTTAATGAATGTGTTTTATCCCAAATGTCCACATGCTCATAACGACTTCCCATGTCAGCGATAAATAGTGGTTTAAAGTTGGCTAAGTATGGCAAAGAGGCGAACGTTCACAAACCCGTAAGTAAATGATAACTGACCGGAGACAATCAAAACGTAGCCGAAATAGCGAATAAATAAATAAATAAAAACGAGCACAGCACAGCACAGCGAAACTCTAAAAACATTAGTAAAGTGAACGCAACCCTGTCAGATGCACGATTATTTTGATTTATTCAAAATAATTATTGACTATCAAACAACAAAGATTTACTTCTGTTCTTATGAAACATTATTTGCTCATTATTAGTATGTAAAAATATATAACACCTGTGTGTATGTATGTCTCGCTAAAACTTAACATTTACACAGCAAATTCCACGAAGCGAGTATTATTTTTAACGACATAACCCCGGTTAAATAATATCGAAAAATTACAAAAAAAGATTAATTTGTGTGGGGTCAAATAGCTATTTTTCGTGGAATGTGATCACAATTTTTTAGGTTACCTTGCGCACAGGACGTCATATTGGTAGGTAAATGGCGTCAAAGTGACAGGTTTACATAATATGTTTACGCCATCGGCACATTATTATTGTAAACTTTCATCACGTTTCTCTTCAGACCATTGCATTTATTAATACGGGGGGGGATCAGAAACAGTGATTATAGTAGAGCTCTGGAGGCCTCCTTAATTTTATATTTAGAGAAACAAGTACTGTGCGTTGTCCGGGAATGAGACAATAGAATGTTAAAGTTACGTTCTATTGTGATTATTTTCTTTCGAAGGTAGACGTTAAGTAACGATTTATGAAGGCAGGGTGCTGTACAATCGAAGTTAAGAAACACATATCATGGGCAGTATAAATAGGTGAGTATATAGGAAGACCAGGTGCTGTATCATCAAAGTTAAGCAACGTTAATACTGGCCAGTACACAATGTGTGACGATTTGGTAAGACTTGGTGCTTGTCGGTGTCCATGGTTCGAACTACATTCATTTCGTAATTCGCCTAAGATTTCGGATGGATTAAAAGGTTCTTTAATCAACGGTAAAACTCTACACATGTCAATAACACAATGGTACGTCTCTGTATGTATAGTTTTTCAATAAATAATTGTTATTTAAGCTCTAATATTCTGACGATCGAGCACTTTATTGATTTATTTTTAAAACACCTTAACTCACTATATATATATATATATACATATATATATATATATATATATTAGACTTTAGCGATATGAGTGCAGTTTACATTTATATTAAGTTAAGCGTGCATATTATGTATATATCTCCCGAAATATAAAGTTTAGTATGCGTATACATTTAATTGATATGAATATTAAACATATTAAAATATTTATTGAAAAGAACGACAGGATATAAAACTAAAAACAAAGAAAATGAAGGTAAAGAAACTATGTTCATCATTACTTTCTTTTTTTAAGCGAGTAATAGTTTTTGAAAATCTGCCAGAGGTTATTTGTTTACAGGAACCTCGCAAAGAACTCCTTGACAAATTAACAGCACATTGTCCTTACAAGAGCTTACCACTCCTCGGTTGATTGACTCACAAGACCTCGGGGCACCATCCTGCTGTGTTCTGCCCGACTTAGCTCTCCTTGGACGCTGCCAGTGCCAACATTCTTTCTCTTGTGGTTGCGTGTTTTATTTCGGCCATCTTTCAACAATCAGTCTCTCTTGTTCTCTTCAGTTTAGTCTTCGGTGCCAAACTTTGCATCGAACACCTTTGAAATAGAATCTTGTAAAATGGTAAAAAGCTAATGCCATATGCACAGTCCACGACGACAAGAATTAGCGCTGATTATTTCGCTTTCTTCAAATACTAGTTGATATACCCGTACAATACGAGCTCATAACGATTAGATGCATTTGTTTTGGAGAATGTTTCGCCTTGTTTTTTTTTACGTATATTAAAACCTTACATTCTATCCGATACGTTGTATATTTTATTTGAAATATACGTAAATATATTATTTTAGTTTGTTAAGACAATCCAAGATAAAGTGTTAGCAATGACTGAGAGTTCGAATAGTCTAATTACATTCTATATGAAAAAGTGTTTTGTCTGTAAGTTGAAATTGAGTAGACGTATTCATGTCGGCTGATGCTGTGTGCATTTGTGTGTTCAGTTTGTGTCAGTAGAATAGCTGTTGTGTGTGTGTATGTATATTAGCATATTTAATTTGTTAGTGAGTGAATTGTGTGTCAGCTGTGCACATACGTCCGGCATAGAGACATGTATATGCTGTCGATATGGTCAGTAGTTTGTCTATATCTTTTGTCATGTGTGTGCTGCTTGCTGTGGACGTTTTGGTCTGAAACTACCTAAATTGGTTTGTGACGTGCCAAAGTGTGTTGTCTAAGAGAAACACACACATGACGTGTTATCGTGTGTTGTCTGAGACAAAACAAGTAAATGAGAACGAAAAAAAGCTGTGTCCGGGTTTTTATACTACTACGATATGTTTTTTCGTGCTGTGTTTGTCTGAAATATAATGCTGATTCAACTTTGTTTTAATAAACTATAGATACGTAAACACAACATTCGCTGTCACTGCTACTTCTAATACACTTAGTGTTAAAATGTTTTCTATTTTCAATATTTTTGTAGGCATGTGCAAGCAAATCTACAAGAAGCTTTGCCTATCTGTATGTTTCGCTTACATTTTTAACAGCATTAAAAACAGGAGATGTAATGCACGCATCTTATTGTAGATGCGTGAAATATTTTCATAAGATGAACTATGTGTCGATCGTTTGTCACGCTGAATATTGATATAGCAATTTCAATTCGGCAGTCTGTTATGCTGAGGTCTTGCATACCATTGTCGGCCATGTTTAATTTTGAAATTACATTGATATTGTTGTGTCACACGCAAGTTTGAACTATACTTTTGTAAGGGTGTGATATTTAAGTAAACACTCGAAATTTCGTTGATCGATCCCGATAAAGATTGAAATAGCATGTTTATCGTTAAACATAAATATCTAATAGATGTATACTTAACATTGCGATTCTAATTGTTATTATGGTTTTAAAAAGAAAAAAGGAGAATTACAAGCAGAGATACCGACTGGCAAAAAAAGACTTTCTAAGCGTTCCAAATGAAACAATATCCAACGAATTAAGAGTCAATCGAGGGAAACAAGATTTATCAACATAATGGGTAGTAAGATGAACTCGATGGTTGAAGACTTATTGCATTTTCAATGTTTTAATATCCGTTCATATATCTTTGTCCATGTTGCGGCTATGTTTGATCCCTAACTCTATATTCTAAAATACTAATAGAATCAACGCCAATATCAAATCTCAGCATCGCTTCATTTTTCTAATCATTTTGTTCAGCATCTTTTTCTGGTTTAATGAATTTTTTTGGAATGGGAAATGAAAAAGGAAAACCCAAAAGATGTTTTTTTTATGTATTCATCAACGTTTCGTCTTTATTTGTAAGACTTCCTCAGGATGATAATTTTAAGAAAAATGTCATGCAAGTACATAGAAATATTGGGTTGACATGATGGGTTAATGTACTTGCATGACATTTTTCTTAAAATTATCATCCTGAGGAAGTCTTACAAATAAAGACGAAACGTTGATGAATACATAAAAAAACATCTTTTGGTTTTTCCTTTTCCATTTCGCATCCATATATATATATATATATATATATATATATATATATATATATATATATATATATATATATATAGTAAGCTATGAAAATATATTTGACTCGATACGCTCGATACGCAAGTAGAGCTAGGTAGTAAGCTATGAAAATATTTTTATGGCAATTAAGCTACACAGAGGCTCCCGCATTTCATCCCCGTTTTAGCCTGAAAATTCCCCCGGGGATGAAACGCGGGAGCCTCTGTGGAGCTTAATTGCCATAAATATATGTTCATAGCTTACTACCTAGCTCTACTTGCGTATCGAGCACTGTTGAAGTCAAATATATTTGATTTTTTTTTCTAATTTTTCAATCGTTTTTTCATCGTTATATTCTTACATACATGGGTTTCGTCTACTGTTGTGATTTTTCCTGGAAATCTAATCTCGTGCGTGATGCAAATCTATAAACAGTTCATTCATCCCACAGAGCGTTAAACAAACAAGGAAAACTATAACAAAGGCAATGATAATCGCAGATTATTCGAAGTTATGCTTTAAAAGAGAGGTTAACTCTCGCCGATGTCACCTTAACAACTCGGCAAAAAAGCTAAACTGTCAGTAAACTGGATTTGTGCAGATAACTCATCTGTCAATACACGCAACAGGTTAGTCGTTTATCTTAAAGGACGAGTCATGTGTTTCACTTTGCGTTTCCTTTCTTCTTCATTCCCATCTAAAAAAGTCTCGTTTATCTAAAGATATTACCCACGCGGACAGACTGTAAACAAAAATGAAGCGATACACGTAATTTACTGTTGGAATATATATATATATATATATATATATATATATATATATATATATATGTGTATAGAAAAATATATTCGTATGAAACATCCAATATATATATATACATATATATATATATATGTATATATACATATATATATATGTGCGCATATATATATATATATATATATATATATGTGTGTGTATACATACATCTATATAAGTATATGTTTCTATAACTATTTGAACGTTGAGTTACATTGTTTGAATCAAGAAACTAGTTTTAAAATCAAATAATTAGTCACTTTCTACTCGCTATATATATATATATATATATATATATATATATATATATATATTCCCTACTTTTTTATATTTTTTTCTTACACTCCAGGCAAAAGGCTATTTTTTGTCGTTATGTCCCCGTTTATTTATATTGTTTCCAATCTTTTAATTGTTTTTTTTGTTGATTACGGTGGAATATCTATACACAGAGAATAAAATACATAGATACAGGGACAGAAGTAGGGATAACTACATGATGGCAGAAATTGTGACAGAAGGGAGAAGTAATAGATTACATATAAAATGAATGCGGTGAGGTCAAATGTAAATTCAAAGGCATTGTTATAAGTCATAACTTCTCTAAATGCTCTCAGATGTAATAAGAATTATTAGAGAGTTGTTAAATAAACACCAATTGAGAAACCCGAAAGAAATTCATACATTGCGAAAAGAGACATAACTTATTTTCTAAATTACTTATTAATTGCCGCTATTGGGTGTATTTCCACTGTTTGGATGTTGTGGGACTTCGAGAATGTTAACGGTTTAGAGACCAGAAATAATGCATTAAATAAACACATTTATTTATTTAGAATTCTAATGTTTGGTTTTAATAGTCATCGTCAGGAAAATACATACATTTCATCCTCTCTTTGTTTACACGGCAGGTTGTAACTTGGCCGTTGTCTTCTGTTGATATCGAATATTCAGTTTTAATGTCCGATTTGATTCCAGTAATTTGTACTGTTGGACCCACGTGTAGGTAAATAGTGAAAGTATTTCCACTGCTTGAACGCATTGAAATTTTAAAAATTATAAGTATTTAGAGACCAGACACTAAGCAAATATCCTCACAATTTATTCACACCTGCGTCCAGCGAATAAAACACGCGTTATGTTGTAGACATTCTTCTGTTTCCCGTTACGTAGTGGGGAAAACACTTAGTTCGACTTTTCCGTTATTTTAATCTATCGTGCAATTAATTATGGAAATCGTAGATATCAGTTTTCTCCAATTCCTTGACGTTTCTCTAGCCAAAACAGTCTTAGCGTTTGAAACCACTTTCCATAGAAAACTAACCTTCACAAAACTCTATTTAAGTTGGTTTTTACTATTTCCCGAAAAAAAGAAAAATATAATTTAACAGTCGTTAAGAACAGTTCCAATGATAAATTTGATGCCGTACACTCTAAAATTACTGATAATTTTCTCACCAATAGATATCACATCAATATTATATGAAGTCGATTGAAACGAAAATTGCCAGTTTTAATACTCCTAAATTAATCAACCAGTTTCGATACCATGTGTATCTGAAATGCCCTTGCATAGGTCAAAATAGTCAAGTTATCGTGAATAAGAACTGTTATCATACTCAGCGCCGTTTTCCATACACTGTTCTACAAGTAGTCTGCATAACAATACCAATGTTGTCATCTTTCCGTAATAATATTGTATACTATTCAAAAGAGTTCTTCAGAACTTATGCGTTCCTTTCGCAGTGTAGAACTGGCAATGTAAGTAGTACTAGACAACGGTTTGTAATAAAAGTCTCCAAACACCTAACACAGTCCATTCACACCACGTTCAAGGTATTGAAAACATTGAGAAACTTAGAGACTCATGATTTTGTCATTGGACACTGTTTCATTACTATTGATACTTGTTCCAGGAAATACTCAGACGAGTTTTACTCCGTGCTTCACAATAGTATGTCATACGTTTGAGTTAACATACATGAAGAGATTGCTATTATCATCATACCACATAGCGTGTGTATACATAGAAAATGAGAACATACATTGACGATTGTATACGATTTGTGAAATTTATCAAATACTTGTCAGATTTACTTTTTTCATTCTTTCACTCACACTATATCCTATATAACTCGAAAAGTAGATAAGTATATTTATTTTGTAATCATTTTATGTTATTTCTATTCGTAATATAATTGTATATCGATTCTTCTAAGTAATATTTCATGAAAGGCGACTTTAGTAAATGTCATTACTTTTCCTTCGCTTTAAAACGAATAGCATGCTTCATCTTAATATATATATATATATATATATATATATATATATATATATAGTTAGGTATTCTTAGATGTTTATTTAATTGTATGTACGGGGTACATTTCAAAACTATATATCAATACTTAGGAATTTTTTAACACAGCTGCACTGCATAAGGGGTTTAAAATTTAGTTCAATGTAGTTTTATAAAAAAGGGGATTCTATGAAATTGGAAATCATTTGTGATATTTGAGAAACCTATGATGTGTCAATATCCATAAAGAAACCAGAATCATTAAATATCAGTCAAAATACGGGCATTTTTCAAAATTATCCTTCATCTTGATTTTTTTTAGCTAATATTTCGCTGGATAAAATAAGCTTCGACAGAGCTTAGACGAATTTAAGGTATACACCTTTTTTTTCGTAATATCCTTCTTAGTCTTGTAGAAGTGTCTCGTCCGAAGCTTGTTTTATCTTGTAGAATTGTTTTTCGAAGCTTGTTTTATCAGACATTTGCACCGTTAGTCCACATCATCCGACGAGACACTTCTACAAGACCAAGAAGGATATTACGAAAAGAAGGTTTATACCTTTTTATTTGTCTAAGCTCTGTCGAAGCTTGTTTTATCGAGCGAAATATTAGCTTAAAAAATCAAGATGAAGGAAAATAGGAAGGTATTTTGAAATATTTTGATTTTCATTTTGATTTAATAAAATATCTGCATCAAACACATAGTTTCTTTGAAGGCAGTTTGCCTCTATTTTATGTTAAAATTCAAAAGATGCTTAAAAATGAACTTTCCCAAATTTATATATATATATATATATATATATATATATATATATATATATATATATATATATATATATATATATAGGTTGATTGATAACAATCTTGGCATTTAAAATGATGAATTCCTTCTGTGTACCTCAATTAGCATAACTATATTTTCACACTATTATGTATGTATATATATAAATATAATTTTCAATGTTTGTGTTTAATTTTTCGAAGTAATTCGTTTCGGCAATGTGTGTGATGTTTTTCGTGAATTTAAGCATGTGCGTGTATTTACGTATACGTTCATTTTACTCACTTTTAGATTTGATAGTGTGTATAAATTATAACAATGTCAATTTTGCAATTTATAGTTAAGCTATAGTACTATGACGATGTCGATTAGTCTCTCTCTCAACAACTTACTACATGTAATATTCAATAGAATTAAAAATTAGCGAGTCAGGGTGCCACATGTTGGGGGCACATGCTCGTACACATTTTCTTATAACTAGGTTCAATGGCTTTGTGACAAGATGCAACGTCTTCTGAACGATATATGCTGTTCTATTGCATACTTTATCTATACAGGGTTTAATACCCGTTTTAGGAACATCAAAGTATTCAGCAGAATTGACCCCATGATCGTGTGGGAAAATGTAAATTTGCATGACATGACTTTACTGCTCACAACTCTTAAAACCATAACAGGAGCCGGACATTTGTTGTGAATCACCCTAAATACTACAGAGTAAAACGTTGCCATTACATACATTTAGCTCGAACCGAACCTTATTAACACATGATTAGGTAACATGTAAGAGTTATTAATTTTCAAATCACAATAATTTCTGTATAATTGATTTATACATTAGTATGTTAAAATCACTAATCAACTGTGATTGCATATGTTTTCATATTTAGGGTTACCATCTTCCATTGAATGAATTATATGAAATACAAAATAATATTAGGAATGATGTGAGTGTGTAGAGCTCATGAAACAATATGATCTCAAATAGCCCTAAAACCCTGTATTTGTGTTACAACTTCATACGAAAGCATTGTTATTTTTACGATTTGTAGACAAGATTAGATTCCTTTTGTTTTTTTTCAAAACATATTTTAAAATACATTTTCCTCTAAATTTTCTGTAAGTGATGCGCCACGGCTGGCTAAATTGACCTTTCTACAAGATATACGACACACCAAATATACATATAGCCCTTTAACAGCGGCGATGTATTATCTCTTTGAAATTAAAAAAAACATAATTTACTTAGACGTCCGGTCGTTCGTAGCACCGCTATTAAATATACCACTTTATTTCTGTTCAACCTCAACAATATTTATTGGTAGACATTCATATTGTATTTTATTCGCTGTATTTTGTTTAATCTGAAAACGTTGCCTTCAATACGCGAATCTAACTCAATATGATGTCATATTGGAAATGTTAAACTGTCAAAGATTTAATCAATTTTAACAATTCAACGGAAAATGTATAACGCCGTTCCACACACGCTTACACTCAAATAACAACATAGTTAAACAGACATACATACACACATTTTTCCTCTCGTTTTCTATCTCCCTCTTTTTATAAGTATATATGTATATTATCTATCTATATCTATATATATGTATATAATATATATATATATATATATATATATATATATATATATATATATATATATATATATATATATATATATATATATATATATATATATATATGTATATAATAAAATAGAGAGAGATAGACAGATTTAGTCGTAGGATGTGATTTTATATTCTAATTTATTTCTATTTCCTTTTTCATATAACTTAATATCCTGCTTTCTCGCTATGAATAATTAGTTATCTGTAATCAACTTTTTACTTGCCTAAGTATGAATAAGCTAAGAGGGGTGAATACGTTCTAAAAGCAAGTAGATCCGTGTCAGTTCATAGGAAACAACCCGCGCCAGCTTAATCTGGAGTTGTTTCCCCTTTTCTGTATACAAAAGTAAGCCGGTGTTTTTTTGTTCTTAAATCTGAAATACTTTAACTCTTTCAATCTTTAATCTTATATAAAATTATTTTCCCCAACATGTCGTAAATGATTTTAGCTTTTAATAATAAAAAAAGACACTAGATTTTTTAAAACATTACTTTCTGTTTGTTTTTTGTATTTTTATTTTTTATTATTTTTTCAAACTGTTTTCTGCGGATTTTTTTTTTATTTAATCCGGCCTGTTGTTTTTTGCTTACGCGAGTGAATCGGCTTTACTCTTTTGTTTTATCTCGGCTTTCTATATTGATTCATGTCTTTCGATGGAAGTTGATGCTGGCTCTTTCAACGGACTAATTACAGGGTGCATATGCCAATCTGAACCCTGGACGTCATTTACAGATTGCGTTGTAGACGTTTATTTTTTGTTGTTTCTGGTGAGGGTCCATTTTTTGGAATTGACCCAAGAGTATGTATTCGACAAACTGTATGTGGATTCCTTCTTTTTCTCGTTTTTGTGGATTACATTGTGGAGGGGCATCACACCCACTACATATTAGTGAGTATTTGAGCTGTTTTTTTTTTTCAAATCTTCCATCTTAAGTGACTTCAATTAGGTCAATTTCCGGTGAAGCATTGCCAGTTGTTGAGGTCAATATTTTTTGTTTATATCTCACCTGATGAACTGCCAAGTGAGTAGCTTGCTCTGGTAGAAAAACAAGTGTAGGGAACAGGGAATTTAGAAAATAAATACATAGTAAAGGAAAATATTTTTTTTCTGTGATAAACCATTCCTTGAATGAGATGTCTTCGTAAACTCTCCATATATATATATATATATATATATATATATATATATATATATATATATATATATACATATATATATATATATTTATATATATATATATATCACAGAAGAATAGACTAGTTTGCTCTTTGCATTGTGCGTAGTGTATAAGAAGTTGTTTTAAGACTATGGCAATGCAGTTGTGTTGAAATCTTACAATATGGTCATTTATTGTTTATCTTTTCTAATACACTAGAGTGTATTTCTACGAAACTACATTGTCATAGTCTTCATTCACAACGTTTTATATAAATGTGTTTAACTTACCGTGTCTATTATAATCGTTTTCAAATGAAAAAAACGTATGTAATGGTCGATACTATTAAGAAAAAATGAGTCTTTCTTGTGTAAAAATAATTATCATTGTCAGCTAAATATTCTTTAAATAAATAAAACAATAATGCCTGTTCTATATTTATTTATTTATTTATTCGTTTAAAAGTGTGGCAATTCAATTATTTTTTTCCAACAATAAATATTCTTTGTCGTATAACAGTCAAAATGATTTAGCTACACATTCTAAGAATCAATAAAACGAATCTCACTTTCTGAAATATTTATCTAAAATTGTACCGTAATGAGTAAAGTCGGAATCTTTTTATTTTATTTCAGTGGTACTTGATTAATCAACCATCAACATCTGCATTTTTAAAATGTACTAGACCACCCGTGACCCGTTGGGTCAGTTTGTTATATTAGCTATGGAATTCATGTATGAGCGTGACACTTGTGGCATAAAGAAAATAGGTTTTTTTTACATAACAGAAGCATTTCTATGAAAGTATATTAAAATGAAAAAAGAATATAGATAGATTTCTATGAGTCGTTCTGTTTATTATAATTGTTTTTTTTTTAAATTACAGTTACTGAATTATAAGTGGTTGGTTAGGGCGATTTGAGAAAGGAAGGGGGTACAGCAGGCTTTCTCGCGTACGTAACGAAAACAGAGGGAGTAGGAGTGGTGAAATCTATGAGAGGGAAAGTGGGAGGTGGTTTCGTTCACCGACCGCTAGTATGGCTGATATTAATAATGAGTGTTGTTTTTTTGTTTGTTTGTTTTTGTTTTTTAAAAGGGAGGAGTTTTTTTGAAACTGCGACAGACTTTACGAAGTCCTCCCGTTGAATGTTTTTAGCCGTGAAGAAAACAAATAAACTATTTGATGAAATTAAATGAAATTGTTTAAAAATTTCCAGAATGAAAAATTTCATGCGTTCGTTAATCATAATAGAGAATAACGGAATTGGAATAACAGATTGAAGACGATGCTATTTACGCATGCGCAACCGGATGTTGAAAACCGGAAAGCTGAAAGCTGATTGCAAACATACAAGATCAATAGACTTTTAGTATTATATAGATAGACAAATATGATAATGTACATATGAATCTGAACTGCACTCATGTATTATTGTATAGATATACTATATATTACTATAACATTTAGTTTTGAGAATCAGAATCGATCAGAATCAAGACAGCCGAATTTGTACAGATAAAGATCCTAACATCCTATTAGGTATACTTTTATAACACCAATATATATAATAAAACTATTTGGCTGACCACACCGCGCGTGTCTGTGTATGCATATGTCATTCGCCCCTGTGTGACTTACACATCTTTATTATTTTCTTAATCGGAATATTTTACTAGATGGAATCCATATTTGTTATCAGCAGCAAATATAAATAAAAACCGCCGCCATATGTTCTCTCAGTAACAAATATAAATACTAATAGTACATATTTAAACTAATATAATTTTCCTTACAAATAAATAAGAATTAAATAATATATTTTATTCATATAGAATTTGAGGTCGAAAAAGTATAGTAAGTCTCTGAAAGCATTGACATTTCCCTACCTTATATGTGGATATAATACGTATTTTCGTCCTAGTGTATTGAGTGTAACCCATGCAAGTTTTCCTAGGTTGCTAAACGATGAGACATAGTTTGTTTAGTTTTATATTTGTTTTCAGTATTTTTGAATACCATCGTTAGCGACCTATATTTATATTTTAACCTAAAATTTGCATAGAATAGCGTTTTTTTAATATTCCATCAAAAACTATACTAATTTATTTTTATAAGTGTCATTTTTTTCTATATCCTAAGTGAGGTTTTTGTTTGCAAACTTTTTAACAAGATGTTTTACATAAATGTTTTAATAACAAAAAAACGTTTATAAAATGACGTTCGCGAGAGTATCTCCATTCTGAAGACGTACATATCATTGCCCACACTGAAGAGCTTTCACAAAATATATTTAGTCACATCCTAAACATTAACCGGCCAGGTCTACACTAGCCATTGCTGTTTTACAACAAGGCGGTGTGTCTGCATGTGATATGTATTCAGATCCGATGGACTGGACATCGAGCTAGGATATAATACGATAGACTCACATACTTCTTGAACGAGGAAATGAAACACGGTAAACGTCACGAGTCATGGAGACATTTAAATACTGTCAGCAAGAACAGACGTAAGTTCATCAAAATGTATGTGAAAAACTGGGCGAACGGTTTCAAAGCGATCGGTCTGTCGGAAACATGGCTATGGGAGTTAGTGGCATAGCGATAATAATACCTTATCTTCACACGTGACGTATCAAACGAACAGCCACATTTAAGCCGGACCATGTGCGTTGGGCTTGTTGAAGAGCAAGTCTGTTGATGACATGTCTTCTTAGCCATAATTGATCCCATTACAGCAACCAAGAATGTGAGGGACAAACTGTAGACGATAATACTTATATAGAAACGGAACGCCGTCGTTTAGGATGTCATATCTACAGTAACATTTGTGAAAGTTAAGCTAGGTTAAGGAATACACGCTAAGCTTATATATATATATATATATATATATATATATATATATATATAGGGATGATAACATTAACAGTTCTGATATTTTTATATCTATCTTAATTTAATTATTCTTAATATTCTACATTGATTTTAATTTACACATGGTTTTAATAAAATCAATTTAAAGATGGCATAATTGACTCTCGTTGATTCTCAAATACAACCGATACCTTTAAGAATTCCCCGCCATTTGAAAGATGAGTGGCGCTTTAGAGTAGTTTTACAGAGTAGTGGAGATAGTAGTTGTGTCGCCAAGTGTAATTGGTTCGGCGAAACTACGCTCCTCTAAGCGCTTTAATAATTATTGACCAGAGATAATAGTTGATTGTATTGCCAGCCATCAATTCCTATCAAATGAAGTACTAATAATTTAGTTGACTCTTGAATTCTATTCATCATTTCGAACAATAAATCGTTCTACTCAGATTTCTATCACTTACGGCGTCTTATACGAATAATATTCCTGTAGTGAGGAATATAAATAAAATGCGAAACGCGTTTAAACACACGTCTACGAACACGTACACATATCGAACTATGAGTTCGTCTACATAACGCGGTACTCACACATACATGCACTTAAATAGTATATATTTAATGTGGTCTCATGGTCTTACATGATTCGAGCATACTAATTAATTTAGTCTTGTGGAGTGTTCGGCTAAATGTTGTTAACTGAGGTAACATAACAAGACGGTGCACCATTCCACGTATAAACAAGTGTATAGTCGTGTCTTGAGGATCTTATACGGAATTCGAATACTATATTATTTGGAATATTTGATCGGAGTTTACTTGTAAGATGAAGTCACATCATATCAGGGTGCCCTGACAAACTCTTGTACAGAGAGACCAAAGGCACCTGAGGATGGTGTTTAGTATGTAATTTAAACTCTGCTGTTTATATATATATATATATATATATATATATATATATATATATATATATATGTATACATATATATATATGTATGTATGTATGTATGTATGTATATATATATATATATGATAAATGTTGTCCTTGTTTTACAAGCATTGCTTATATGGTAATATTAATTATTAAAAATAATAATGAGCAATTAGAACGCCATACAATGCATTTTAGTTCTTTTTAATTTTATTAATTTTAAATGTTATTTTCGAAGATATACTTGACCAACACAATTTCAAATAAGATGTTTGTTTGTTTTTCATCTCGGTTTTGGTGTTATTAATTCGCTGTTGTTGAAACGAATTTTGGCTGAGAGTTTCTTTGTTAAGAACGGCACGGGGCAGTGCAAATTGTTATAAAAATGTTGTTTATGTTTTAGAAAGCATTGTTTATATGCTAATACGAATTATTTTAGTTTCATTCACTTTTATTTGTTGTTTAATTCAATTTTCGAAAATATATTTCATCATCAGAATTCCGAATAAAGATATATTTTAGTACCTTTTTTCCTATTCCTTATTTGGTTTTTGGTGTTTTTTGTGTTATTTGATTTTTATAAGTATATATATATATATATATATATATATATATATATACATATATATAAAACATTTTTCGAAGTTCCCCATTTATGAATAGTTTTGAATAAGAGCGGAAATTTACTCTTGAAGCTATTTTGACAACCAGGCTCGTCAGGAGAAAATGGGTGGTATACAAAATATATAATTAACGAAAAAGAGAATAAATGCGGATCTTAAAAGCCGATGATATAAGGGAATAAGCGTTTTTTAATAAATAATTTAGAACTCGATTGAAAAACTTTCCTTATAAACGTTACACCACAGAAATTAACCAACCTACAGCCTGGGCATTATCAGATGGGTAACCTATAGGGTGAGGGACGAAGGTGAGAAAAGAAAAAAATAAGGACAGAGGGGGGGGGGGGCTGTGTTACTCAAGGAGTGAAAGCTTGATGTGTCTTTAGAAATGACAGAGAAAGTGGGAGTAAAAGAGAGCATTTGCAAAAGAGAGAGGCCGTGAATTTAAAGACTAACGTTGTTGTCCGGGTTTGGCCAAAAGAGAAACTACGTTGTTCTCATGTTTGGATAGTTATTTAAAAAAACAGTGAGTTAATAGTAAAGCATGGTCAGTCAGTCAGACATAAATGGCTAGCTATTTTATCGTATGGTACAAGATATGTTCTGTATGGGGTGCTATTATTTTTATCAATAATTGGTTGGAGTTAGGTGTTGAATTTATGAAAACACCGATGCAAGGGGGTATTTACTCGATGAACATCCCAGTGCCCATCGTATGAGCCCGTTTATTGAAACTAAGAGAGGATATTCAATGTTCATTGTATGGTATCCTCAGGAACGATAGTTTTCTCCACAAACGATACACAACAAACAAGAAATAAAGGCCAGAGCTATAGTCATTCTGTACTGACCCTTGTAAGTCTGCAACTTCATTAATTGATCTGGTGTGAATAATTCTAAAATTTAAGTTGTAGAAATGTGGTTCCACCTTTGGACTTCGGATGCTGATTGACCTGTGTGCTGGGGACGACTCTCCGCCCCACTGTGTATATAAAACGGTGGGCAGGGCACGAGTAGATAATGAAAGAGTGTAGCAAACATATAAATAAAAAAAATGTAAAGTTATTTAACATTTAAAAGGAAAATAAAAATAAGATGTCATGGCCGTTTCTTTTCTAAATATCACAAGGTTGGTAACATTTACAGAAACATAGGAATGCTGCGACGATTGTTCCTTTCTTTTAAGTAATGTAACATAGCATAATATGTTTTATTTGTGTTCTAAACATTTTGACATTCAAAAAGTATTCGCATTTTTTTTAATAAAAAGTCCAAATCGTCTGCAACTATTGTCGAATTTTATTTACATTGTGTAATGTTAAATACCTTAAGATGTTTTGTAATGAATATTTGATAACATTTATGATATTTAAAAAAATAAACAATCCTTGCAGCTTTCTTTTGTTTTCTTAATTACGTTAAAGATTCTAACATTTATTAAGAATTTTAGAAGCTATTGACATTTAAAACACACGTTCTTTGCAGCTTTCTTTTAGTTTCTTTTTTAATGTCAAAGATCTTAACATTTCTACTTTGGAATAAGCAAACCACCCCCTTCCTAAATTATAGTTTCAAACCGAATTCATCCTTGGCAACTTTGTCATCACCCCATACTACTTATTAATTTTAAACGTCCCATTTTCTAATTAAAATGTATTACAATTTGCTGAAATAATTGTTTAAATGTACATTAAATGTCAAGTAAACATAGTATGTTTACTTGCTTACTGACGACTATAACATAATTTTAATTAAAACATGATTGGTTTTCAAATTGTAATTCTTTGCAATGTGCAATCATTTCGATCGGTTTCAAAAAGTCTTAATTATACTTAAAAACACTAAACCTACCCTGCAGGCAGCAATATGCAACCCTGTAACTCTAAAGGTTCATAGATGTCGAACGATTTCTTACTCGAAGATTTTGTTTCCCCGAACCGCTTTCCTTTCAAATTTATTTTTGCTCGCTGTTTCCCTTACAGTACCAACATGCACAAATTTAAATCTAATGTGAACAACCATGTTGCTCCCCAAGTCAGGTTGCTGTTAACTCTTAAGTAGCAATATAACTTGTTTGGGGATAAGAAAAGTAATATAAAAACAGCACAGGAAAAAAATCTAAGCGTTCATTCTTGGAACCAATATTATTTAATATTTCTGTCTGATTGAACCACCAAGACAATTTGATGATAACGAACTATGTATTATATTATCTTTTACTTTTCTTTATTATACATACTATCTCCGGCCGGGTTTCTACATACTTTCCTATGGTTAACTATTCCGCTTACTTTGAACGATTTTATCGAGTGGTTTGCCCTTTCCTCTTCAATACTAATACACGATATATTATTTAATAATTTATATTTACGTTTCTATTCTTCATACGATTTGTGTGCGTCATTCGATATTGATTTGCTAGAAGATTCTCGAAGCAATACCAAAAAAAGGACACATATATTTTCTTACCTATGTGCCTCTTATAAAATCGCTTAAGCACTCAAAATATAATTACACGAAGAGTCACACATATGTAAAATATAAATAAACCTTAAATTATGTTATTTTTTCGTAGAGTAAACGTATTAGAAGAAGAAAGAAAAAGAGAGACACAGAGGCAGAATGAGATGTTAAGAGTGAGTATGAAATGAATAGTCGCGCGAGAAAGATAATATATAATATATAGGTTATGAGAATAGAAAGTAATGTCGATATTTGGGTAATTTCTTTCGCGCAAATATATTTTATTAGACATCATAAATTCCGATTCGATTAACCGAGTTAATCTTCGTCAGAATGTTCCCAAAAATGATTGGAAGCCCAACATACGGATAAAATAGGATCGGTTTTTGTCAACCACTGTAAACTTATATTCCTCTAGATAAATATTTGTTATTCATTTTTTCAAATGCTACACAGTAAAAAAAGAATATTCCTGAATAGAGGTCATACTTAATAATGATGTACATATTAATGTAACATAACATTTTTTGAAAGATAATGTTTAAATTTTAAATTGCTTGATATTTTACTCTGTCCAATATAATAATGGGTATATTTCAATGTAAACGCGATTGACTGACACATACGCTGAGCTACATATACACGCAGACGCGTTAACATATCTAAAGTGTTATTAAAACGTAACAGAGACATACAAAAGTGTAACTATTTCAATAGAAATCGTAATAGTACGTTTAAACATAAGCGTGGCCGACAAATGAAATGCCATTATAAGCTTATGCCTGACACATCGATGACAATTTTATTTCTATCTGAAGCGTCACAGACCGATATATAAAGCAAAGACTTATATACACATAAAAAAAACAACAAAAGGGAGCCACATATACACCTTTTCTAACCAAGAGTCGGAGCCTCATAAAAAGATTTTCCGATAGAAGCAGCCAAATACACAGATTTACAAACAGAAAAAAGACTGATATACAAATTCACCAACAAACGGAGCCCTATATGCAGATTGAATGACAAAGAAAGACTCGTATATAACTGAGGATGGGCGAATAGTTTGGAAATCAAACGCAGAATATGTAAGGATTGTGCTGGGTAGATTTTTAATGGTGATACCCATAATCATATTTCGAGAAAAACGTTGCTTTTAATAGAGTATTAATGTTGTAAGAAAAACTTTAACGCTTACAAAATGTAAAACAAAAATTCCCTATTCTGTCCCAATATTCTAGCGTCCCAACATTTTCTAAGTAAAACTTACAGACGATTTTTAATGTGAATGTGAAACACGATAACATGTATAACCATCTGGATACTGCCTCACGAATAAAAGTGATACTCCCATTTTACATTCTGAAAGGAGAATGTCTGCGAGGACAGCCTTCCGAGACTAAACATACATCTATATTCACACACAAACACTCCCTATATATATATATATATATATATATATATGTTTGAAAAAAGACAAACGGAAAACAGGTTAGAATGCACGAGAAAAACAAAAAAACAAGAGATTTGACCGGTTTCGTTCGTATTATCGAACGTCTTCAGAAAAAGTGAAGATTTGGAAACAATTTTATTTTATTTTAAATGCACACAATGGGAGAAGGAAAAGATGATCCGATTGGACCATATGAGAGGACCCTTCCTTTTCCTATTGTGTGCCTTCAAAATAAAATAAAAGTGTTTCCAAATCTTCACTTTTTTTTAGATTTATTAGATTTATTAGACCTCATCAATATTTACTAGATAACATAATTCGCTTTTACTTGCAAATCGCTCGGAACTTTATAAACATATTATTAATATTATTGTGACATACATGACATCTCAAATATGTCTTTTGCTGAACCAGTATAATTATGTCTTGCAAGTCTCGAGCCATTTATAATATAGATATACTTCATAATTTTAAATAGTTTTGTGCACTGTTATTTAATTATGAGACATAATTAAACATGCATTAAGTAACAAATGTTTAGATCTTAGCGCTGGCGACAGATGGACCGACATGTCTGCCAGAGTACATATGCCGCGGATAAACGAAAAACATACGTGTAATTTGCAATAGAGTAAATTGGACGATGAAGCCTTGGTGGGGCAACTAAGATGAAAGCTGTGAAATAAAAAAAGCCTCGGAGTATCCTAGCATTAGTTCGTTGTTTTTTATATCTATCATTGCCAATGGGCATATACTATACCGGGTGTATAAAAGTCTAATAATAAATTGCGCAACAAGCGCTTCACTATAAACTCTTCTACGAATCGACACCTTTCAGATGATACACATTTCCTCAAGTCATAAGCGAATCAAGAATTATTTGTCGGTATTTTTTTCTAACTGTAAAACGTAAAAAGGACGAAAGAAGAAATAAGAAAATAACAGTGGCTGAAAGATTCCTCTCAAACAATGAGAAGTGTTTATATCACGTCTTAACAATCCTTTTTAGAATTTCGTCAATCTACAATAATAATGGTTACTAGGCATAATTGTAGTTTGCTGATGATATCTCTATTCATATAAAGTTATATATGTTAACATATTCTTATGCAAAGGATTCATTCCTAAACTAATTAATCGATATTTATAACTCTTAAAACTAAGCTGCTATGCGAAAAGTGGGCTATAATGTGTTTAATTTAGTTTTATGCACATAAGGCACAGCGGGTATGATATAATTCCGATTATTTCTGAAATATTAACAGTATGTATTGCACATAAATGAATCACTATTCCCTTACATTTCAATTTCTTTGGACTGTTTTACAGATATCCAGGGGACATTATATGGGCACAACCTTTATTTGAAGATTCAAATGATTCAGACTTTTATCATATTTGATCCATAATAAATAGACACAAATTAAGCAACATTCTCTGTATTTCACATTTTTAAGACCCCTTGAACTGCCACCTTACATTTTAGATATTACCTAGACTAAAATATATCATGTTTTTTTTTATCAAACATTTGATAAGGATTCTAGACAATTTATTGCAATCTTTGTAACGAGACTTAAATTAGTGCGAACCGATCTGTTAAGGGAAATCATTTTACCCGTTTTGGGACTCGTAAACCTTTTGTTAAATATAAGGTCTTGCCAGATAATATTTATTCGATTTTACTTTTTCTTTTATTTAGATAGAGGTGTATACCGATGGTTACTATGCAAATGCTATGAATTAGTCATAGAAGAGCACACGCACTCAGTAATTTATTTAGTAAATACTGTTATAATACAAGTTAGGCAGCCTATATGAAGAGTAAATTATGATGTAAAAGTTCGATATTAGTCAAATTTTAGAAAATCTAGGGGACTCCTGCTACAACCGTTCCTCAGACGGGTGGCTTCCGGAATATTTCCTTTCAGCCCCTGTGATAGCACGAGCACCATGTGTTTTGAACTAAGCAGCGTAATGTATAGCAGCGAAATCTGTTACAACGATAGCAGGTTACTCTTACTACTTACTTCCCCAGGCGTTGTGTTGTTTAAGTTACAGTGATAATTTGTCATTGTGACAATATCTGTCAATTGATTTATCTCCCTTTGCAGATTGGCTGTTCGGAGTTTATGGACATAGATGGCTCTGGTTAGGTAGAACATTTGCATAAGTAGTGGGTGTATTAGTATAAACACTAATCTATTGAAACTGAAGAGCTCAGGTGGTTTCTCCGAAGCAAACAGTGAACAGTGAACAGTAAGTAGTGGAAAGTGAGCGGTATGCAGTAAACAGTGGAGATTGAGATTTTTCGTGGTGGTGACACCGAAGAAAATTCAATTTAACTCTATTATCGGATTACAAGCTATTTCTGAACGAATAGTAGACTATGCAGTCCGGAAATTTAAGGTTGAGAAAAGATGATGTAGTCGGGGGGGATGAAAAAGTGAGACTGTTGGCAAAAGTACAGAAAGTGCAAGACCTTGCGAGTTTTATTCTACTTTTTCTGTACAGAGATGTACTTGCTCTCTAGTTTGAGATGAGTAATGGAGACCTATTTGATGCGGAACTGATAGAGATTAGATTAGTGACAGCGTTCACCAAAGGGGCTTTTGAAGCCCATGAAAAACTGAAACGATTCATATGAACGTTTACGCCAATACACACAATAGATTGGCTGGACTAGCAGCATATCTAGGAGAAGGGCTGGGTAATACGGCCAAACTATTCGTCACAGGATTCCCAGATGACGTATTTGTGCCACTGCAACAGCTACCTCACATAGAAAGAATAGATATCAGTATACTGATACCGACTGCACGGCTTTTAGTTAGGAAAAAAGGCGAGAGACTGGAACGGTGGCAGCGAGTCGACAACGCAGTATACTGAAAACTCAGCATCAAAGAGAATCATCAAGCATTCGGTCCTTTAGATGTCGAGGACTGCATTTTATTAAAGATAGCACAGAGCAACTTAGAGCTAGAGAAGGATGCTATGAGTGTGAAAAATTTGGGCACATTGCCAGATGTTGTTCTCAGGCTCAGGAAGACGGACAAGAGGGGCTTCTGCACCAGTAGCTTCCCCGGCAACATAATGAAGGCACAGTAATGACCTCTTTAAATGATATAAGTAGCAATAAATGAAACTGTAATGATGGTGCTTGTCAATACTGGTTATACCACTACTTTACTTAACTCTAAGCTTGTGAGTGGGTGTGGTAGGAGTAGTATTGTGAAAACGGTGATGGAAGGTACGTAAAATGTAAGGGAACCCGACAAGTGGAGATAAAATTATGCGGAGTACTAGTGAAACAGGAAATTAAATGTAATAGATCACATGATCCACGAGATTAATGTCATACGTTGAATTGATGTAATTAATGCGATGGGAGGTGTGATTATAAACACAACTGAGGTGAAATTTGGCGACGTATATTTCGCCGTACTTGCCAATCAGCCAACTATTTGCAAAATCGAACACACAGATTTTGATCAGATTTTCAGAGAAAGAAATGAACAGTGAAATAGAAATAGATGGGAGAGCTTCAAGTGTTGCAGAACTAAGTAAACTATTACAAGAACCTCCTGAAATGTTAGAATATCTCGGAGTTTGTTAAGGAGGTGGAATGATGGAATGCGGACGGTATTCTTATACCATACAAGATTGAAGGAAAAAGTGTTTACCGTTGATGGTAGTGTTCCACGCCACAAAATTAAGGTCAAGCCAGTGTTAGACTTTCGGGAATTGAATCGTTTTGTTACATGTCATACGGGGAGCGATATTATGGATGTGTGTGATGAAAATATTAGAAAATGAAGGCAGTTGGCAGGACTTACTGCGATTGTGGACCTTAAGTCTGCTTTCCTGCAGCTTCATGTTTCACGGAACTCTGGCAGTACCAGCTAGTATGTTATAAAGGAAGAACGTACTGTCTGATACGGTAAGGATTTGGGCTTAACGTTGCACGAAATATTATTTCTGCTACTCTAAATACTGTGTTAATGAAAGTAAATAAGATAAAAGATTTGTAAATTAATGGCATAATCGTGAGTGTGACAAAGGTATCGACAGACGAAGTATTGGAACTTAAGAAATTTGGGCTAACAGCAAAGTCGCCAGAATACTTGTACGGTAGAGCAGCGCAGAATCTTAAGCTGGTAACAGGAATGAAAGGCAAAGAAGTCCCAGCGATGACGGAGGAAATGCGTAGACGTCAGTTGTCCTACATTAGCGGCAAATTGTGTGTGGGGGGCATATCCAGTTGCTGCGTGATTGCGACTGGTGTGCATTTATGTAAAAATCAGAGCAAGTGGAGTAGACAGGGAGGGCAGTGTTGATGGCAAAACTATCAAAGTAATGCCGAAGATTCTTGCTGATGTAGAAAAATAGAACCCTGAGTTTAGCACATACCTGAACTACAAATAGGAGTGGTGTGATGCAAGCAGTATTACAACAGGCGTAGTACTCGATACTGGTAGTTTGGTGGCGAAAAATGCAGCAGTGTTGAGAAAATAGGATGATTTTAGTCACAGTAACGTGGTTGAATTAGATGCTGTTCTGAAAGGCATCCCAATAGCTATCACATGGGGATTGAGTGACATCGAGATAAAAACTGATTCAGCAATGGTACTGAGTTGGTTGAACTCTACAGTGGATGAGAGCGGAAGAATATGCATCAAGGGTGTTGCTAAAATGATTGTGAAGCTGAGATTGGCAATACTTTGAGAGTTAATATACAACTTTGGACTGAACATAAAGGCAGTGCTTTTGCCTTCGGTAGAAACGAATCAGATACGCTAACACGAGTAAACAAACAGTTGTAAGTTGAGAAATAAGTTCCGGTATGCTGTCTAGGAACCGGAGAACTCGACGAATTGCATAGCATGCACCACATGGGAGTAGATAGAACATTATGTTAGGTGTGGAAAGTTGATCCACTTATAACACGAGAGGAATCCTAGAAGGTGGTCAGAAACTGCGTTCGATGTCAATTAATTGACCTTGCCTCGAATATACATGATCCTGGTTAAATTTGGACTGAAAACAATTGGACAAGATTAGCTATAGATATAACACACTATTGTGAAGGCGCATACTTGTCAATGATTGACTGTGAACCTGGGAGACTAGAATATGGAGGGAGTTATATGCGGAGACGACGGCTGATGTTACAAATGAATTGGAGGAGGTGATGCTTGAACGGGTCCAGTAATGGAGGTGATAATAGACAATCGCACCGTTTTTCGCTCAAAACTTCTCGATACGATAATAACAAGATGGAAGATCAGAAGATATTACACGGCAACCTATAGTCCCGGAGGAAAATGGAATAGTGAAGCCACATAATCGGACAGTTCAAGCTGAGAAAGGATGGATATCACCTGAAGACTCGCATTCTGGTACAACATGGCCCCCAAATTTAGGCAATGAGAGAAGATAGTGCCACATAGATCAATTTTTAATTATGAATGGAGGTACCTAAAAGATGCATCCCCCGGAATCGAAGAGCGAGGGTCAACCAGAATCCAAATAGAAGTAGAGGTTTTGTGTACGACGCAATGGGAAAACGAGTAATTACTGGAGTTTGATCCTCTAACAACTTGAGCGTCAATTTGATGCCGCGGCATATTTTAAATAAGTAATGCGCGTGGTCTATGTAAACGATGTAGATGTAAGCGCCGACCACGAGGGCAATGAAAGTGAGGCGGTCGCAATGCAAAGACCGCGGGGAAAACCTAATGTACCGATTTGGGCACAAGATTATGTTATTATGTGATGTAAAATGATGTAAAATAATCTTTGATGATAATGAGGGCGTGTGGTTTAAGATACTGTGATGATTTGCTTTTATAGAAAATATCTGTGAATTAAGTTCTCTTCGATTCATAGATTCGTTGTTTTGAGTCTATGGACATAGATAGCTCTGACTGGTAGTCCATTTGCATAGGTGGTTGGTTTTAGTTGTAAATTGATTTATCTCACCTTTGCAGATTGGATGTTTAGTGTCTCTGGACATAAATGTCGCTGGTTGGTAGACAATTAGCATATGTAGTGAGTTTATTAGTATAGAAAACTAATCCTTTGACACAGAAGAGTTCAGGTGATTTCTCGGCCACAAACAGTGCACAGTAAGCAGTAAAAAGTGAGAGGTTGACAGTGAACAGTGAAATTTTCGATTTTTAGTGGCGATGACACCGAAAGAAAAATAATTTAATACCATTATCGGAGTACACTTTGCACTCTTGAGATCGTAACTATATAATCTCTCCGAAGATGATGGATGCCGAAAAAAGTATTCCTTGTAATTAGAAATCACCGTCTCGACGTGGAGAAACAGGTTATGAGAGGTACTTACTGGCGAGTTATCATACTGTTCTCATATTACGTCTGAATGCAATATTATGAATAGAGACTCAATTGATCTAAATTTTCTATTCATTTTATGTTTGAGGTTAATTAAAGTTAGACTTTGTGCCAAATTAACGCTAAACTCCACACTTAAACAAATTGAACGAAAGTAGCAAATATAGGGAAGTCAGAAAATATTAATTTTAGTTTCAAAGGTAATTGTCCAAAAAATTAAGTAAATTATGTTCAACGCTGAAGAAAACTGAAAATGCTTAGCTGAATATTGAATCAAACATTTGAAAATATGTATTTTCTGTTCTGAGAAAATGGGTGGGAATTCACTTGGTCAGTGTAACAATAACACAACTGATTTATTTTAATGTAAGTCCAACTTCGTTTGTTAGTAGTAGTTATAAAGGGAAAGCCAGCAGAGCATAACACGACGACGTTAGCATTGCTTAGTGTCTCGTATAAAATGGATAAATCCTAATTATGTTCTTCTTTTGCCTCTAAATATGTTCTCCTATGATAAAACAAGTTTCTTTTTTTTCTTTGCATTCAATAATTTCATGTTCACACACATGCTGATGGTCAATCTGGATATTATTCGTGAGTGCATGTATTGAGTTCTGCTTGTCGATGACAACGTAAACAACACAACATATATTTATGAAATAAAAATACTCCCTTTATTCGTACGAACGTGATTAGTGTTGTATACATTTAACGATTTCATCGGTATATGCTTTCAAAGTAGGGCCGGATAAACAAAGCAGGAAGTGTTATCGTAACAAAACTGTAAAACATTTTAAAACATGTTTTACTGATGTCATAACCTTGAATCTATCTTCTGACGTCTTTTACCTATAACACTCTGATGCTTATTTCATGGAAAGACCACGTGGAATGATAGCAATGTTTTGCTAATATTTTACTCATTCGGAAATTAACTAATCATTTTATAATGAAGATTGGTAAAAAAATGTCCAACTCGAAGCCATATGACATTTATGTCAACCTAGTCTGAAACAGGATAATTCACTATTTGTATGGCAGACAGCCATAATCTAGTATGGCTACTACATATAATGGAATATAATTTAACCTTTTCATTGCTAATAAGACGTGACGGGATAAATCAAAATTATTTACTGCCGCTTAAAATATTGAGGTAAACTTGTGTTAATATTTAAAACTGTGTGTTTGCATTTTTGTAGGCAATTATAGTTTATCAAGTGTTACCCTTGCGTGTTGTTGGGACACTGGGAAATATAGATTCCTTCGCTGTTAAAAGGGCATCGGTCTAAGAGAAATAACGATAATGTTACACATTAGATTTTAATAAAAACCCTGACCTCATATCTGCTTGTCTCTGGATAAATTTGTGTTTTGGGTTCGGATAATTGCATTGAATGCAAGCACTTCACGGTTATACATTACGATGGACATTGTTGATACACCTTCTCACAACTACATGACGGAATTTGCAAACTACTTTCTAACTCGTCTAAGAAATCTATACTATCAAAACTCTGTTTCGTTGTTATATTGTTACCGTGAACACCTTTCTTTAATGCATGAATAATTAAGTTCATGAGAAGAAGTTTCAATGATAATAGAAATGGTAAGAAGAATAGTGTTTAAAATAATTAATATATAGAAAATTCACGAAAACGAGATAAAGGAGAGAGAGAGAGAAGGAAGAGAGAGAGAGTGAAGTAGAAAGGAGAGAAAAAGAAGATAGATGGAAAGAGTGAACACAAATATAGTCTACCATAACCGCCCGAGAAAGAAAAAACTCTATTATGACAACACAATATAAACCTACGTTTAAACACGGCTAGTTATATGTTTCACTAAGTAAAGCGAAATTAAAATATATTCTGATAAAAAAACCTGTGTTCTTGTGACTTGTGCAATGCTTGTTAGTTGTAAAGAATTTATCCGTTTAATTAGTTTGTAATTTCCTGATATTCCGTAAAATTGGCTTTATTTTACAATCTTTATTCATATAATCTAGATATGTGTATATGTTTCTATATTTCTATGTATAGAATTAACTAACCGATCATTATAAATTATGAAACACAGCTGTTATACTAATACATTCAGGTTACATTAACTTTCATTCAGTTTTATGCAAAATGGGAATCCCTTCGTTAAAATAAAAATAAAAGTAGGGCAGTGGCTATAAGGCAGGTTAATAATTAAACCCTAAATTTCAGTTCTTTGGATTGTTCTAGACGAGGTTAAGTTGTATTATATAGACAATTCTACCTATTTTAAAATTCAAATATTTCAGATTTGCAATAAATTTGATCCATGGTTCTTAGACACCAATTAAGAAAATTCCCTTAATTTAAATTTCTTTTGAAAAAATCTTAAATTGAAAGTCTAAATGTTCGACATTTACCCGGATCAACCCATGTAATGGATTTTGATCACATTTAGACTTTTGATATAAAGATTCTTGTAGCATTATGTCTTGATATAAATTGTCGCACGGGAATATAAAATTAAGGAAAACGGGAATTTATTTTACCAGTACTGGGGTATTATTCTTGTTTATATATAAGATTATATTACTCTAATGTTGGCGGTTTGTAAACAAGTAAATACAACATCAAATTATTGCTAGTATGCACCCAACCAAGGGTGGGTATTTTCTTTCGAGTAGATGCACCAAAACATTGCCATTCTTCAAACTCGTCGTTTCAAATATATGCGGTGAGAAATGAAACTTTAGCTGGCAGAAATCGACGACTGACCGATGGAGCCTTTTATGAGGATTCGAGTACTTCTCTAAAAAAACAATTGTAAAAAATGTTCCACAAAGGGACATCGCCATTTATGCTCACTGATTACACAGATCATTTCACGGTAGCAAAATCAGAACAATCAGAATTTTATTGACCTTAAGATAAACAGGTGACATTTGAAATTTAAATCTAAAAAAACAGATTTTGAATGTCAGTTATGTAATTCCAATTATCGGTTGTTGTTTTTTAAATTTTGATATACACTTTGATATTTCCTGTAATCGTAATTTCCGTGTAGAACGCGGAGAATTCAGTCGCTTTATAAAAATATATAAACAAAATATATATGGATACTCTCTCTCTCCCTCTCTCTATCTCTGTCTGTTTTCCTCTCCCAACACTTTGTTTCCAAAATACAATTTCAGTGTCGACGATCGTTTCAGGTGAAGGTAGCTCGAATCAATCAAAACAGACTTTTCCTTTATAGAACGGAGGACTGAGCGAAATATTAAAATCATATTACCACTTAAAATTTACAGGCTTTTATTTTTCTTCTATAATACTATAATTTTTTCATTTTAAATATGAAAAAATACATCACTTGTTCTGAAGAAAACATAACATACACACACACACATATATATATATATATATATATATATATATATATATATATATATATATATAATACATATTGTATTGATACAAACATTTATAGTAACATATGTGCATACATATTTCAGCTGTGTTTCCCACTTAAACGTGTCTTCAACCTCGCCTCAGTATAATTATACTTGTGTTAGGTCAAATGTTTTGACGGTTAGGAAATTATTTTTATCACAAACTGACCTATATATATATATATATATATATATATATATATATATATATATACACTTCATTCATATACAAACATTTATAAAAATCGTATACACGCATATATATATATATATATATATATATATACATATATGTATATAAATCTACATCTAAACACACCTATCTCCGTAGACGCAATGATCAAACTCCAATACGAATACAAACTGCATGTATTCATATTTACACGTATATAAACAGAGCATCACATGAGTACGTTAGCCTAGAATTATGTTATTAAGTAAAACCAGCGACTTTATACACCCCTATTTGTACAATATAATATATATATATATATATATATATATATATATATATATATATATATATATATATACGTTTATACTGGTCAATATGTACATACTTATATCGAACAATGCATCTCTAACTTACCATATTCCTATACATACATTTATATATATATATATATATAACTACATATATATCACCACATATGCCATACACCCACACACACATTTATCCTCTCCCGCAAGAGTCTACATTTCCTTAACTTCCTCACATATACATGCTGTACTTACAAAATACACACCGTATTTACTAAATACAGGGGCTATGAACTAACGAATACATCTACCGGTATTAATCTTGTAAACTTATTTATATACACGCTCATACATGTTATTCTACTTTTCTACTTCAACGTGTGCTATTATTCGATTATCTTATTGCTATATTGTTCAGCCTATATGAATAAAATGATAATATTCTCTGTCTCAGTATAACACATTGCACATCTTATCTAATAATCCTTATTAAATTTGTTTACATTCTGACCGGCACTAGAATTAATTCAGGGAACAAACACAAATTAAACATTACGAAGGCAAAACACAGAACAAAATATCACCCATATGTAAGCGTACTATATAATTACTTAGTATAGGGTAAATAAACAGAATCTATCATTAAATAAACTGAAATACAGTTTCAATATGCCCATAAATGTTTACTATAACATAGGACACAAGGACAAATAAAGAAACAAATAAGAAACAATATCAAGAAAAAAAGATAACATTAAAACGTACACTAAGGTGAGGTATAGTAACATAAAATAACATAAAATAACATAAAATATCAATAGTAATACAAAATAAAAATAAAACAAAAAGGTAGTACACTAATAAATTGGGAGAAACGTAAGATCAGCTATTATTATACAGCGATGTTTGTAATTCAAAATCTGCTCAGTGTATGCTTCTTGAAATGGCTGCAATTCAGAGCAGTGTCTTGTCTAACATTAAGTAATTTCTTTGTCTTTAAACCTTATTATTTCTAGTTACTCCCTAAGGCATAAAAAACATGGTTACTTAAGTGATTATAAGGTCCTGGTTTTCCTGATAATATTACATCTAATTATTGTTTTTTTTTTCATCCTCGATTTATCTCTAGAAATCTCGGAACGGTGAAAACAAAGAAACCTTTATAAACACAGCAGACAAGAATACAGAAACCTAATGAACAAGAACTTGACCAAGAACTACCGAAATACAAACAAAACTAGATGTTATCAACATAGCAAGTAAAAGTATTACCAATTAGTTACAAATTAGCGAAATGATAGGACAATTAAAGAAACGAGTATACATTTACTTAAAGTTCACAAATAAAGCTTTAACAAAACAATAATAACTAGCCTTACTTGACAAGAGATTGGGAGGATAAGCAAAATAATTCTGGAAAGGATTAATTCGAAAATCAAGGATAAATATACGTTAAACAAATGTATTATCACTATGGATGCGATAAAATCGTTTTCAGAGATCAATCGCAAAGGTAGATGGGTTTTTATTTACTTCGACATCATGAAATACTACCCATCTATTACGCACAAGCAATTAGATTTGCTAAAGACTCCACAGATATCTCAAAAAAGATATCAATATTATAAAATGTTGTACAACGGTTTTGATTAGAAAAGCGAAGAAGGGACAACAAAAATGAGGCAAAACGGATGTTTTGATGTGTCTATGGGCTCGTTGACTCTACATAGGATATCCTCCAGTAAGGTTAATGTATGTTAAGAAAATTTACCACACATACTAATATAGACGTAAAAGATATAGGATTATATAGGGATGTGCATCTAATAGTAGTTAGAGATTCTACTAGTGCTAAATGCGACAAGATTTAAAAGATAATTCACAAGGAAATGCATACACTATTAGTAAACGTTGAAATTACTGACAACACGAAACATGTTGACTTCTTTGATGTCACATTTAATCCAACAACTAACAAATATTAACATTTCATGAAGGAAACCTCCAACCCCATATACGTGCATCAACAATCAAACAACTTCCATAATTTAACACATACTGTAATTCGATACTAAGCTTGACCGGTGAATTATAAACACATCCCATAAAAAAAAACTACGTACCAACAAATTTTCCGATCTCATTTAAATTCCACGTTTTGGTTTGAAAAAGTTGACTATCTATAGCAAAAGTTCAACTGAAACATGTATGCACATATATTACAAATAATATTAGGATAGATAAAATGTATACTATATATCTATATGTGTATATGTATATATATATATATATACATATATATATATATATATATATATATGTGTGTATGTACGCGTAGTCGTGTGATTGTATATGGGATTGTATGTGTATATTGATGAGTGGATGTGTGTATATATATATGTATGTCAGAAGATTTATATGTATATATATATATATATATATATATATATATATATATGTATGCATATGCATGTATACGGGTTTGCACATATGTGAGTATTCGAATTATGTTTATATACAGGTAAGTTTGGGAAAGAACTAATTGGCTGTCTGTTAAGCTGTTTGGCATAATACCAGTATGGTTATACTGAGGCAACGTTGAAGATACTCTCACATGTATTACAAAATGTATAAAATATTAGAAAAGGGGTAATGTAAACATAATAGATAAACATAATTGATTAAACTAAAAGAAAGTGAAAAGCGCGAATGTGCAATTAGATATGTCTATTGCCCGTTTAGTTATGCATTCATCAACTTTGCAGCGGTGTAATACACAATATAAAGCAGTTTTTATATTTCTCACTTAATTTTCAACAAATGGTCTGAGGAAGTTGGCTCTCGAAAACGGACGAAGCGGAAACATGTATAAACATATGTAACAAAAAATGTTCATACGGATAACAGAAATTATACAGGGTGGGCAAAAATAAGGGTCCTATTTTTAAAAATTCATAACTTTTTTATTTATTGATTTTTTTTAAATTTTTTTTTAGAATAAGTAAAGGACCCCTTCCGAAGCAAGCATGAGCCGTATTAGCCCTAAGGAACGTACCCTCATTTAGAAAACATTATTTTTGCTTAAAAAACTCAAAACACTGTAAAAAACAATACTTTAGTTTTTGTAAGTTTTAAGAAGTGTTTTTCGGCTAAAATTTGTTTTGTTTATTTCAAAAAATCTCGGAAGGGTCAGTCTACACACACATAAAGTTTGGTAAGTTTAACTTTTATTTTGTGGAAGTTATTCAAATTCAAGTTATTCAAATTTAAAGATAGGACCCTTATTTTGGCCCACCCTGTACTAATAACATCTCTACTTGTATTTAACACTTTTTTATGAATACTGTAAAGCTATGTATCAATATATATGAAACAAATATTATATTATAATTACGTGACAGGTGACGATTTATAAATAAGTTTAAAGCCTAACACTGATGAACTAAATAATTGATTGATGGTAAAATTGACGTAACAGAGATGCACTTATATTTATATAAAATCACTGCCATAGAATATACATTTACGATATTTAAACGCATGTGAGTTAATGCTGTTACATTGTTATATGCATAAATGCCTAAATAATAATAAAAAGTATAAATTAAAATAAATGTGTCAGATGTCGAAGCCGAGATAAATGCATGAATCTTTAGTGTTTCAGACAGAGGTACAATGCCCGGCGTTTACAGAAATATATAGTAGCAGGGTCACACTGCGTTGCCCGGGTTTCGCGATGCGATAACACACAACACATACACACTGTACAATATCGTTCACATTTTATAAAAGTACTATCTATTCTTGCATTTCGTTATGTATTGCTCTCACCGCGAACACTCTTATTATGTAACGCAGGGTATCGAAAATATGTGTTTGTGAATGTTTAAAGTCTATAATACAGTATATTTTCTGTAGGTCGTAATTTCGATATTTTGACAGGTTGCTGTAAGTTATATACAATGTATAGCACTGTAACAATAGCTTTTAGCGGTCAAATAATTCTTAAGCGGCGTAATTTCATCTCTTTGTTAGTATTAAACATCAATCAAACACAGCTAAATAATACTCCCTTCTATTTCTACTATCTACTCAAAAAATGTCATGAAAAATCTAACCAGTTATATTTAACACTATGTATAGATCTATTTTAAATTCGTCGTTCTCCACCCTTCCCCAGCGTTGCTTGAAAATAG
>OY744527.1:100798209-100893209 GCA_963556195.1 Sepiola atlantica
ATATATATATATATATATATATATATATATATATATATATGAATGGATCTAGATATCTGATGAGAGCGGGCCACCGCTTGAAACGCGTTATATAAAATTATAAAATTATAAAATAACGAAATAATAAATAAATATTGAAAAAAAACTTTTTACAAATGTTAGTAGCCTTACTCCTTAACATATATACTTTTCTCTCACTGGAACTAATACTGCACTACCCTGATCTCTCTCTCTCTCTCTCTTTCTCTCTCTCTCTCTCTCTCTCTATATATATATATATATATATATATACATATATATACATATATATATTATCTGTTATCAATAATTGACAATCATTGAGCTGAATCTTTTAAGGAGACTACAAAGTAAAAGGAACTGATAGTATATTCTAATACATATATTGTCATTAATAATTATATATATATATATATATATATATATATATATATATATATATATATATATATGTGTGTTTATAAATGTGTATGTTAATAGATATATGTATATATTTGTAAATTAACGGATACATATATATATATATATATATATATATATATGTATATGTATTATATGTATACTAATGTATATAAATATATATATATATACATATATATATGTATATATATATATATATATATATATATATATATATATATATATATATGTATATTAGATATAATAAAAAAAAAATTACCTGTATGTAGAATTCGATTATTTACTTTAAAAAGGCTCAATAGGTAATTAGAGCTTAGTAGTAGTATAAAATATACTCATGGTAAGTAAGTTACACACGCGCTACCCTGTCACATAGTGCCAGCCCATGGATATTAGGGTCAAGGTTTCGAGTCGAAAGACCAACGGAACAGTTCTATATAATAAAAAAAATAACTAACGGTGAAGTGCATGGAGAAAAATATGAAATAGTTTTAATCAAAGCTATCATTTGAAGTTTTTTTCTATCGAAAATGTAACACTTTTGGAGACTTTTTATGTTCTCTCTGATTAATAGGATTCCTGGCTCTTTTATTTCTAGGGTTGTGACTGTGGCCGTATTGATTTGGCCTTTTGATCTTTACTATTGTTAATGCGGTCCAGAGTTCGAATGATGCGACAAGTCGAACTGTACTATTGTATATTCCCACTCAGAAGATTATTGGTGAATATGAAACATATATGTGAATTAATATATGAAATATAATATATATTTAGAAACATAGTAATAATAATATATATTTGTTTATTTTCTATAGCTGATTCTTCTTCTTTAACACCATTGTAGAAGAAGAGCGATTTACGCATAAGGTGAGCGTTTGTTTCTGTCATATCACTCTTTCTTTCTCTCTCTCTTGCTCTCTCTCTCTCTCTCTCTCTCTATATATATATATATATAGTTATTTATATATATATATATTTATATATATATATATATATATATATATATATATATATATATATATATATATATATATAATTGTATTTTTTTGTTGCTCTGATCTATTACACTTAATTTTATTTTACTTATTCATAAAACGTCGTTTCTATTAAACTAATGGTAAAAAGTAAGCCCGTACTCATGATACATTTTTTCGAAAGTAGACAAAAAATTTCATCGCGAATACAAATGATGCCAGTTGCTGTAAAAGTTGATATCGTCAGGGACACTCTCAAATTATTCAACAGTTCTAACATATATTTACAAGAATACGTTTAAGGTTGTTCCATCGTAGCAAAAGTATGTATTTGAATCATATAATTTAGATGTATCTTCTCCAAACATTGATTTAAACTCACCCATTTCTGATTTTCATAACATCTACGGATAAACTAAGGTATTTTCATTAACGTAGTGAAAAAATATTCTAATTTGTATGAAAATAATAATTTAATGTCGGGTTGTTTTTTTTCAGTTTATAAAATGTATTTCGAAAACAAAAACATCCGTTACATCTGTACGAAATACTTTCGCTTGTTCTCCTGTAACATTTCATACCGACTTTTTCCAAAACACAATCATTATATTTAACATATTCTTGACGAACAGAAATGTGCTTATGTGTTTAATCTTCATAGTATTCTTGCGACCAGGAATCAGGAAACTCTGGAAAGGTATTTAGAACACACTCTATGTTTCTGAATAATACTTCCCCCGCAGGAGATGCTTGAATAAGGTGTTATATGTTGGGTATATGTCCGAGGATAACGTATGCTATAATTGTATTTCATAGCCAATATATTGAGCTTCGGTAAAGTAATATGTGAGACGGGTTCTATTAGGAAACGGAATATTCGATATTTTTCATATTTGTTTTACATAGGTTTTTAACTAAACACTTGAGCTAAGTATCGCATGGCATTTTGTAGATAATATTAACTGCAATTTTTCTTCTCATATAATTATCATTACTGCTATTATATTTCCTCTATATGGACGTGTGCTTGAAAAATTCCTGCCCCAAGAAAGACAAATGCAAGTTATTTAATATAACAGCGAAATTAGAGATAATCGCAAAATTTGAAAAAAGAAAGCAATTTAATTCCATGATGAATTGTGGTGATGTAGAGGGTTGTATAACTGCAGAAGATAACGAGGTGTTGCAATTTACCATAATTGTAGAATGTATTCTACAGAATGATGCAAGAAGAAGAAAAAATTGATTAAAAAAGCTGGAGCATCTAAGAGGTGTAAGACGGAAACAATTCATTTTTTGTGTTTACAATACTATTGCAGAAATTGATAGTTCAAATTATTAAACTTTAATTAGTACTTAGCATTTGCATGATAGATAATGGGATTTATAATTATTCTGCATGTAAAAGATTAAAGGAAATAAAAAAAAATGAATCATATAAATCCTAAATAAGGCTCTTGGACAGAGTAACCTGGGAGATATATAAAGTAATGGAATTTTAAAAGTAATTATATTTTATTACAAATTTTGTTTTAAATATCCTGAAATTATGCACGTACTTATAATTAAAGATTCATTATTGTCATTTTTCTTGAATTAAAATATTTGAATAACACACATTCTTACAAAACGGTTTCGGCATTGAGTTTTCGAATTCTTCCGTTATGGCTAATTTAATATAAAATGTTGACACCATACGAGTAAAGTCGGTGCGATTTCCGGACAGACTTTGGTTATTGAACTAATAACAAGTGATTCTGTTGTGATCAATTTCCTCGTTATAATTAGAATGTCTTTTGCGTAAATATTTTGCTGTAGAGTGTTTCCTTCTATTATTGCTATTAATAAAGCGAGTTAATAAATATGTCGAAAAAAGTGTTTGATCTTACAAAGCAGAATGAGTAACAGCATAATTATTAGATTCATGACTTTGCTTAGAGGAGTCAAGGTAGGATAGATCGAATGCGTCACAAGTAATATATATATATATATATATATATATATATATATATATATATATATATATAGTTCGAAGAGTATAGATTCAAGCGACACATCAATCCAAATATATAGATATAAAAATAAAGTTATCTAAATTGCTATGATACAAATAAATGCTGCAGGTGAAAATTAGCTCAATGATTATGGGTATAAATAGGAGAGAATTCATATATTATGATCTAGTAAAATACATAATTTACAAAATAATCCATATTTTGTGATCATGCTACAAAAATTCAACATCAACTCATATTATTGTGTGTTTCAGAGATGTTTATTTTCCATAATAACATCTTCTGCACTAACATTCTTTATCATTTTTTCAAGCAACACAAGTAAGAGAATTGTTAAATGATAAGAAAGGCATAGAACAAAAAAAAACGTCATTTTTTATTTTTTATTTTTTTCCTTTACCTTCTAATTTTCATGGAATGCTGTAAAAATTGGATTAAAAAGTCAAATGTATATATATAAATATATATATATATATATATATATATATATATATATATATATATGTGTGTATCGAGGCAGCATTTTTTCTTTAAGACACGTATTATTAAAAATAACCGACAATTTTTGTCTGGCTATTTTAGTGTTGATCCCTTCAATTTTCCGGATTAAAATCTTAATCTCGGAAGGAAATTGGCTGATGAAACTGCCATAGTGTAAATGTTGGTCCAGAGTACTTTCTGACCCGTCTGGGTCCATCGTCAGTGGAATAATGACAAACAGGTAAAGACCTGGAGTGAGATTTATAATTAATTATGGCGGGAAAATTTAACTATGTTCATTAGGTATTATAAGCATTTAAGTATATTAGTGCTAGTGTTAAAATTAATCTTGTTAATAGCAGGTTTTTTTAGTTTTAATGAGTAGAGCTTCTAGTATGTGGAGTTTTTGAGTATTAGTATTATGTTCTAGGATTTTAGTATTGTCTACGAGAAGTTGTCGGATTTGAGAGCGGGGACAGGAATGTTCATTAGTAAGGTGTCTAGCTATAGCACTATTATCGGATAGATGCATGGTCAACCTCCTGGACAGAGTCGTGGTGGTCGAGCCAATATATACGTGTTCTTGTTGGTTGTCGGAGACACAGTCTCCCAAAGGACATTTAAACTCGTATACATATTTAAACTCGTACTCATATATATATATATATATATATTCTTACAAAATGGATACATCCTCCTAAGAAGATATATAGTGCAAAAAATTATAGCAGAAAAAATTAATCTTCCAACTCTTCTTCTTTCTCTACTTCGTTATCTTCTTCTTTCTCTTCTTCTTCCTCTTTCTCTTCTTCTTTCTCTTCTTTTTCTTTCTCTTCTTCTACTTCTTCTTCTTCTTCTTCTTTCTCTTCTTCTTTCTCTTCTTCTTTCTCTTCTTCTTTCCACGTCGTCCCTCGTAGACTACGCTCTCAGCCTTCTGCCGTCTTGCCTCCAGCGACCCGTTTTTATATCAAACTGGACTCTCGTCTCCGCGAGAGAACACGAGATTTCACGGGATTACCTGGCGATATTAAGCCTAGGACGCCATCTTGCCGCTCTTTGGGCGGTCCAGCCCTGCAGAGCGCGCATCGAGACCGTTTGCCAGGTAATCCCATGTTTTCACAATTTATAACACACTCCCCCCTGATCTCATTATCACAGAAAGAGCAGGGAGGCCGTGTCCTTTTTCTTCGAGTGCTTCTTCGGGGAGGGGGATTCGGGGCCTCATCGTCATCCGTGCTGTCTTCCGTGGCAGGAAGGTCAGCGAACCTGAGGCTGCGCATCGCAGCATCACTGTCCGGGCTTTCATCAGCAGTAGGAGGGTCAGTACATTCAAGGCTATCACTCTCAGTGTCGCTGCGCGATGAAGCCGTCATGAACCAGAATGATGGTTCGCTGGTCACGGATTCAATGTCATTATCCTCGTTAAATGGCAGCTGCGTTTGGAATACCGATCTTAAGTCTTTAATGTGACGGGGTACTCCATCAACTCGCACCGCCTGCGGGCTGATCACTTCAGTGACACGACCGGTTCCGTAACGAGTCGTGCACTGGCCTCGGGTTTTTTTAACTCAAACGACATCTCCTTTTTTCATTTTCTCCTGTGGAGGTTCTGGTTCGGGCAGTAAGCTGCTCTCCAAACCTCTCGCCCTGACATGGTATGTATGTAGCGCATTAACTGGCGCGGTGGAGGGTGAAGTATCGTCCTTAGGGGTGACGTTATACCAATAGACTGCTTCAGCCACCGTACACCCCTTCCGCGCTGCGATGGTCTTGATAGTCCTATGGTTGCGCTCAATAATTCCGTTCCCACTGGGCACATGGGCACACCGAAAACGCAGACGGACACCCCAGCCATCTACAAACTGTTTGAACGGTGCACTAACAAAAGCGGGGCCATTGTCGGTCAATATCTCAGAAGGAGGGCCACGCTCAAGGAACACACTTTCCAACTCATGGACAATGGCAGCCGTATCCTGCCGGCGAAGGGACCGCCACAATGCAAATCGGGACGGTCCGCAGTCAATAAGGGTCAAGAAATTCCCCCCGTTGTAGTGAGTTATGTCCATCGCAATCCTATCCCAGTTATACTTCACACCGAGTGTGCCCTTCTTCCACCGGACAGGTGCTGGGTCGATCGATTGGCAGGTGTTGCAACTTCTCACAACAGATTTCACAGCCCTCCGTGACACAGATGGGTCAACCAACCTGGCGAAGTAAAAGGTTCGGTTTACACCAGGGTGCCCGCTTTGGCAATGGACATCAGCGATACGCTCTGGGCTGAGTCTACGTCCCACCGCAGCACAATTTACAGGTGCTGGTTCGTTCACTTCTTTCTGCAGGTCCAGCCAACGGCGAGGCACTCTGGTCAATCGATCCGCTCGATTCAAACAGGACTGCACCAGTGTCATATCTATGACCAAGTTGTATTCATTGATGGTTTCGGTTAGGGTAGCAAGCCGCCTCCGGATTAACATTTCGGCCGATGCCTTCGTTGTCAGCCGTGCTTTTCCGTTCAAGGCATCGGTCATCCACCGATGCACACGCGTGGAATCCGTGATAACGTGGAGGACGCTAGCCTGCCACTGAAGCGCTAGATTGACTCCTTTCAGTGTAGCATCGAGTTCAGCTAGGTTTATGTGCTTAGCGTCATTCTCTGGCCGGAGCCAGCAGGCATCTTCTACTATACTTCCGTTGACTGCCAGAGCAACGCCAAGGGCAAGTGAGCTGGCGTCCACCCAAACTGTAAACTCACTCCCATCGACCCACCAGCTCCCTCGTACAGGGTCATCATTGGTCACTCTGGCCACAGCTTCCACCAGCATGCTTCGCAGGGAAGGATCACGCACCTCATCGTCCCATCCTGTTGACAAAGAAGTTGCCCGTCGCTTTATAGCCGCCACAGCCACTCGGAGCCACCCACACAAAGGGAAGTGACCCACCAGTTTTCCACACACGGAAAACGTGCTCCGACGTGTGATGGTAGATGGGATTTCCGGGATTTCACCGCCCCTTCCCCATTGGAGGCCATCTGCACTTCCGCTCACCTGCAGCCCGAGCACTTTCGCCCCATCCTGCAGCCGCTCCGGTTCCTTGCACGACAACCCGAAGTGCTCAAAGTGTTCTTTGACCGCCTGGGCAGACAGCAGGCTCTCATTGACAAAAATGTCGTCTATATAAGACGATGTCGCCTGTTGCACAGCTTTATCCTGACGCCGGATCGCCCGCATGATCGCCGTCATGATGCCCGGGGCTACATTCAAGCCGAACCCCAGCCTGGTCAAGCAATAGCGAGTTCCTTTGATTACCACCGTCTGGAATGGCCACAGCGATTTCTCAACACGTATTTGTAGGTAAGCTCTTCGCAAGTCCAGTATGGCCGCTTCCGCACCCTGCCGTCGCCACTCTCGCAGTTTATGAGCACAAACGTCAGCCCCCGAAGTGTACGGGTCAACGTGTTCATTGAGTTCCCGGTAATCAAGAACAGGTCGAACTTTCTGCTTGTTCTCTTGTCTGATAGCCATCAGGGGAATTAGCCCCCGCGGGGGCCCGAGCTCATCCTCTGGGTATGGAATTAACCAGCCGTTATCCAGCCACACTTGAAGTTCTGCCTCGTACTGCCCCCTAAACCATGCAGGAGGGGGATACTCTGTCAGCCGATTCCGCAAAGACACTGGTGGCTGGTCGCCTGCCCACTTCCAGGACGCTGTCCTGTGTTTGTGCCCTTGTCATATTCTGCGTGGAAATCGGGTTCGTCAAGAGTGATTGCTGCACACATTTGTTTGTCTGGTCGAGGGAATCTCACATCACCGACGCTGTTTACAGTAATTCCGCCTAGCTGTGTAATAGTGTCCATTCCAAGGAGAAGGTCATATCCGAGCAGCTCCCCATCGACCACCAACACCGTCACAGCCACCGGGGGGCCATTGTCAATGCTGATATGAACAACACTGGATCCACAACACACTAATGAGCCTTTGCCGACAGTCAGGACGGGGATCTGTCGTTTCTTCCATGTGGTGCAACATTCCTTTCGAAGGAGGGTTTGGGTACAGCCGGTGTCAACCAGCGCTGAACGTTTACACCCATCAACTTGAACTGTCACTGCAGGAAGCGCTTTGTTCAATGCCGCTTTGGGGAGGGTGCTAGCGCTGCGGCGTCCTCCCCTTGCCCGTTTCCCGGACAATTCCGTGCTATGTGGCCTGGCTTATTGCATTGGTAACACCGTATTACTTTTCGTGCTCCATAATTTGGGGTGCGCCTTGTGCCGCCTCTGCAGTCTCTGGAGAAGTGGTTGGGGCCACCACATGTATAGCATCGTAGGCCCTCTGCTGGCGAGTCCAAGGTGTCAACCGCTGCAGAGACCAGTTCTCGATCGTCCTTCAAGATGTTTCGTGCTCTCGCCAACAACTCCACCAATTCAATCTCTGTGAGTCTCAATGATGCTCGCAGCAGTCGGCTTGCATCGTCCGGAAGTCCAGACAAAAAGGCGCATGCCAATATGCGGTCACTCGCACCGCCGAAGGGAGCAGCAAGCTTTTTCAAGTCGGCCATGTAGACGTCCACTGTCTCCCCCGGCCCAAGCCGGCGTTCGGAAAATTGCCTCCAGGCAACAAAAGGATCTGCACCAAATGCCCCGTGCAGCGCCTGTGCAATCTGCTCCATGGTCGCATCATTACTGAGCTGCTGGTACACGGCGTAAGCCCCCTTAGTGAGTCTCAATGGGATGACCATAGCTGGGTCTTTAATTTTGCACAACCGGCAAACACGCTCGGCCTTCTCCAGCCATTCGACCACCGATGGACCAGCAGGAGAGCCGTCGAATTCCGGAATCAATCTGATGTCGAATTTTTCCATAACAATGCCGAAATAGCTTGTAGCAGAAAAAATTAATCTTCCAACTCTTCTTTCTCTACTTCGTTATCTTCTTCTTTCTCTTCTTCTTCCTCTTTCTCTTCTTCTTTCTCTTCTTCTTTCTCTTCTTCTTCTTTCTCTTCTTCTTCTTCTTCTTCTTTCTCTTCTTCTTTCTCTTCTTCTTTCTCTTCTTCTTTCTCTTCTTCTTTCCACGTCGTCCCTCGTAGACTACGCTCTCAGCCTTCTGCCGTCTTGCCTCCAGCGACCCGTTTTTATATCAAACTGGACTCTCGTCTCCGCGAGAGAACACGAGATTTCACGGGATTACCTGGCGATATTAAGCCTAGGACGCCATCTTGCCGCTCTTTGGGCGGTCCAGCCCTGCAGAGCGCGCATCGAGACCGTTTGCCAGGTAATCCCATGTTTTCACAATTTATAACACAGTTTATGAAAGTTCTATCAAATGGCATGTGTTAATAAATAATGGTTGAGTTTTTCTAGAAAAAATAATAATTGAAACACTCTAATTCTCAGCTTCAAAATATCTATAGATTTTTCAGAAAAGAACAAATAATACATATTTTTATATTGCAGAAGATAAATATTTATTCAATTATTATAAAAAATTACCGCACTTTATTTTTTTGTAGGAAATTAATACTTCTCCCTCGCCAAAAATAATATAAGGTTGGTAAACACACACACACACACCTCGATCTCATTTTACGTGAAATTTATATACTTTATATATATATATATATGTATATATATATACACTTTAAAAGCTAAAATATTTTTTTGTAATTACTTTTTTAATGATATCTTTTCAGTTAATTATTTTATATTTCCACGGGTAACGCAGGGATACGGTTCTACTAGTTTATTATATAATAAATGTGTGCCTTAACACCTTATTTATAATAATACAATTAAGTTATGGTATTGTAGATTGGGTAAATGTTTTATTTTTGGGTTGTTTTCTCATAAATGAACTTACACGTAAAATATAAACGGCTCGGTTTATATAAACAATTGAAATAGATTAGAAAATCTTTACATGCATTTGAGGTTAAATTATCTAACTTGGTGTTAGAGAATTCGTGTATTGTGATGTATCCAAGCCTGCATTTAATGACCGTTATTTTCGAATATCAAATAGCGTTGACCCTGATGGAAACCTTCGAAGATGGGGTGTCGGCTAAGATGCTTCGATGGTTTGGTCATTTTGCTAGGAGTAGTGGGATGGTAAATGCGAGCTACAGAAAAGACTTCTCAAACGCAAGATCAATAGGACGGCCATCAAGAAAAAAGGTCAGATAGCTTTAGAGAACAGTGCGGCGTTCTTCTTAAAACAGCTGAGAAATATGAATATGTTGAATACAGCGAATGGGGCGTTAAGTTCTTTGCGATTAAAGAAAGAATAAATACTTTTCGAATATCACTGGTTAAATATTAATCCCATGCTCACATAGTTATTTTTAACTTGAAATAATCTACTATTTAAATTATTAATTCTTTCAGAAGAAAGTTAAATATTATATTTCATGGAACTTTCATAAGCTTTCACTTTAAATAAGTAATACATTTTTTTTGAATATATAAATTTAACCTTTGAATCCAATTAGTATAGTCTTCACTAAAAATGGAAATAAAACGAAAAATAGAAAAAAGGTTTCTGGATTTAGGTTATTGATTAAGTTTCATGTGTTTCTAATCATTTAACAATTCCAGTTTTACTTTTGCCTATAACGGATTTATAAAATAATTTGTTGTGCTTTAGATGTGATCATGAATAAAAACTCTGAATATATGTACACAATAATATTTGTTCATACTGAATTTTTAGAGAATAATTATAACATACTTATTATGTATTAGATTTTGCATTTTGATGATTGTTATATATATATATATATATATATATATATATATATATATATATATAAGCATATTTAAGCATTTTAATGGTCAGGTTTGGTTGAATAAATTCCCGTTAATATTGTATTATCAAATATCATGAAGAATTAAACAATATAACAATATAACAATAACTTTAACCATTAAAATAATGGGATGTAATTATTTTAGAATTTCAAAAAGTTACAGTAAACAGAAAAGATATTACGTTTGAGGTCTAAATTCTGTCGTCATTTTTGTGCTGATACTATATAATATATGCGACGTATATCTTAAATATATGATAACAAATTAAATTGAAGATTCGCCCATAATTAAGTTAATCAAAAGATAAGAATTGCATGTCTCCCCGCTATCTACTCTGGTGTTTAATCTGATATATTTGCAATTCATCAGTTTTATTTTTGGATTAATCGTGTCTGCCGTTCTATCGATTGTAGACTTATAGATAATTGAAGTAATCAATAAGTATTTAATAAATAAAGTAATGTATACTAGCGGAGCCCGTGTAAATTACAGGAAATGATGTTTTCAATACGGGTTCTAATGTAACAAAGCACCCTCTATTTGTTAGTAAGTTACGCTTGCTTTATTATGAGCCACCCCCTTCTGGATAAGAGTGAAATAATTGTTTGAAATAGTAACTCGTGTACGATGGACACTGCGCATATCTACTAAAAAAGGTTGATATGCCATCCGTTCAAAAAAAAAAACAACAACAAAATAATACTGGCCGATACCCTACTTTTTAAGCAGTCTACGTAATTAAATAGAAAATGCTATTAAAAACGCCTACATAAAAACAAAATAGTTTTAAGTTTTAAGCAATACAAACAAATAGTTTTTAACCAGGTAATAAAAAAATGTATTATTTCTTCCCCTTCCCTCGAAATGTAGAACTAAAATCTTAGAGGTTGGTTGGGATCGAACTTTATAGTTCGATCCCAACCAGTCGGGCCGAAGTAAAAAATACCGCCTCGCTAACCATTACGCCAGAAAGACAGATATATAAAAGTCCTAAACGCAGGCTAGTTGAATGTTTTTCGAAATTTAGGTGCGGCACGCATGCGCAGAGCTTTTGCCGGAAGCGTGACACACGAACACACACGCTATCGTATTAATATATAGATAACGCAGCTATAAAACCGTGGGTTACATTTACGCAAAAACTAATAATAACAATGAAGACACAGACACTAATAATAGTAATAGAGTAATAGAAAGATTATTGATCATTATATAAAGTTAAATAATAAAAACACAGTATTCAATTCATAAATTTTAGCATCGAATATTGTCACTACAAGAAGCCTTTTGCATACACCATTAATGATAGTTACTTAAAACATAGTTTAAGCTACACCAAATACTCGTATGATAATAAAATACAAAATGAAACCGGCGAATACAAAAAAAATGTACAAAGGTTTAAAGATACAATAAGAATACACGATTATTGAAATCGTAATGAATCTGATAACAATAGACAATAACATATGAGAAATAGGCAATTGTAAAAAATGAGAACCCTCTTTTAAGAAATGAGTGTTTAATAAAAAGCATGATCTACCAAGCCGCAATTTATACTACTGAAAACCCAGGCAATGAAGTTCATAGTAGAAATCAGTTTAGATCTCCTTTCAAACTGTAATCAGAAAAATACGTTTAACACAAAGAATAAAGCTGTAGTACACGATTCTCTAAAATGCTGGGGAGCATTTATACGGCACAGGTTACCCAGTACTGAACTTGGACATTTTAAAATAGACTGTGGTATGTAGATTCTAAGATAATTCCTGTCTATGATGTGTGTGTGCGATATTAGTTATTTTCAATGCTAAACTTTTAGCAAACCGTAGAAGAGAAATAACCATCAATTAATAAAGTTTATATTTGGATAATTAATATAATACTAAGGAAGATAAGGTGACCCATTTCAAAATAAAACATCTAAATTCGCAGTAAAAGTTAAAATACTGGATTGGTTGTTAGAAAAAAATAGGGATAATGGGCACTGAAAATACAATAGTAGCGGTACTAGTAACGGCTTTACATATTATATTTAACCGATACGAAGCATATGAATAAATAGTAGACAATTAAAAAACAAAATTTAAATATTTTTTATCACACAGACTCCAATGAGAAGAGGCGACATCAAACATGATATGTCATGTGATTGTGCAAACTACGACGTCGAGATGGTTGAACTTTATTGGCTGTTAGATGTTAGTGTAAACATTATTTTTTTAACGTACTCATAAAATAATCTAAGTTTTACTAGAAACTAGTCTCACTTTTCTTATTGCAATAAATAAATAAAGAAAAGGATGTAACTTATTATATGCAATAAATATGAAAGGTGTAATATATATATATATATATATATATATATATATATATATATAATTCTCCACATATATACTGTTTCGCTGTATCACACCTCTTCAGTGCGGCTAGATCAGTTAGTGCCTGAAGCCGAGATTTAAACTTAACCGTCGGCGCCTCTAACCCTTCGCTAACATACGACACCGCTCATAGTTACATACACATCTTAATTTCCCTCAATTACGTGACAGCTTCCGTTGGTCGATTGGATATGGCGACTGCTTGCAAATTCTAGGCTGACTCTGTGAACCGGAATGACCTGGAATTCTTACTTTTCTGCACTGATGAGAGCAATAAGCTTGAAACGCTGTAGGTAATACTCTATAATTTATATATATATATATATATATATATATATATATATATATATATATATATATATATATATATATATATATATATTTATATTGGATCGGTTTTATTTAATAAGGCATATCAACATGCCAGCACAAATTTATAATTCCTGTAATTATACATTTTTAATAAGGTATGACGATTACATATGTTTAATAGGTGTTGTATTTAAATACAGTTCATTAACGATTATATTACTAAAAGTCACAGTCCAAAATTATAACTTTAAAACGTATATTCTTGTAGGATCATCGAAATTAAAACACGTTTAGTCTGATCCGTATTTAGTTTTCTGACCGTTTTTAAACAAAACCCTGTTGTAAGATTAACTTATTTTTATCTAATAGTCTATTTTTGTTATGCGTGCACTATTAAGTTACATAGCATTTCCGTTGATGGATGGGGGTGTTCAGGGGTAATAAGCCTGTATAACCGGTGTTTAACTTCATCTTCCCTAGAAACACGTGTAATACTTTTTGTTCCGAAATCTTAAAATAAAAAGAATGATATAATTTTTAATTTAATAATCTCTTTCAGACACTTTCTCTCGCAGTGGAAAACAGTGGCGGCTCGTATGTAGGAATGAAATAATACGTTTGTTGTGTTATTCTTTTTTTTTTTACGTGTACATTTATACAATCATTAAGTTTAATGTGAGTAGCCATCCTCAAATTCATGTATAAAAAATGTAAAAGCCATGCCTGGAGCTACGACATTAACACTTACACTTATTAGGTGTTTGCTGTCGTGCGCATGCGCGAGTAAGGCGAGCGGATCAAAAGAAACGGAGAACTGTCGCGCACAACAGCGATAAGTCTCAGTTAATAGACGAGCAGACAGGAGTCATTGTGTGCATGTTGAATTTTTAGGTAAGTTTTCTTCCTTTATTTTCGTAGTTTCACGTATTTATTTTGTTTAAAATACTTTTTGTTTCATATATAAACCGTAAATTTAATGCAATGTAGAAGTTCGAATTGTTTTCTTTGTAGACGTAAAATAGATGTGTTGATTATATAAAAACTTATTATTATTATTATTATTATAGATTCATAAGCTCAGCTCCTCCCTAAACAAAAATAAGATTCTACTTTTTTAGACGATTACGTGTGAACACACTGACAAATTTGGCGAGAAAAACAACAACGAAAAGGCAATTATTAAAGCATTTAGCGTGCAGGATCAGTTTCACATTTAAATTTAACGTAAAATGACCCTCCATTTCCGAGCTATTCTAACGTTTTTATTTGTCTACAGGTCGAACATAAAGTTGGATGTAAAAAATTCAATAGGCACCCCTAAAAATATACAATGGTCCAGAAATGAGGGCGATGTTGAGTTAAATGTATATACGAAACTGATCTTCCACTCTAAATTCTAAATTAATAGTTTGAGCTTTTTCTTTTTTCTTTCTGTCAAATAATTTAAAGTGTTCACTCGTAATCTCCTAAAAAAGTAGAATCCTATTTTGGCGGGGCAGTTTAGAGAGTTATTAATTACATGTAATCCTATTCACTTGTCTCTCGCCTCCATGGCAGAGTTAGACACAAGGTCAGTTTTAAATGTGGATAATCTAGCTCTTAAATAAGGGGAACTCTGGATTGGGACATACATACAACTTGCCTACGTCTAGAAAGATTTCTCATTCACTGACCGAGGACAAAAATGATAAAGTGTAGTAGCAGAACAGATGCTACACTTTAAATTATTTATTTGCTAAAAAATATAACATATCTTGACAAATTACGCACAATGCAATAAAAAGTGTGGGGATGTGGGGGTCGTTGATCATCATCTATCTCACACGATGTATTTTACTCTTGGCTAGCAACAGTTCAGTCACCACAATAACACATTTACTCTAGGGGTTATCCTATTTAAATTCTTTAAAACAATCACGTTATATATTAATAAATAGTTATGTTCGTAAATAAAAACCGTAAACAAATACAAACACGTTTTTCTTCATGTTTTGTTAACTAAAGGTTTTTTATATCTTTTCAAACAAATATCTTTAAATGTAAACATCATTATATTGCGTCTCTTCACCTTTTGCAAATAGTTACTTAAATCCATTAACGAAGAAATGTTTGCTTTTTTTTAATGAAAATAGAAATGTAATTAATTAATTATTAATTAAATATATTTTTATTTTTAATCCAGAAGAAATCTTTTCTAAAGGATGCCCGAAAACTTTCAATAAGTTGTTTGTTGCTAATACATTTATTCAGGGTGAGATATCCAATGAATGTCCTGAAAATCTGTACAAAAATATATTCTCCACCAAACCTTCAGCGTTTAGAAAAATATATCGAGTGGGTCAAATTATTCCGGACTCAATTATCTTAGGTCAAATTCTTCGGCGAAAATACCCGTATAAGATCGCTATACACCAATATAATTCTATCATACAAAATGGAATTGATTTATCTACAATTTTACCAATGTGTATTGCTTTTTATAACTGATTGGTGAGATACAAAAGAATGAGCATCTTTGATTTTTATAGATTTTGTTCCAGCGCAATATTATATCAAAGGAACCGACGTAAACTAATTGTTAATGTATTTTCTTAACATAACTTTAGTATATTTTATTTAAACCTCATGAATCAGTTTCGTCCTTTATAGGAAAAAGTTTATAAGAATATAAAACAAATATCTGACAAATTCCATAAAAATAAACTTAATTCTACGTCATTTAATTAACCCTTTCGATAAAGGTCTATAGTTGAACAGGTGATTACTGTTCATGCTGAGACTGCGTTCTTTCGGGCGCTTTCGTTGTTGGAATCGGGAATTTAGAACAGAATCGGTAATTGTATCCGAATCGGGAAAAATATTGGATCGTCCTATTACTAGTCTCCACGCTAATTGATATTCTACTGATAGACTACCTTTTACCTACCTTTCCAAACACAATTTCCATGAAAAGCAACGCTATGCAGATGCATTATTTTTTATAACTTTTATTCTACAGAAAATTTTACCATGGGTTCCTTGAGTACCCAAGAAATAAGTTCTGTAACTTGAATTTTCACCCCTGTCTGTCCATGAGAAAGTTGAAGTTAAGAAAAGATGCCGTTCAACACCTGGCATTTCAATATCCTAGCCAAGCATTAGTAAGAACAAAATATATACTCGTAGTTTTAATTCTGAATGGTACCAACAGAAAAGTTGACTTTACGACTGTGAAGTTAAAATGCAGCGTTCTCGTCCCCGTGTTTGGTGGTTGGAGGTGATGTAACGTTGAAAGAAATATGGTTTTAGAAGTATAAGCAAAATGGAAAATAGAACTGAAAAGCATGAGAAGTCAAAGAAGCACGTTAACAATGTGATCTCACTGTCAATTTTCGGAACCGTAGATATTAAAGAGAAACTTAGTGAGACATACAGACTTCAAATCAATCATCATAACATAAAGGTTAAGAAAAACCGTGAAATTTTATCCAAAATAATAAATTGTATTTTTATTATTGGAAACGTTAAAACTCCCTTACAAGGACATGATAGATAAGATTATTCAGTAAGTCCAGGTATATTTAGAGCATTTATAAAGTTTGCATTGAAATCAGATCCAGATTTAAAGAATAACATAGAAACAGTTTGGAATTTAAACGCGTTTTTAAGCCCATTCAGTATGACATACTTGCTTGCGTTCTACAGATATACTATGAGGAGATAAAAGCAGAAACTAGCAAAGCTTCTTTCGTAGATGCCATGGCTAATGACGCAACAGATCTGTCTGAACATACATTAATGGTAATTGTTCTACAGTACGTTTTAGATGGAGACATATTTCAACGCTTTTCGGGATTCTTTATTATAGAACATATAATTGCTGATGGCTAATCAAAACGTGTTAAGCATAATCCTACAAGAAAATGAGCCAACACTGATAGCTCAGACATTTGATGGTGCAAATCTCATGAAAGGCAAAAAAGCTTGAGTTCAAGCAAAGATGAAAGTAGTTTATAGTAATGCACATTTCATTTACTGTTATCAACTTAATTTAATAATGAGAAATGCAGCAAGCATTACACGAAATGCAAAAATATTTTTCTCTAACATTTTGACTATTCCAACTTTTTTTTCAAGATCACCACAACCTGTGTCAATTCTCAAGAAGCATATTTATGAAAGCATTCCACATCCATCCACTACAAACTGGAACTTCAACATACAGACCATAAACAGAGTTCATGAAACTGTTCAACCTTTAAAAACTACTTTACTAAAATTCAGTCAACGTCACATGTAGATCAACGTATTACAGAAGCAACAGAGATTCTTAAATAGTTGAATGATGATAATTTGATGTTTGGGTTCTGGCTTTTTTGCAGATTATTCCTCATGTTGAAATTATTTACAACCAAATGCAATCTCGAGACATTAGTCAATGAATACATCATAAATATCAAAACTGATATTTTAGAATAAAGAAACTCAAAATACTGTAAGAATCCTTCACAGACTCTCAAGACAAGCTGAAGAAGTGTGTGACTGTATATGTGTTGATATAATAGACACATATTCTTCCACTAAACATTTAGTAGCTGCTAAATTGTTCAACAAGAGACGCTTCGCTAGTGTTAAGAAAGAACTGCACACAGACGATATACTAGTGCCCATTGAGGCATACCCCATGATTGACAAAGAACAGCTTGAAACTGAGCTAGAAATAGTCTAAAGTAAGTTAAATATTCAGGAATATTGCAGATTTATCAAGCTCCTGAAATTTATTTAGGAAAAATGATTTACAATAATATTCTTAGTGAAGTAACAACACTGATAACACTCTTCTTGACAATTCCTATAACTAGATCAGAAGCAAAACGCTTCTTCTTAATCTTGAAAATATTTTTTTAAACTTTTAAGGAGCACTATAAGTTCGAAAAGAATAAATGCACTTGCTCTGCTGTCAATTGAAGAAAATCGTCAGCAGTCATTCAGCGGTCAATGAGAACATAATTACTCTTTTATCGCAAATTTAAACAAGAATGGTGTTTGCTTTCAAATGGATGTATAAAGTAAATAAAATATTTAGTCTTATTTAGGATTACATTACCTTTATGTATAATTTATATGTATGCATAAGTTTGTTATGTTTGTTTTCTTTTGACACACTATTAAAATAATGAGTAAACCCTCTCTGAAGCAGTACCCCCACTAATGAAAGCCACAATCCGCCACCCGTGGGCTGGTAAGAAATGTGGGGTAATTAAAAGTGTCACGAAATCAGAAAAAACACGTTTGAACCAGAAGAAATGTAAGCCCATGGAGACGAATAGTTAAACAAATAACAATGAGTAAACTAAAAAAAAAACCGTGGATCGAAAGGAAGAATTAAATAAAATGAAACTAAGTGGTTGCGGTAGAAAGAAAATGAAAAAATAAAAAACAAAAGAAAATTAAAAGACGTAGAGAAGAAAGATGAACTTCGGGATAAAAGAAATATGGCGATCGTTGAGATTACCCACTATCGTATTTTGTAAAATTATTTTCAAAATGTATAATTCAAGCTATGGTTCAAGAGATGCTCAAAACTCAAGTCTTTTTGGATTATTTCTCTTGAACAGTAAACTCACAAAACATTCGATGAGGTGTCGTAATTTTATATCGTGTATGTATTTATAGATTTTGCCTTAAGCAGGTTAACCTGATAGTTATTGCATCCAACCTTATTGCCCTATTATGTTCAGATAATATTTCATTAGATGTTGAGGCTCAACAAAACTATTCTCTCAGTCACGACATCATATTGGTATATTATAGCATGTGCGTTGTTTTTCAGTGTCTGTTGGAGAATGTTCTTATAGTGAATATGGTAGATTAGAGTGTTCTAACACCGTCTTAGGAAAGAGAAAAGAATAGATGTTTGTTGTGGGCAGTGTCGTGTTGGAATATTTTGTGTTGGTGTTATATGATGTTGATAGATTTTTCTTAGTGTAGAAAATGAAATCTTCATGGTAGTGTTATGTTATGCAAGAGGTGTTTCATGTGTTTTATCCATTAACTTGATATTCCGGGTTCTAAATATGTTTATCTTTAAAGTATTGACCAATTATCATGCTTTATTTCATGTAATAATTTTGTGTGAGTAGTGCTGGGTGTAATCATTATTGTTTCTGTGTTTTCCATATACTTTATATGATAGGGTGTATTTTAAGTGATGTGAATGTAAAAAAATGGTAAAGAGGTGTTATGTTCGGATTTGAACAGGGAAATTTATACTAAGTTCTATTTCATTGAGTATTTTTGCTATCGTATTTATTTCATGTATTTTGAGGGAGTAATATTAGAATATTATCGATATATCTCAAATAAATGATGTGTGTTTCTTAGATGCTATCTCAATAAAATCCTACAGAAACATGCTAATACATGGCTTATACACACACACACACACACACACACACACATATATATATATATATATATATATATATATATATATATATATATATATATATATAATATAATATGAATATATGCATACAGGTGTGAATTTCTGTCACGCATTGGTATGAGAAAGAATACGTGAGAAAAGGATGAACGGGGAAAATTATAAAAATGAAAAAAACACACAAGAGAAATAAGAGAGTAAGGAGAAGGGGTGAAAGATCATCGGTCAGCGCTAATATTTAAACGAGGATCAGATAACAAGTCATTCTTTCGAAGCTAATGAATGTTATATCATGAACAAAAATATATCAAAGCACGAATTACAAAATTACTATTAATTAATGAATTATTGTTTTCTTACCGGTAACTCTATTCGGTAGCTTTTTCTTCTTTTATTTAAATTATGCGAAACATTAACAAATTTTCGTGCATCTATTTTAGATAATGGCTAATTGTAATAGTATCTATTTATTAAAAAGTATCAAAAATATATTTTTAAAATAGAAAATATTAAGTATAACATTTAGCTGTTAGGCAAACCATGACAAGTTTGTAATTATTAGATAATAATGTAAAAAATTTGCAAAAAAATGTTCTTTTAAAAGCGTCAATTTTAGCAATTACGAAAAGAACCGCGGATTTAAACGAGCAAATATACCAATGCTGATCAAGGGATATGAACGAATCGAGCAAAATGATTGGTGGTCCTCTCTTCAATTTTATTTTCGTCTCTGTCAACGTTACTTACATCATGGCTGTTGTCGATTTCGAAGAGTGAATTGAGATCAGGTATTTTCCCTTGTGATACCGGTTTCTATTAGAAAAAAAGAAAGTGTACGAGGGGGAAAATATTTGCTGTCATAGAAATGGCAGATGAATTGATTCGTTTGTCGTAAAACAGTTCGGAGACATTGTTTGTGTTTCAGTGGAAGTGTGTCTGTTATGGAGTTGTCACTTCCTTACCCGGCAGAATTTCATATTCGCTCAAGTCGGAATTGGAAAGATATAAAATACATCATAACATAAAACCGACATCACAGACTGACGTTTTTTTGTATTATTTGATTGAAAAAAGAAAAACACCATCAGCGCAAAAGAATAAAGGAAAACTGATATATCTAAGATACGTCCATGCATTGCACACGCGATTTTTTTGACAGATAATCGAAAATGTTTTTTTCAAACTGAATTGTGACAGACGGACAAAACAACCATCTGTTTTTATAATTTTTCCTGGACGTACAAAACTTGAACAAATGACAAATTAAAAGTCAAATAAAACATAGCAAATCTACATAAAACATAAATACGAAAAGAAAAATTTAATCAAAGAAAAATTGTAAGAACATTTTTATGATGACCATCAGCTTTAATAATATACGTTGCATGTGTGTGTCTCTCTTTCTCTGTGTAATTTTTGCCATCATTTTCATTTTCTATATATAGTCATGCAAAAATTGACTGTTTCGCTGCCTCACTGTTATTCAACATTACTAGACAGTCAAGTGTCCCAAGGTTAGATTGAAACTTAACTGTTATTGGGATGGCCGGTGACTACCTGCTAAACAATCAGCACAATCAACGATAAAGGGAAATTGTGATGTTTACATAAACACTCTCGGCCACTAACTGATCTATTCGTTTATTTAGCTTGCGTTTTAACTTACAATAGTACTCGACTTAAGAAAAAGTGGAAGGCATATGTAGTCCCTCACAGAGAGAAAACATTCTTTAATATAGCTATTCAATGTAGCTAGATAGACAATTACTTCAATCTAAGAACAAAACTGAATCGCTTTCCCGACAGTCAGCGATTCTAACAGCATATATATATATATATATATATATATATATATATATATATATATATATATATATATTCAGTCAGTGTCGCATGATGTCGTAGGGGTTAGCATCGACGACTGTCAGCTCGACGGTTGCGTTTCGATCCCGGCTTGAGACACTAACTGGTCTAGCCGCACTGATGAGCTGTGAAACAGCGAAACAGGCTGTATGTGGATGACTATATATATATATATATATATATATATATATATATGCATAACACTAAGAAAGCTAATTAATTAATGAATATAAAACCTGCGATTGGTAATTAGAAGTAAAATACTAATTGTCTATGGTCGTTTAATGTGAAGTAGCAATAAGGGAACATTCGGATACAAATTTTGATGAGAATGATGTACATTGTTTTATGTTTAAAAAGTAATACAGTTTGTGTCTTACTTTTCATTCTAGTTTTAGTTGTATGGAGAATAATTCATTTACCATATTTGTGAGAGAAAGTATACTTTAGTTGGTCAAAATAAATTTAATTTGGTGTTTCCTGAGATATAGATTTCCCAAAGTGAACCGAGCACAAGTCACTATTTTACCTATATATGGGGAAATTGTTGTGTTATTTCCGTCTCAAACTAGATAGTAAATGGTAAGGATCGTACTATGGCTATTTATTTTATATATTCTATTCAATCATAGGCAGCGACTGCAGTATGATTAGATAACTACCAATTAAATCAATGTTACGTACGGTCACTGATGTTGTATGTGATCCACAGATTCGTGATCGACGCAAGGATTTCCCGGACTGTGGTGTGAGCTGTTGCTTTAAACGGCGTTGGGTGTTTGTGATCCAGAAATATAGCAGAAAGAAGACTATTAACTGTTAATATGACGATGTGGCGTCGGATTTTATATATTACCAGATACAATGATGTCCGAAATTATGATTTTCATTACCGTTACAACGTTATTCTGATCTCGGTCGAAAAAGAGCTGCGAGGTTACGGACATGTACTAAGAACAAACGACAACACCGTCATAAAAAAGGGTTAAAAATGGAGGCTCCTTGAAAGAAACTGCAAGGACGGCCGAAACAAGGATATCCTAATACCATAATATCTGGGCAGCCGGACTTTAGCATGACTACAAATCTGACCGTGCGTAGTGGAGAAATAATTCCAGTGCGAACGACTTGCGCGGGATAAACGTAAAAGAAAAACATAAATTAACAAAATAGATCCGATATAAGTTTTAACATTTCCCATCCACCTTTCATATTTTCATACAACAAAATCTACAAACAGTGTTCCAGCAATTTCATGTTACCGAATATCATAATAAAACAAATGTTATCACATTTAATCAATTTATACATTTCTGTCTCTATAGTTGAATATTCATTTGGACAGAAGACACTCCATTGCTATTTTTATTTACTTGTATTTTGTTGGTATCATTCTTAGGGCATGTTTTTCTCTATATAAATATTAAAGAAAACAATGAGACAGAATAAAAATAACAGCAGTAGTACAGACAGTTGGATAGAAAAAAATGAAATAATAACAAAGAAAATATTTTTTATTAATTCTTTGGTTTTACCTTATTAAGCTTCTTTTCACTTTTATTCATCTAAAGAATATATATTGCCACTGAGATGTACAGGGCTATACTAATTTAAGGGGAATATTACATTTCACTATGTTGATACAGCCAGGGAAACAGAGAGCATGTAGTGAATTAAAACGGCAAGTTATGCGATGAAGAAGCTATTAGAATAGGGGTGGGACGTAATGGGTGAAAATTTCAGATTCATGCGAGTAGTATTTTTTGTGTTCATTTATACATAAATAACACTAAACAATCAAACATTTTGAACATTTTGCAAAATTCAGAAGGTGTAGGCCAAAAATAGCCGTTAGGGCTCCACGGGACTCAAAATCCATCATTTTTCGGTGAAAAAGTGGTTTCATGCGACATTGCAGGTCCTAAAAAATCCTCAGAAGCTATAAATGGATATAGATGGTTAAATCTGATATAGTACTGTAATTTAGGACCATTTTCAGACTGTGAAAGGGGTTTCATGAATGTAAAATAGCCAACAACTAGTGAAAATAGCCCAAATTAACCAAAATCCCCCGTTAAGCAACCCAATTGGGATCCGCGTATGAATGGGTGTAGATAGTTGAAACCATTGTAGTGTCGAAACCATTGAATCGTATTATATTCAAGCAGTTTAATAACAATTATTTTCTTTTGTTTTCAGTTCAGTTCATTTTAGTTGCGAAGATAGGATGAGTGGAACAAAGTACCAGTACGGTGATTGGGATTTCACTTTTCCTGAAAACCTCCCAAGTGTACATGAGTGCGTTTTGGCCATAGTTCATCATGCTCCAACTTATGGATCTACAAAACCTAAAGAGCATCTCCATATATTTTCTCTAAGTCTGCTGGCTCACTGGCAAAGAGCATTTGGAAGAGACATTAAACTAACAACAATAAAAAGAGTGAAAGATAAACTTGATCGATACTTGAGAGAGTACAATAGCAAAGTTCATAAGGGCCATGGATCGAAAAGGTCAAACTTGATTCAATGGAAGACAAAAAATCACATTCTTTTCAATATTCTGGGAAAGGGTGTTGACGTGGAGACGTTTGATGCAAATGAGAAACAGTTTTTCTTTGATCAATTTGCACTCAACCGGAAGGTCATAATTGACAACATGCATATCGATGAAGTACATGAATTAATAGTTGTTGAGACGGAGGAAAGCGAGGAGCAAGTGATGGCTATTCCAGTTACAGAGGAAGGATAAAGGGTAACAATAATGAACAGTACTCTCGACGATATTGATACTAATATCAATTTTGCTGTGCAGCGGTCAGGGAAGGTACGTACCACAGTCAGCTGTAATGAAGTTGGAGTTCAGACAGATATGACTTTCAATCTCCGTGAAGGAAGCATAACATTTACTGACTCCATCAAGATTGCACTGGCTGCTTCTTTATCAGCCGCAAACATTTCTCCAGAAGCAGCACGGATGGCGTATAAGGTTGCGACTGAGAAACATCTTGGGTTGAATTACGCTCTGAAAGCTGATGTTGAAAAAGATGAAGTTGAACCGCCGAAGAATAAACGACCTCACACTGAGGAAGAATATATAGAATATAAGTATGTTCGCACATCAGCAAAGACGATTCGGAAGATGAAGCACTAGTTTTGGGATATTCTACATTCATGAAAACCCTTTTACAGCATGAAAATGGTCATACATTACAGTACTATATCAGATTTAACCATCAATATCCATTCATAGCTTTTGATGATGTTTTAGGACCTGCAATGTCGCATGAAACCACTTTTTCGCCGAAAAATGATGGATTCTGAGTCCCGTGAAACCCTAACGGCTATTTTTGGCCTTCACCCTCTGAATTTTGCAAAATTTTCAAAATGTTTGATTGTTTAGTGTAATTTATGTATAAATGAACACAAAAAATACTACTCGCATGAATCTGAAATTTTCACCCATTACGTCCCTCCCATAATTAGAATAGATAGTTGTACTGACATTTAGAATCTCTGCACTGAAAGGGCAGGATGTTGATGTCAGTTGTGTTGAGGAAGGTATTTACATTAATGGGGTTCAAGTAAGTTCGACGGAGACTATTCCGTGCAAGTGCTTGTAATAAAAGCTTGTAATATGCACTTAAGTATCTTAGTATAAATTCTAACAATTGAGAATATTTATACAATTAATAAAATATACTATTCATGAAATATCAACATATATATCAAAGTCAAAATGACATTTTAATTATTTAATTATTTCTTAATTCATCAAATTCCATCTAACTATGTTCTCATTTATATTTCTAATCTAGTCTAGCAACTTCTTCCAATGGTATTTAAATCAATTAGACAAAAGTAATGTGTAAATAGATCTAGTTGTTATCTGTTTCAACAATGACGTTCTATAACGATGGTGAATACTAAATATAGTTCTTTCGAACTATGAATTGGATCTCGGCATTTAACATTTAGTCTAATGTTGAATTAAATTACCAACAATGCAGTAATAAACTATTGGATGATTAAAATATATGATTATGTAGTAGTGTCATCACGTATAAATAAATAGAAGAATGCGCAGATGAGTTGACACTCACTTCAAACGGGACCGTTTCTTTTTCAATGAAAAACAAATAATTTTAGAATCTTATCGATTTCTTAAACAAAATTGTATTTTATTTTAAAAAAAATGCCTTCTAACACATTTTATCATAACCTATCAGCGTATCGACTCTTGCTTTCAGTACTACTATGTGTTATAACATCACGCAATCTCGACACGCCACTGTCTCCATATTACACCAAAGAAAGCATTACCGATTGGGAGCTCTCTTCGTACAGTCGGCGTAGTAAATAGTATATATATATAAATATATATATATATATATATATATATATATATATATATATATGTATATATATATATATATATATATATATAACAATGTCGAATTAATTTAATATTTTCCCTACGTACGATGTTGTTTCGACCTTATGGCTGTCATCAGTGCAGGGAAATAACAATCTCAGGTAGTCAGTCATAGGGCGTGAACTCCATCCACAGCTGCACGTTGAACCTTTAAGCGTTTACCTAGTCTTATTAGGCCAAGAGAGATTGTCATGTAATAACGGCGAAATGAATCGGTGTTTACACTGAAAGCGGCGAGCATAAAAACCTACACATTCAATAGCACTCAACGACAGAATCGGAGCATTGCACTAAAGCTTTGTGTGAAATTTTATTTTTAATCTTTCCGACACTGCTAAACTTTCAATTTTACTTGGAAGACGCTTATAATAATATTAAATTATTTTTAATATTTTACTTACGTACGACGTTCTCATCAGCACAGGGAAATAAAAATCATGGACGATTATAGAGCGCGAACCCCGCTCACAGATACATCTTGAATCTGGAGGCGTTCACCTAGTCCTATTAGGTCACAAGAGATTAGCATGTAATAATGGACAAATGAAGTGATGTTTACACTGAAAGCAGCATATTCACCTAAACATTCGATAGCACTCAACGACAGAATCAGAGCATTGCACTGAAGCTTTTCGGTGAATGTTTATTTTTAATATTTCCGACTGTGCTCAGCTTTCACTTTTACTTGGAAAGGTCTCATAATAATATTTAATCATGTTTAATATTTTTCGTACATACAACGTTGTTATTAGCTTATGGCTCTCGTTAGCGAAGGTAAATATATATATATATATATATATATATATATATACATGTATATATATATACATGTATATATATGTACATGTATATATATATATATATATATATATATATATATATATATATATATATATATATATATCGTCGAACACAAATAAATATGAAACTATTCTAATTAAGCAATATTGCGAAAGTTCTCTCCCTTGGCAGATCGACCACTTTCTAAAACTTACGATATTCGTTAACAAAATATAGTGTCTCTTACATTAGATATTACTGTCACTGATACATCGTAGGATTGGAGTTAACTAATAGTGACTCGGGTTAAGGGTTCGGATCGTTTTACAAAACGTACAGTTTCGTACAGACACTTTAATTATTACTAGTAAACATGAAACATATATGTATGTAGAAAGTACATATATATTTATAAAAAAAGTAATTATATGTATTAGAAAAAATAGTTTTGTAATACTGTTTGGTACCGATTTTATGCCCCCTTACTAAGATATTATGCTACTAACCCTTATGTTGAGTATCATTACTCTTATGTTGAATCCTTGGCCTTTTGGCTAAGATCAACGTGTAGTATCTGTTCCGATGGATACTGCACACTGTCCTGTAAAGTTCTAGGAGGTCCACCCTTCCAGGCTTTGCCTCCCCTCTTTGGAGAGGAGTAAGTTTATTGCTTACTGCCTGAGGCGCCCCTACCGGGGAATGCCGACGGGACTGCCCAGGCAATTTTTAATGACCAGAGTGCTCAACTTCTCAAGTGCTGGTTTTTCTAATCCCACTTTCCCGACCTTGTGTCACATCTTACCTTGTGGGAGGTAGATAAATAAAAAATCCTTGGCCTTTTGGCTAAGATCAAAGTGTAGTATCTGTTCCGATGGATACTGCACCCCATACTGGTATCGTCTTGGCCTTCGGGTCTTGATTTATGCCGGTCTATGGGTCTGTCCTGTGCAGTTCTGGGAGGTCCACCTTCCCAGGCTTTGCCTCCCCTCTTTGGGGAGAAGTAAGTGTATTGCTTACTGCCTGAGGGGCCCCTACCGGGTAATGCCGACGGGGCCGCCCAGGCAATTTTTAAACCCCACTTTCCCGACCCGACCTTGGGTCACATCTTACTTGTGAGAGTAAGGTAAAAACTGGCCTTGTGCCTAACTCCTGGAGAGAAGTAAATCAATACTCTTATGTTGAACACGATCTATTTTAAATTCCAATTCTAAAAATGTCTATAACTTTAAACTGATGCTTAAGAGATCTTAATAATATATTAAAATCATAGAATTTGCTAAACTAGTGTCTAATGAAGATAGATTCAATTTTGAAATAGGTTTTATCAGTATCGTGCCCCTAAAAACTATTTAAAATACTACAAATAAACTGAAATGTGAGTAATATTTATTTAGTAATGTATAATACGTATTGTTAACATTTAACAAAACATCGGATGTATCTGTATTTCACAAGCAGCGTCATCACCTTATTTGCATTGAACTCAATAAAACAGATATAGCCCACATTAAAACCACTTGTGTCTTTCAGCTGTGTTTTTAAATTTTACAATGTTAGGTTAGTCATTTAAAGAGTAAATTTTGTATATACAAATATATAAACATATACACATATCTACTTTATATATATATATATATATATATATATATATATATATATGTGTGTGTGTGTGTGTGTGTGTGTGAATTTACTTGAATATGTATTATATATTAAAATAGATATATGTTCCAACCCAGTCAAACATACGACGCTCTTAATATGGGATTTTTTAGTAAATAAGAAAAGTGCAGAAAAAATAGCTGTCATCGTTAGACGCGTATTTATTTCTACATTTCACTTCTTATCTCTCTCTACACACACACACACACACACATATATATATATATATATATATATATATATATATATATATATATATATATATAATACATATATATGCATACAAAAATATAATACATATATATGTACACATATATATTATAAATATTAATATACTGCATATATATATATACTGCATACATATAATATATATGTACATGTATACTGCATATTATAATAAATACTGCACATATATATATAATATATACCGGATATATAATTTATGTATATACTGCATATATATATATATATATATATATATATATATATATATATATAGAGAGAGAGAGAGAGAGAGAGAGAGAGAGAGAGAGAGAAAGAAAGAAAGAGGGAGAGAGATAGAGAAATATACAGACAGACTGACATACAGGCAGGCAGGCAGATCACAAACAGACATACATACAGATAGAGAGATAGACAAACAGACTGACAGAGCAAATTAGACTTTTTTTTAATATTTTCAGCTATGGTATGATAAATTAAAATTACAAGCTAAGTCTCAGTTTGCGTCTTGAAAATAGAAATTAGTGACGTGTGTTTCTATTTTCATTTTGTGGGCTAAACTTAGTAACTATAAACTTAAGTGTTTCCGAAGATTTGTGCGTGTGTTTCGGAATAATCAAACGCCATTGTCTTGATAAAAACACTGATATATATGTAGGGCGTGTTTTGAAGGTGTGAAATAATGAAAACCAAGTCGTCATATGTAGATAATGTTGTACAACCGCATGGTTAAATTCTACGTAACTACTATCCCCCAAGGAATACTGATAGCAGGGTGTGGTATGTTAGTCTCATAAATGAAAAGCTCTATTAGACAGTGTAAACAAATACACGTGACATTAAATCTTTACAAGTGCAATTGAATTAAATTGTGCATTCTCAACACTACGGATTTATCCAGGCTGCATAATCAACGGTGAAAATATAACCTTTAACCCAGATTTCCCGTTCAAAGGGAACACCGCAAAAGAAACACACAATCGCTAGAAATAAACGCTATAAAGTCCTTCATTCTATATATATATATATATATATATATATATATATATATATATATATATATATATATATATATATTTCTCTTTCTTACTCTCACTCGATATATTATCATTCACAAACCGACAGTTCGCTGTATCACAGCTCCTTTATGCGACTATCCTAGTACCCACTCCAAGCCAGAATTAAACCAAGGGCCACTTGGCAAGGGAAAGGTCATCGTTGGAAAATGACATACCAATGCTTTTATATAACAATTGTTATTTACCAGAAAGTGCTCAATTTCTTATCTAAAGTGGATTTATATTGTCGTCAATAGTAGGCAATATCACCCATCCACCGAGAATGGAGCTCATATAGTCATAAACAGACAGGCTAGTTCACTGTATCACCGTTCTTGAGTGTGGCTAGACATGTACCTGACCAAAGCTGGAAACAAACCTATGACAATATAACAACTTGACTATTGGGTGGGTGCTGTTGTCGAGTAACTTTTTAATCCTGATGTATAAACTTTATATGCTCCGGGAAACACGAGCATTTTATGTCGTTTGCCAATTAATTGGGGGTTTGGCAATTCAAAGTGAATCATTTGCAAGCTACACCCTGAACGAAATACAATCTACTCTCTTTACCTACTAAACACGTTGAGTTTCTGTGAATACCAGTTTCGTGAAAAAATCTATATTCTTATCTTGAAAGAAAATTAATAATATTATGTTTTGATACTGAGACTACCTGATAATTTACCGTTTTTTTTTCAAATCTACATTTTTGAGCCACTCTGGACGACAAAGGACTGTATTCCCCGGCAAATAAACACGGCGTAGAGGGAAAGTTGGACATCATCACCGACGGCGCCTCGTAGTTCAATAGTTGGCGACGCCACATAAACAAATGTCGGAGATATTATAACGTGAGATATCAGAACGTGAGATATCAGAATGTGAGATATCAGAAGGTGAGATATCAGAACGTGAGAAATACGAATGTGAGATATCAGAACGTGAGATATCAGAACGCGAGAACGTGTACGAAAGTGGAACATTGGTAACTGGTTGCCAATCTGGAGGATTGGGCCACGTTCATGTCGATGGAACAGGTTGCCACAGGACTACTTCACTGCAAATTTTAACATCGTCGTTGCCAATCTAATGTAACTTAATTCTTGTAATAAACCGTCTCCATATGTACTAAAATTGAGTTAATTCGACTAACTGTTAATATGCCCTTTCCGTTGAATAATACTCATTCAATCTTATTAACCTTTATCCTCAAGGTGGGTTTGGCCTTGATAAGTGGTTATCTTATAGTATAGATAATATAATTTGCATTGCAAAACGTGCAGACACATTGACAGATTTTAGAATATACATTTTATATCTTGCGTCTGAATGAATATCTTCATATGTTACATGTCTATTATAAGTTTCTAGTCCCCTCCAACCGACACATAGTTATACATTATTTAAACAGTATGACATGATCAGAAAAAATAAGACCACTAACAGTGTTAAAAATAGACCTACTCAATAATCGCACCCCTTTTTGTCAGTATTGTTGCCGATCAAAAATCATCTGCACAACAACACGTGCACTGACATATCAAAAGTCAAAATATTCATCAGGCTTGATTTCATTTCAGTTTTAATAGAAAGAAAAAAACTGTAAATACCTTAAAACAAACAAATGATAATATTGATACATTATTATTAAATTAATTACTCTTTTTTGGAGATTCAATTATTTAAAATGTCTCATGCCCTTAAAACAATTTACTAATTAATGTATTGCACTTTTTCTGGAATATTGTTTTCGTCCGAGAAATCCGCCTAATGTGGTAATATTTTCCTCCACCCTTCCTTTATTCGAATACACTGTTCCTCTCCATGGCCTCTTCTCTGTAAACGAGCCACCGTCATACTACACACGCGTCTTCACCCAATAATGTCTCGTCAAACTCGAGACTTGTGGCGGATTCTATTTTCTTCATTTTTTTAAGTTAAAGAGTGCCTACGTTTAAAAGGCTTCAGCAATGGCTTCCTTAATAAGTCAGTTGCTCGCTTCTGGCCACCGTTGCAGAGGAGGTGGCCGCAGGTAATTTTAGGTTTGCGTTGAAGCAGTGAAAATTATTCATTACAAAAATTCCTTATCCAATATTTCTCTCATTTTAGAAATGGAATTGATTTTTTTTCTTCGGCTTTTTTTCTAATTCGATTTTTTTTTCTTGCTATCTTTCATTTTTTCTAAACGAAACTCCGATTAGGACAATTATTTTGAAAATTTGTTGCAGTTTTTTCATTCCACGATAAAAAAAAAACTCGTCGGCCAAAAATAAATCTCACTCTCGCTTTCTCTCTGGTATGCACACATTGGTTTAATCTGTATTCATGGGCATATGTGCAAGTTTTTGAATTATAGCTGAATCATATAAATATATATATATATATATATATTTATATATATATATATATTTATATACATACATATATATATATATATATATATATATATATATATATATGTATATATATATATATGAAATTAAAAATGGAACAGTGAAAGACCCATAAGCTCAACGTTTCGCCCGATGTGATGTGGGCTTTTTCAAGAGCATGTGAGAAGTGTGCTAAAATGATAAAAGACGGGAAGGTCATATAATTGGGGAATATATATAGTGCTATGGTTTGAATGGAGGGAGATATATGCAAATATGTAAAGTGTCAGAAATAAGTGTGCAAAATGTCACAATATAATTATACATACATATGTTTAATGTTTAATTTTTTTTTTTTAAATACATATATGTATGCACAAAAGCCCTGTAATTTCAAATGTACATAGTAATATAAAAAGAAGGAGAAACTAGAGAGACGATAGGGGGCAAATGAAAAAGAAAAAAGTAAAAGGAAGAAGAAAAAAGAAAAAAAGAAAAAAACAAAATAAAATTCAGGGAATCATCCAGTGTCTAGACGTATCTTATTTTCGTATAAGATTGTTTTAGAGAGGTCGGAAGAGATACAGTAGACACCCATTCTTTGTCTGATTTTGTTTGTAGAGAGAGCTATTACTTCAGATTATATTATACGGCGTATCGACTTTTTATGTACCATCCTGATCAGAATAGATTTGTTAAAGTCAAAGCTGTGCTCATACTCCATAGTGTGAGCACCCTAGATCTATATATATCCCCCCAATCATATGACCTTCCCGTATTTTATCATTTTTAGCACACATTTCATCCGCTCTTGAAAAGGCCCCCATCACATCGGGCGAAAGGTTGAGCTTATGGGTCTTCCACTGTTCCATCTTTAATTTCATCCAGTCGAGTTGTTTAAACCTTTCATCTACCCCCACATATATATATATATATATATATATATATATATATATATATATATATATATATATATATATATATATATATATATATATAAATGATCAAAAGAGTTTTGATGAAATCCTACAAAATGTACGGGATGAAATTAAAGAAGCATATATGCAATCGAATTATTTATATCGGTAGTTTTTTTATAGTTCGTCTGTATTGATAAATAAACTTCATCGAATATTAGAGACAGGCAGTATTTCTTGAAAACAGGCATGGTAATTTTATCTGGAGAGAAATAAAAGAAGATACAATAAATAAAAAAACAAATAGGGACTTCCTTTTTTTCTGCAGGATTTATTATCTCTATATATCAATATATATATATATATATATATATATATATATATATATATATATATATATATATATATATATATATATGTTACTGTTTTAAATGAATGCCCTTATTATGAGATACTATTACATGTATACTATATTGTTTTAGTATTTATTTCAGTAAGGTTCAATATATGTGCATAGGTTTACAGTAATAAACATATACCAACAGCAACATAATTGTCTTTTATTCTCGAAGTAAAACATTGGACTGAATCAAAAATAAAATTGTGTCTGGGTATATCATTCGACCGTAACTCACAAACATTTGAACTTTAAAATGTACTTATATGGAAGAAAATGTAGGTTACTTACTTATTTTTACTCGGTATACGTTGGTTTCTTAGGAGAGCCTTTTTTGTTTGCATCCGAGCTTTTCATTTTTGGACATTTGAATTTCGATTTTTTTGTTTCAAGTTCTATTACATTTATATCGCCATTGTCGATTAAGATACTGTTATGAATTCCGTTTTCATGGATGTTTGACCTAGATGTACTTAAGTTTAACGATTCATATGATTACTTTTACCTTTTAAAGTATGCTGTGAATTTTCTAAAGAAATATGTGTAAGTTTTCATTTTGCTCCGAAATTGACATTGGATCATAGTATGATACACTTCCGAGGTGTAATTATATATATATATATATATATATATATATATATATATATATATATATATATATATATATATATATATATATGTATATATATATCTTCTCTCTCTCTCTCTCTCTCTCTCTCTATATATATATATATATGTATATATAAATATATATGCATATATATATATATATATATATATATATATATATATATATATATATATATTCAGATAAATTATTTAACATAATTTCCTAGTTATTCGCGCAATAGTGTAGGGAATTTACACTTGACCGTTTTCTTAAAACAACGCTATTTTCGCCAATGAAAAATAATTTAATGATTATATTTGCCGCTTAAAGAGAATCAATTTGACCGTCGAACAAGGTCCAAGATAAATTACTTAATTATTAAATTCTACCGGCAACGAATGGTCTAGTTACGTTTAAAGAAAGGATCATGATTTAAAAAAAAACTTTATAATACTCCAGTCAGAGGGTTCAACAGTTTTACCATTGGGCAGAGGACTTTCCAGGCAGGGTGTAAAAAGTATTTTAAGCACTCTATTAGGGTCCAATCTGTTTAATCTTACTTGAGTATTATTAACTTTTTGAGAATTGTCCTCGTGTTTTTTAACATATTCGAAGCATTAATATTTCTGAAAAAAATCGTAACTTATATTATTAAAAATATAAGGTAATATGTTTTACACTTGTTTGGTGTAAGAATTGTTTTTGTTCTGAAACACCATATATATATATATATATAAATATATATATATATATACATATATATTTATACATATATATATATATATATATATATATATATATATATATAAAATAAATATGAAACTAAAAGTAACATTTTAGTAGAAACAACCTATAGTGAAATGGTTAAAGGTCAATATACTAGATAGAGCAATTATAAAGATAGATGGACGAAGAGTGATCAACATGCACGGATGCCCAAATTTATTTCAAACCTCGATTGTTCAATGCAAGGTATATTCTGTAATAAAATTATGTTCATTATTCTTTCCTTAAGCCAAGGTTTTTCAAAGATCGAGATCTTATCATCAGAGGAATTATACAGATAGATAAGTTGGCAATAGAAAAGCCAAAATTCAACATTTGAACAAATATTAAAGAAAATGATGGGTGAAAAAAGGTCGTATAAAAAGATATTGGGTTTGTCCACGTGGTAATTGTCCGCCGATAAGGTGTCCAATGGAATGAAGTTTTCGATGGAGAAGAAGAAGTTTCATGGAGGCATCAGAGAAAGGCGTTCAAAATGAAGTAAATCCAATGGTGAAAATTGAGTTCAAGTCGTATATGGAGCGCACTTAATCGGAATTTAAATGAAGAAATCTGGCCATTTAAAAACAATGCTTCCTCGACCAAGAAATGAGTCGTAAGCGAATGACATTAGCAATGGAAAATTGAAATAGTTCTGAGAAAAGGGCCCTAAGTTAAAATCAAGATAAAATTAGGAGGTGGGAAGGAAAGAGGAAGGTGGGGCAAATGGTAGGAGGGTTAGATGAAAAGCCATGACTGCTGATGGAAAAGGGAGTAGGGGAATGAATGCGGGTTCTACTGATGAAGTTATTTTTGGCATACGCTAAGTCCGATTCCAGTAGAGATTGGCCGTGGTTGAGGATTTAGGTCGATTTAGGTCAATTGAGTGTATTAATTATTTGAAAAAGAAGAAAAGGGGGGGAGCCGTGATTAAAGACGGGTTTAGGGCGAGAGACAATAATAATTTCGAAATTAAAATAAAAAGGAGTGTCCGATGGGGAAAAATGGGGTTTCAAAGAATGGGAATCAGTAGTTTAAATTTTGAAAAAGTACTAAGCCGGACAGAGACATATTGTTATATATTTAAAAGATCTAAAAGTACTGCAGATTTTAAAAGGCATTCCCAGTTGGTTAAAAGTATGATTCAATAAGACCAGCCCGAAAGTAAAGTTGAAAAATTAAATAAAAATCAGATAAAAAATAAATAAGTAAGACAAGCTCAATGTATAGTTAGACATTTAGCCTGTCCCACTGAATTACATTAAAATTTAGGGTTGGGGATCAATTTGGGGAAAAAAGTGAGACCGCATGTAACAATTGATATCAATTATGAGTATTCTAAGATAGGGTAAGGTTGAATCATGTAAAATGTAAGTGTATCACTAGTGCGTTGAGGTTATGAATAGCTTAATAGGGGAAGCTAATGGATCAATTGAAGAGGTAACTTAGGAGCGTAGTTAAAGGAGAGATAAATGAAAAACTACGATGAAGATATAGTCGGTGAATAGGATCATATACAGGGTCGACTTAGTGGATACAAGGGAGATTAAATAAAAAGCATGAAAGGAATGGAAAGAATGGAAGAGTGTATGCGAGGGTTGACAAATAGAAAAGAAGAAAATGGAAGGAAAAAGGAATTATAGTGTAGAGTAGGAATAATGGTATTTAAGTCAGCGCGGTAAAGGGTCGGTGGGGTGTAGGGAGAGTAATGTTAGTTTTCAAAATACAATAAGTACTATGGGTTAATATAGTTATTTGGAGTACTAGGAGGATATGTTATGTTTTTGGGATGGTTAGTGTGAGGTTAGAGGAGTTAAGTAATATAAATAAAAAAATTAACACATTTTAGAGTTTAAAAATTAGTCTAATGCTAGACACAGGGGTTGTTGGTTGGGAGGAGGGGTGTCAGAGGGGGCAATGAAATTAATGTATTGAAATTTTCGTTCGTGCTTGCAATTTGAGATGTACTCATTTTAAGAGTTAATAATGTTTAAGCTTTTAGGTTCTGTGGCTATCATAAATGTTTCTAGTGTACATAGTTGGCAGAAAATGGATCCTGGAGTGTAAGAATTTATCTTTTTAATATAGTCCAACGTAGGGGGTAGGGTATGTTATTAATGTTAAAGATTTTTTTTATTAGATTGGATAGAGAGGTGCTATTGGTATTGTTATTATTATTATGTTTGAAAGAGTAGATATGGTTTGCGATTCGGGTCGTAATGGGGAAGGCGCTTTCCCCAATATAAGTGTGTATTTTGTATGTGGTTGTTGTTGTAGTATTTGTGTTATTTATAGTATCGGGGATGTTCTGGGTTTGTATGCTCAAGTTTTGGGCCAAATTTAAGTTGGGATTGTTAGTTGAGGAAGATGAGATATTTTGAGGGGTGAGGTCAGCACTATTATTAGTTAGTGGGGGTTGTTGGTTAGTGTGAGAGGTGTTATTTAGGGGAGTTGTAGAAGGGGAGGGCTGTATTGTGATTGGGGAATTTGTGTGTTGGAATTGGTTTGCACCATGGTGTTATGAGGGAATTGTTTGACAGTACAGGCATAGATAACGTTACTTTGTATGCAATTACCATTTAATGGGCATTCTCTAGATTTCCGGCAGTTACAGTAATTAGTGGGGTGTATAGTAGGTGCTGGTTGTTGGGCAGATTTATTTTTTTGTTATTAGATGTGATGATGGTTTGTGCTATATTGGGCATTGTGGAGTAAGACCTTTTAATAGAATGTTTATTTAAAATAGTGCTGTACTTATGCGGGTGTTTGAATGAGTTATCTAAAATTTTGAAGAATTCCTTAGCTATATTTGTTTTTACATTGCAGTTATTAGGTTGGTTAAAGCAGATATTATTCTTTCTTCTATTTTTTTTATTTTTACTGCTTTCTTGAGAGTTAGCTAGGTTGTCAATATTGAAAGTTCTTGTTGGTCTATTTATATATGTCTTGGGTTTTGGGGTAGTGTGGTGTTAGCTCGCTGTTTATCCCGTGTTGCCATTTTGTGTGTGATTACATTTGAAAGTTTTTTCTTCTGGATAGAGGGATTATTTTCATATTTAATTTAATCAGTGTATCCCGAATTAAGAAGTGCGTTATTATACAAGTTGTAATTTTGTTCGAAAATGGATCTATTGGCAGGCGATTTTGAGATTCTATTGGAAACTGACGGGACTATAGAATTAATGATGGATTTTGTGTGGTTGAAATACATTTGGACATTCGTGCATGTTTATCACTTTTCGTCGATCTAACTTTATATATATATGTATATATATATATATATATATATATATATATTACATGTATTATATTTGTTTCTGTAGATGTTTATCCGTTGAGACTGCAGTGATTATAAAAAGTTCTAAAAAACAATTAGAGCTGTTTTTTTAGTATAAAATAGTTAAAAGGAATATTATAATTATAGAGATGAAAGAAACATCTTTATCCCCGTACACTTTTTAATTTTACGAGAGTAACGTAGCCATGTCCCTCTTTCCTTAGAATATATGTAATCGTAAAATGTGTAATAATGAAGACTTAACAAAACCGGTTTTTGAATTTCAAATAAATTTTAAATAAAATACATTTTTAATACTAAATATACTAATACAGTTTCAGTTTCATGGCCGCTTCGAGTATTTACGAAATAAATAGGGTGTGCCACAAATTTTTACATCACAAATTACGAAATATCTGGAAATATACTCAGAACCATAACATCTTTACTTTCTGATATGTTGATTAAAGTAGTTTTCAACGTGAATAAGCCTGCAGCTAAAAATATCAATGTCGGTGTACCCCAGGGGTCCATACTTGGCTGATCTTCATAAATGATCTTCCAACTCGTATTCTGAGATCATATGTTAATATCTACGAAGACGACACAAAAATCTATGGCAGAACCTTGAAGAACACTGATAACCAGTATTTTCCTTACTGACTCTCTTCCGATTTGGAGCACGTAGTACAATGGTGGAAAAGTGCCTTGCCACTTTTAGCGCCTCCAGAACCAAACTTTTCTCTTTTCACCAGTAACGCTCGGATACTCATTTCACCCCCAGATGGCTCTCTTCTAAAGGAAGCATCTTTCCATGGTAAGCTCCTTGGACTGACTCTTATCCAACACCTGAAACGGAAGACTTACATCAAGTATGTTGCTAAAGTCGGTGGAAAAATGGTCGGGCCATTTCATCGCTCTAAAAAGTACATCACTCTTGACGCAATCGTCTACTTGCATGAGAGCCAGATCCGTGTTAAGATGGGGTACTGCTGTGATATCGCTGACGGTTTCACTCAGACCACTCTTGTCATAACAGGGTAGAAATCCGAATTCACAATCTAGTATTGGATGATCTATTTAGTACTCTGCAACCCCTTTATCTCAGAAGAGGTGTTGCTAGTCTCTCCCTACTGTATTGATATGTGCATGGTAGTTGCTCGACTGAGTTCCAATCACTCGTCCTCCTTGTAAAACATTCACAGCAAGAACTCACTTGGATATAAGCACAACAGAGAACTTTACTTTCTCTCTTTTACGTACCAAACACTAAGCACACCTTCCGTGAACAAAGTTTATTTCATAGAGTGTCTTTTTTGTGGAGCGAACTACCACGAAGTTGCATTCCAGCCAAGTGCAACATGGTCGTCTTCAAGTCTTATGTACACACATATTCGGTAAGCCGTTTGTCTTGAATAATTAATTCCTCTCAAGAAATATTCTTCCCATTTAACAGCTGTTTCAAATTCTCGCGCGATGAAACTCAGCATCTAACTGGTGGTCTATTTAACCCTCATCCTGAAGTTACCCCCGGGGCTAGAAAAGCAGTAACTCATTAGTAAAACAAAACGACAAAATAAATAAATAAAAACTCGTTTCACTTAAATATTTCCAGTTTATATAAATAATATCCTCTGTGTTTTTACTCCGCGTATAGTAGTACATAGTACAATTTGGGGGAACATACACAAAATACATCAAATTCCAAAGATGAAAACAATGTGTTTTCGGTTCTGGGACACAGCAGAGTGTCTGCCATTTGTTTTTTTCTCGGTAGCCGAATATACTACATGTTCAGTTTTCAATTTTCCGAACATTTTTTCAATCAATATTTCATTTATAGTAGCTTGTTTAAAGAAATGATTCCGTTCGAGTAGACGTTGATGTTTTGCCCTGAAAACAAACAAACTAAAATATTAAGCTACACGGGATTATCTTTAATAATTCAAATATCTAATCTTTGCATTGAACAAAGTTGCCACCATCGGTAAGTTAGGGGAAGTGTCACGAAAAATATAAAACCTCACAAAAATCGGTTTCATCTTAAATTTTGAGTCAGCCATTTTTTAAAAGAAATATTCTCTTAACACTTTCAACGCTGAAAGATTTATCTGCATACAATTATGCTATTTTTGGTGATTAGTATTTAAATTTAATTTTTACACAATTAGAGCAGATACTAGTGTTTGTTCATTCCTCATTATTAACAGTAAATTATACAGGTTGATGTAATAAGCACCGATGAATTTCCACGGGATGCGCTAGTGTTAAATTAACGTAATTACAAAAAACACCTGACACGAACAAAAGCCAAACAGCAAATGAAAAATGAAATTAGAACACAGCATCAACATGTAAACGACAAAGTAATCTTAAATATAACTTGAAATTTGTCTACGAGATTTAAAATAGCGTGTTAAAGCCATTGCGGTTGTAAAGTAGCTGTGCCTACATCGCGTTGCCCGGGAAACTTTTTACTTTATTTTTATTTCACTCATTGACCCTTTTTATTATATCGTGGGAGTTTTAAATCCGCGTGTTACACTCCCTATTTACTTACTTTCTAATGAGTGCTTAGTATGACAGAAGGAGTATTTGCAATGTGAGGAGAATCTAACTCATCATAATTGGGAGCTGTAGATTGGAAATAAAGTTAAATTACCTCAGTATAGAAGGGTGTCTTTCTTTGCTAACCAATGACAGAGCGAATGAAGTGAAATGTCAGAACAAATTCTACACTTGTTTTAATACAATTTTTTTTTGTCCGTGTATCTCTGTAATAGTCTCTGTATTAGTGAAAATGTATCCGTATTAGCTTTGTCTGTTAAACTGTTTGTCATGCTTGAAGTGTACATGTGATTTAAACGTTAACATGAACTTTTGATGTATATTGCTATCTCATCTGGGGATGTGCCACCTGGATTTACAGGGTAAAAGTTGACTTCTAAATATAGCGGAGGCGATGTGTTGCTCTTCCTTGCAACAATCTGTTCACAAAACATACGTTGTTAGTCTCTACTCTATCATCATTTCCAGTAAGCTGCTCGACTGAGCTCTAATATTTTGCTCCTCCTTATAAAGCATTCGCAAAAAGTACTTGTTTTATACAGCAGCGAAAATGACATCCATTTTTTAGTTCAACCTTCCTGGTGGTATTTTAAAGGAATACTTCCTTTCCAAGGGCTTTCCCCTCTTTGGAACACATTCCTGCGAGACTGCTTCGCTGCTTATTACAACTTCTCTGTTTTCAAAATCTAATGCCAACAAATACTTGTCAAAAAACAGCCCCATAAGTAATAATCAGTTCATACCATAGATCACTGTAAGCTCTCTAATAGTGTTCCTAATCTTTCGATTGGCAATCATTTCCGTCTCATTAACCTTCATCCTCAAGTGGTTCTTGGCCTTGATAAGAGGTTAAGTAATAGTAAAACGAATCTTAAAAGTATTTGGTCTTATCTTTCATTCCGTTTACTCAACTGACTACGTTCTCTTTTTCTTCGTTCGTCGTTGTGTCATTCTTCCTTTCTTAAGGTACATCAGTTGAACCGACTAAAAAAACCTCCAGCCGTGTTGTTGACAAGCACACAACCATAATCTGTTGATGACTGGCGTCAAAAACATTATGTTTATCGGTCACTTTCCCCATCTCTCTCTCCCTCTCTCTGTCTGTCCACTATCGCCATTTTGTCCAACGATGCGAGCAAAAGCCATTAAGTATTGACGTATCTAAAAACATCCTCTACCCTTTCTAGCCTCAAAACCTTTCCAAAGTCTGAGGCCACGACCATTAAAATAATACAAATTCAGGCCACCACTTAAAGCATATACAAGATATAATTCTAAGAAACATACGAAATATATAAATCATTCAAGAAACAGAATTATTCTGCTTCAACATTTTATAAGAAAATCTATAATAAACAAGAAGGAATGTTATTGAGTCTGACAGTGATACTTAAAATTTAAACTTTAAGAACCGGCGAAAATGTTTATATACTTGCTTCCCCGGGGTGGCAAGGTTAGACGCAAGTTTGTGTGAGCATCTGTGGAATATAAAATTCCCCCTCTAGATTAGACAAAAATACAGATTGCCCCAGTCACAAATAATATTTATTTTTCCGACCAAAGAAAAGAAAATATACTATACCCTTACGTCTAGTTCGAAAGCGAATGTCGTTTCAAACTCAAGTTTTACAATCGACAAACTGAAAAAGTATTTTATAGAACTCAAACAATAATACGTATAAATTTGATGCGTGCGTTTAGCCGTGGACTTCAGAAAGAGAATACCATCTCATTAAGTCTCATTATTCTGCTGACGTCACATTGGTAGGTGCTAAAAGGTAAACAAGACACTTCAGATGAAACGGTTACACACTACATATAAACATATGACCGTGGAAATGTCTCTCTTAAATTATTTCATATTTGATTTAGTAACTGTTTGGTGTTAAAAACAGATACTAATGGTCTTGTTCATGTTGTTTTCAAGTTGGAAGTTTGATAGTGATTTGTGGATAACACTATACAAACACTCGTTTAGCTACAATTCAATATAGATGTACAATGTGTCTTGATACAAAAATATTTAAAAATAAAAAAACAAAGACTTGCTTGTTTTCCCTAAAGTTTTAAATATATTTACACAATAACAAGTCTGTATAACATAAAAGGTTTTGTTTGTCCTGATAAAAAATACTAATTGAATTTTGAACGTATATAAAGTTAAACGTTTTGTCTACCTGTCGACACAATTCTTTTAACAAACTTTTAGCAATAAAAATTGTTGACTAAAAATTCCGTTAAAACATCTTTTTTTTTTGTATGAAAAGAATGTTTAAATTTATTTTCTGTGCCCAAAAGTTATTTGTCTTGATAAAATTCTAAAACAGTTCATATATGTATGGTGCTAGAAAAAAAGACAACGATCAAAACATTAAATTAAACATACATTTTGAACACTTTAAAAATAATTTCATGTCAAGACAAAAAAATACACTTTAAACAAAGAACAATATATTGTAAATATATATTGCCCAATAGTTTTCTACTTATATTATAGTTAGGAAATTTATTATATATCATCGTTTTCATTGTTTAACTTATTTATCGTGTGTTCATAATTTATTTGTTTATTTTAATTACTATATTTTTTTCGCTAAATTCATAACTACAATTCCGTATCCTTATAAATTTAAATGGTAGCTTTGTAGCAGCGGTGCCTAAAATGAAAGTTCTTAAACTTGTTTTTGCGCACACGACTTTTACCTGCATCACACAGAATTGATAAAAACAAATAATATTTTGAACCAGTCAGCGGTTTTTTTTTAATTTATAGAAATTGCCGTCTTAGAGCCAACTCGACCCCATATAAGGCCAGATTTCTTTATCAACAGATGTTTTGCCTTAATCTACGACAGAGCATACATCGACGTTTTTCCAGTCCCCATCGTCCATCTGCGGGCCTTCGGAAAGCTGAAATACCCTTTCTAAACTCACGCACATATAGCCACACCGACACCAACGCACACACGCATACGCAATGCATTAACTCTTTTACCGTCGAACGCATGCGCACACTAAAGGCGACACACACACACACTGCTTAAATCTCTTTTCTATTCCATCTGAATATTTAAAAATGACTTATTAACTAAACCATTTTAATACTTCATGCATTTTCACTGAAATTTCTAACATGAAAACACATGATTATCGACTCAATTCAATAACTTTTAATTAAATGTAATCTATGTAATAGAGTGAGGAAGTTTTGATTACGACTTTTAAGACCCGTAGATGATTGACATCCCTTAAATTATCGATTCAGACTTTCATGATATTTCAACTAATGACCCCCTTGTTCTATAGGAACACTCAATATTGAACAATTATTCTATGTTTAACTATCTTTGTAGACTTCCATTGTAAACATATATAAAATATCTTTTTAATGAACTTATGCTTTTGTACTCATTATTTTGTTTGTTTATCATATAACGTTTATCTCGCTCTCTCGCACACTTGAATATAACCTAAAATTGTTTTCTTTTAAATGTTTCTATAAAACTGGTTCCGCCCAAAATCTTTTCTCCAAAACTGGAGCCATAAAAATAGGTCCAAAAAAGCTTAAAATTGTTTCTCTAATAAGTAATTAAAATTATAGTATTTGTTCTGATGCTATACTTTATCTGTTCTCTCCTCGGTCAGTGTAAAAACAAATCGTTCTAGATTGAGACAATTTTAATTTTTGTTCAAATTCACTAGTCCCCATTTGGGAGTTGGATTTCCTTACATTAAAAATAAACCTTATGTCTTACTCTGCCCTCGTGAAGAGGCAAGTCAATAGGAAGACACGTAATTACATATATCGAAACCAACACTATTTTCTTCACAAAATAAAGAGGTTGATATTCTAACTTAAAAAAGTATAATCGGCTTTAGTTGACTTTGCTTCACTTTGCTTGTGTCAAACAATGTTTTCTAACTGTTTATAATAAAAATAACGAAATTAGTTTTAGTCTGTAAAATCCATGAAGCAACATGATGTGTATTTACTTTAATGCAGCAACAGCACACAACTCAACTTTTATTTTTTAATTAATTATTCATTATTAAATTAATATTGAAAAAGTTCAGTTTCGGTATGAATAAAATCGCGTTCCTTTCTTTTCTTTTTTATTCCAATTTTAAACCTTATCTAATACTTATTACAAAGGCAACTATTCATTTTCGACAGCCTGACTCCGTGACATGTTTCGGTCGCGTCAAAGTGTATGACATCATTTTCGATCGAACAAGCCTTACGAACGAAGGTCGTGGTTTAGCGTTGAAAATGTTATTTACACTTAAGCCTAACTCATGAATCACAATTATGTTAAGCCTGACGGAACACAAAAATAATATCTGAAGTTTTTAATGTGACAGACCAAAGAAAATCTATTTTAAAATAAACGGACAAATATACTCTTTGAAACTTCAACGTGAACAGTCCGACAAAAAAAACCCGAAACTCTTTATGTGAAGCTTGGATGACTCTTATTTAAGATGCGCCTATTTAATCTAATGGTTTAGCGATGAAAATCTATATACTATAAATTAACTTCAATTCAATTAAATAAATATAGCATAAACTAATCCCAGCATGATTGAGTTCCTATATAGGTAAAGACTGATAGTAATGTACACAGAAAAAGAATAGAGTAGTCGATAACCTGACTTATTTCGCTTAGAATTGCTGCGTCGATAACGCATTTACTATATGTCCTGGACGTCAATTCCAAGGTGCAGGTATCCTGATTAAGAAAGCGGTCTGCTCTTGTTTAATAAAAAATCGGCGGTGAAACAGTTTCTGTTAATGCCCGCGTAGACCTCTTTCTGGTACAGAAGTGAATAATAGATTCTGAGGGAGATTGTAATGTCTATTGAGGAAATTGTAGACCAACATCAGATCACCGCGTAATTGTCAGATCCTAAGGAGGAGAATGTGAAGCTTCTTTAGTTGATTTTCTTACAACCGATCCCATAGTCCCGGTAACATTCGAGTAGGTAGTCGTTGAACTCTCTCTATACTGCATATCATGTATTAGATATGAAGCAAAGGCCTGGACTCAATACTCTAGCACCAATGATTTGTTATGTTGCTTTCTTATTTTCTTGTAACCGTTCACATTATATCTTTGAATATATGAGAACTGTTTTTATATTAATGAATAACCACTTACTAGGAAGAGTCATTCGAAGATAAGCATTAATGAGATAAAAATTTAGTTGATGAACAATATCATGAGATGATTAGAAACAGTAGGTGGAATGAGCAGAATTTGGTTACTTATACGTTTGTTGACATTGGATTAAAGACGAAAAGTTTTTGGAAGCAGAGAAGCGCTCTCTTAGTATCTTGTTCAACATGTGGAGGGTTCTTAGAAATAAACTCTGTTCATTAAAGTTCCGTGTGGTTTTAAGTACAGAGAGGAATAAATTAATGATTTTTGCAGTAATTGTAGAGTGAGCGAGTTCTTGCTGTGAATAATTTACAGTAGTGACCTCATATTTAAGCTCGGTCGAGCACATACAAAGAGAATAAGAATAGAGTAGAGACATATGTTGGGGGAAAACGGTAAATGTCGGGTGATAAGACAAATGTTAAGACGAATAGAATGGTGTTAATACTTAAAAGAGATAGAGGCGGGAGAGAGGATAGAAACAGAAAGGTGAGAATGAAAAAGATGAGACATACAAGGGAGCATATCGATAGACAGGAATGGAGCAACATGACAGGAGTTAGGGAGAAAAGCGAAAGAGTAGAAATAGATATTAGAGAGAGTTAAGGGATGGAGAGGGTAAGAGAGAAAGGAAGAGTAAAACAAATTGAGAGACATGAAGGAATAGAGAGAGAAGGGGTATATTATTACATCACAATGTATTATGATGTTATTATAAACTCATAATTGTAAGCAAATGTATAAAAACGTACAGGAATGTAAATAATTTAAAGTTAGAAAGATAAATGAGAAAGATAGAGAGGGAAGGGCAGTATGTGAAGAAATGAGAAACTGAAAATGGATTGTTCAGAAGACAAGGGGGAGAGATAAAGTAAATAATGAAAAGAAAGATAGACGGTTAAGGAGATAACGTTTATTATATAATTACAAGGTTTTTATTAGGAAAACGTAGGTTTGCTAGCATTCATTTGGTGATTCACATTCACAGGCAGGCGTTGACACGTACACAACCAACAGGGGTTATCGGGTCAGCGAGTATACACTCAAATGTCACCTCAACTTGTTGTATGAAAATGCGGACGTGACATCACATGGTACAACGAGAAAGTCGTGCGAAATAGTTAACTCACTAGTGGGATTTGGAGCGAACAGCACGCGTAGAGAATGCCTTAAGAATTGAGTGTAGCGAAGGGGCAAAAGGTCCCAGTCATCCGTAGACCAAAACACTCTCTGTTGCTTGAAGAAGAGAGGGGACGTCAATATCATAATACATTTCTTGATCTTCAAATTCGAGAATATTCTTCTGTCTTTGTTAACATTTAATACCCAGTGCTTCATCATTAGAGGAGAGTAGGAAATGAGGTAGGATTTAATTGGGCTGGTATGATTTTGGATTTGCATTGAAAACAAATATAGATTTTATTTGATTGTAACAACGGGACATTGCCCACTCTCATAAGGGAGGTATATGTAAATAATGCATTATGTCTGTGAACTTCTTTTACATTGTAACCCTTGTAAAATCATAAATATCAATCAATGACAATGTCAATAAATTATATATATATATATATATATATATATATATATATATATATATATATATATATATATATATATATAACGAATACTGAACAACCCTTCACGGGCGGTCTAGTATCATGCATGCCAGATCGACCGGTGGATACCTCTTCATTTATATTGAAGAGTCATCTATATTAGAAATGCTCTGGCGTCAGTGAAAATACAACTTTAATGTTTCTTGTTAATTCTTGGTTTGTTTATTTTTGTTTTTATCCGTGTTATGCTTTGGTTGTCAATTATTTAATTCGTAAATAAAATAGAGATAGCACTTCTGTGATATTTGAGCAAGGGGAAACTAATTTGATAAATCGATAATTTTTCACCTGCAACATTCAAAAGCGTAATACAATTCCGATAAGATTAAAAATAATGAGATTAAACCAACAAACATCATGAAATAACAAGACGAACAATAAATATCTACTGAAAGTTAATTAAACCTCTATTCGGAGGCCGTCCATCTTTGAGAAAAGATTTATGATTTACCAACTAGTAAACGTTATTTAATTTAAGCAGTATCTGTAATGAATAAGGTCATAAGTTATCTGAATTGGTGATTGTCTCATTATTTAAATACACTATTCTGTATAGATAACTATAGATAGTCATGTATGGTTGTGTCTGCTATTGTAGATTTAGAAATATAAAAAATATATAAAAATACGCAAAAAACTTTGAGCAATAAAAATCATCATCGATGCAAAAATGCTACATGTTAAAAAGTTACTATGAATGTAAATCAAACCAATAAAGCAAACAGTGTTCTAAATATTTGAATAATATACGTGTACAAATCCGATGATAAAATTAATTGGAAAAGAATGCGCGACTAACCAGAGAAAAATATAAAAGTATAACTCCAAAAATTCAATTTACAAAATACGTAAATATATCAGCACGGTAATAAGACCTCCTTGGGCCAGTGAAAAAGTGCGATTAAGGACTTTAAACGACCAAATTCAAAATGGGAGAGGTTTATGAATTTAGATTATAAAAAATGAAAAAAAATATAAAAGATAAAGAAAGAAAAATGTAGTATCAAAGATAGAAACAAAGAAAAAAAAGGAAAGAAAACACGAAAGAAAAAACGTTTAATATAAATAGGTATGAGGCAAAGTAGAAATAAAATCAATAATAATAATAAATATTATGACACATCAATTCGGTTGGACGTGGAAAGTCGAAATAAAAAATAGTTAAAAAGAAATTTGCAGAAAAAGAAAATAGGAAAGAAAGAAAAATAGACAAGTTAAAACTGAAAAAGCGAGAGAAATAGAGAATGATAAAATTCGTGTCAGCTAGAGAAACGGGGGATCGAACAATAAATGAGCTAGACAGTTATCTTAAGCCAAAACACGAAGTGAGGATGAGGAACATTGCCAATGAGAGTGTAGGAGAAAGATGACTAGAATTAAAAAATAGAAATAGAAAGAAAGGAAAATATGTATGAGAGGAAATATGAGCGGTGACGGCGAAAAGGGCGGGGAATGATAAACACATATGTATTATAAAGAGATCTTTACGATACAAATATTTATAGTTTAACATTTAAAATGTTAAATGTTATAACCTTTTTAATAAAATAATAATTAAAATAAAAGAATAAAGTTAATATCATAATATTGTTAAAAATATGATATAATTATTATTAAAATTAAAAATTAAAACTGAATTTAAAATTAAACAAAGCTCAAATGAGTAATGATCAGAGAACTTTAAAATCTATACGGTTAAAATAGGAAATATGGAACTTCAAAAGAATATATAACTGCAGGAAAAGGTTATGAGTTATTGGCTATTTTGAATAAAGAGACTGCTCAAATAAAATAAATTGAACAAAATTAAGGTGTGTAAAAAGAGCATATGCATAGTTAAACGATCAATTAAAATAACATAAATTTAACTAAATTAGGGGGTGTAAAAATAGCATATGTATAGTTGAAGGGTCAATTAAAATGAAATCAATTGTAGAAATTAGTACAATAATATAATCATTATTCAAATAAATATGAATTAAAAATTAAAATAAAAGTTATAAATATATAAGTAAAGGGAATTTAAGATAATGTCATAATCGAGATTATTAAAAATAACTATACGAGCATGAATGGATTAATGCATAAACCGTTTAAATGCAAAATAAATATAAAGGGTGCGTTTAGGTAAATAACATATTATATTGAATATCATTTTTTTTTAAATATATGAGGGAGAAATTCTTAAATTAAAGTGGAATAGTATTAAGCCCACGATATTATCAAGGGCATAATTAAATGTATTCTCCATAGCTAAAATGTCTTACAAGCTATGATAAATAAAGTGTTTGCAGCAAGCTAATTTGAAAAGAATGGCATTAAATATTATTGAGAGATCATTACACTATGTATCTTAAAGAGAAACAATGGTGACTTACAAAATAAAGCTTAATCGAGTTAACTTAGCTATTAGATGGAAGAGGGTTGCCTGATGGGTTTACCAGTTGGCCGAATTAAAATTTTATTCTATGTCTGCATGCTGATAAGAGGTCGCTTTTAGAGTTCATGATATTTTTATTTTTAGCAGAAGTTATTATCTATACTGCGTCGGAGATACACAATTGACAAAATCAGATCAAAGAGTGTAATATTTCAATTTCTTGATGATCAACCAATCTAACAAATATAGGATATTTTTCGATTTTAAATTCTTAATTAAGTTTGTTGGGGTAGGTCCATTCTTTTTTATCGTTATTTCTTTTGAACGAATATATATATATATATATATATATATATATATGCATATATATATCAATTTAGGCAGCACATCATTATACATGCATACCTTGTTGAAGACTACGGAACTTTCTTTTGTTGTAATTTTTCTTGTTAAATATTCGACGCGGCGAGCGAGTTTTGTTTTCGCGTGTTAATTTTAATATTGTGCCCGCAGTATTGTCTCATCAGGCATCTCTTGAGCGCTACCGATCTTTCGATCGTCATCAAATAGTTGTGTCTTATCATTTGTCTTTCTGATGTCTGCCTTGATTAACAAATCAAACTATATCAAAACTCCCTACACAATAAGAATCAGACAAAAATACACAATAAATATGACACTTTTCTCCTATACTAACATACACAAATACATTCTATATACCAACTCAGTGAATAAGATATAACTGACATAATAAACACTAAACCTACTTAATAACAACAAAACATCAAATTAAAAAGCAACTACACAACATTTTAAACCTATAACTTAATAATAAAAAAATGACACAACTAACTTCTCTTTCAACCGAACACACGTACTGTGTTGGTTCCAATGCCCATCCGAAGAATGTTTTATTAATACTAAACGGACAAATACAACACCTATATTGGCCACACTACAGTAACCCTCTCCCGACGTCTTACGTACTACCTAAACAATACCAGCGCTATTAAATGACATATCATCTCACACAATTAATCTATACAATAGGCCGAAATAAGTCGAAGCTCTTCACATTAAAAAAACTGCAACCTAACGTTAATCAAATATCATTTAATACTGGAATTAACACCCTATCTGTATTCCATCATTAAAATACAATCAAAACACAATGAAAATGCTGAGAGAACAAAGACACACGATAAGACAACCCTTTCTGATGACGATCTAAAGATTAAACACACTGGAATAGTCGCCTATGAAACAACACGCGGTCCACGATATTTAAATTAAAACCCGAAAACAGAAAACTCGCTTGCCGCGTCCAGAAACTAACATCCATTAATATATATATATATATATATATATATATATATATATATATATATATATATATATATATATATGTAAACGTAAAAATGTCATAAAGGATAAGCAAATCAACAACTATCAAAAATAAACTCAAAAACCCATGTTATATAGTTATACCGAAATATTTCGGTCGTTTAAAATACGACCATCTTCGATCGGTGGCAAACTTTAATTAAACACGGAAAAGTTTTCAAATTTATACAAAGAATGCAATTGGCAAAAAATAGTATTTTAAACGACCGAAATATTTCGGTATAACTATATAACATGAGAGTTTGAGTTTATTTTTGATAGTTGTTGATTTTGTCATCCTTTATTCTATTTTTATTTTTACATATCGTCTGAAACATTGTTTCTCTTTTTCCTCATATATATATATATATATATATATATATATATATATATATATATATATATACCATTCACAGACGGCAGTGTGTTAATAATATGCTTACGGTCAACATTTACCCAATCGTGATCAATTCTTAGGCTTGACATTAATTCAGTTTTCTTTTTAAATTTCATGCGTTTTTTTGCATTAGAATTGACTCGTGTCAAGCCTTTGTTGAACATAAAGAAATTAAAATGTGGTACAGTAGAAACAAGTTATTCAAAATATGTGTGGTCATCAATGTGTAAGATAACGCCCCCCCCCCCACGCCATTGACTTTGAATCACCATAACTTTTGTTTATTCAAAACAAATATGTATTTTGTTTATACCAAAAATGTAGCAAACTACACAAGGAAGGCGCGTCCATAAACTTTCGATTCGTTTGTACATCAGAGGCGCGTCCGGAAACTTTCGATTTTTTTAAAACCAGAGCCGCTCACAGAAACCTTCGATTCTTTAATACACAAGAAGCACCTCTGTAAACTTTGGATTATTTTGTACATCAGAGGCGTGGTCGTAAACTTTCGATTCTTTTGTACACTAAAAACGCGTCCGTAACTATTCAATTATTTTGTACACCAGAGGCGCGCCCGGAAACTTTCGATTTTTGTTTACACCAGAGGCGTGCCCGGAAACTTTCGATTAAATTTTAGATTCTTTCGTACAACATAGGCGCGTGTCTGATCTTTCGATACTTTTGTACGCTAGAGGTTAATTTATAAACAACTGATTCTTAGTGTACACCAGAGGCGCGTCTATAAACTTTCGAATTTTTTGTACACCAGAAGTGCGTCCGGAAATTTCAATTAAACTTTTGATTCTTTTTTACAACGGAGGCGCGTCTCTGAACCTTCTGATTCTTTTGTACACTAGAGACGCGTCCGTAACTTTTCGATTCTTTTGTACACCAGAGGCACGTTCTAAACTTTCGATTATTTTTCACACCAGAGGCGCGTCCTTACTTTTTGATTCTTTTTTTACACCAGAGGCACGTCCGAAAACTTCTGATTAAAGTTTCGATTCTTTTGCACAACAGAAAAGCGTCTCTGAACTTTCGATACCTTTGTAGGCTTGAGGTGCGTTCATACACTTTCGATTCATTTTGTACACCAGTAGCGCGTCCGTACCCTTTCGATTTTTTGAGTCCGGAAACCTTCGATTCTGTTTGTATATCAGACGGATGTTCGGAAACTTTCGATTAAACATTCGATTCTTTTCTAAAACGGAGGCGTGTCTCTGAAAATTTGATTCTTTTGTACACCAGAGGCGCGTCCATAAACTTTCCATTTTTTTCGTATACTTTTGAAAGAAAAGAAGATACAATATTAAATCCTATGAGTTGCACACAATAATTAAAATATTTAGTTTCTACAACAAATACTTTTATTAAATACTGTGATATTTGTTCAGAAAATACGTAGCATCAGTTAACAATTTCAAATATCTAGTTCTTTCAATTAATAGATTTTGATTAACAATAAAAGAGAACAAATAATTAATTGTGATATTATGAACTTCAGTTCTAAAAAGCAGAAAGTGTATGGAGCTAATTTTACATTCAAAGATGCCATTCTTTATGAAGGAGCATCATCTATGGCATATTATTCTACTTGCCTAGTTAAAATTGCATTAAGAATTAGAATGAAATTAGATTTGAGATGAAAATATTGAATTTTATAATCGTATTAATGCATCAAAATTTCGCCACAAACGTATAACTAACAGCCTGTGATCTAAAACAACCTATAAGCAAGCTAAATCTCCAAGATATGTGTGTTTTTACTGTTGTTTTGGTGGAATCAAACTGTGATACAAACTACGTTTTATACACCGACAATTATACACCCTAAGTCAAAAACGATTAACAATAAAATTATGCTTCGCTAGCATTAAAATAAAACCATTAAATAACGTAACTAATTTTATTGTTCATATATTAATGTTAATTATCATTTTTGATGACCTGTAATTACTACCAACCGTTGACTAAAAATTTAGAGTGGATGATTTTATTCTGAGTTCATTTCACGCAAGGGGGCGTCATCGCACAATCACTTGAAATCGTTTCGTCCAGAGCCAGGAAAAAGGGATACTTTTACTCGACAACTTATGTATATGGGCAGATTTATATTGATTTCTATACAAATAAATACACATTAGTCTTTATTATATGTACGATTGTTTAGGCTTCGTACTGAAAATACGCACTGTGCTTGTACAGTTGTTATGAAAAAAACAAAAGGCATACATGGAGTGACGTCGTAAAACCAGAGAGGATATTTTTACATATGCCTTTTCTTTAACGATGAAAACACAACATAATACTAAATATTGATGAACCGACTAAAATGCTATTTCGAATGTTCACGTTACAGACAGAATTGCACTTAAAAAAATAAAAGGAAGTTTAGTAATACGTTTAATCAAAACGTTCTTCACTCATTCAATTACATTTAAAACATGAGCGTGATAAACAAAACTAAAGCGTGACTGACTGACCGAAAGAATATCTATCACTTATTAATGCGAGGACGCATCTCAGTAGTAGATGTCCTCTCTGTGGTGAACAATATGAAGTTAACAGATTTTGTAACACCAATAAATTCATTGAGTGTATCTGATATTTTCTAGTTTGAGTGAGTGTAAAAAAACACACCTCATTCGCTGAAAAGGCAACACGAAGAAATGATGTTAAATCGTTTAAATCCTTAGCGCCACCTTAGGATTAGAAATCGATTGGAACGTCCTCTTTTAAGAAAACATAATACAAAAACAGAGTGTTATCTACAAACAATGTTTACATATATATATATATATATATATATATATATATATATATATACAGTATATGTATAAAATGATATGATAAAAGAGTATTTTATACATATACTTTCAACGGTATGATGGAAAACTTCCCAATACGATACATTTATGTTCGATATTGTGAATAGAACATTATTATGGTTCAAAAGGAGTGAATATAATTACCTACACACACAGACACACATACACACACACATACAGTTACATATTTATGTCCATACTTTCATAACATTCAACAAAAAAAATCAGAAATGAGTCTATATATGTTCTTTAATTCCCGGATTTTTTAAAGAATACTTTCGAAGCAATCTCATTACAATATTTTCTTCTTTTTATGGTGTCGTTAATGTAACATACAACATGCCCTTTTTATACCGAAATATAAATATATTATCGACTTCCTTTATATAAAACTTTAAATTTTGAATAACTAATTACTTTAATAAGTTAAGGTATTATATCACAATATAATTCACTTCTTTACTCTATCAACTATCTCTGAATTAACATAATGATAATTACACTTTATTTAAACTATTTCCTTAGTTATATGTTCATGCGCTTCACTATTTCATTATAAATTTTAAATTAATAACATTTACCGGAATACATAATATCATCACAGATTAATCTAATTTTTCAAAACAATTCGCATATTTATTTGTACCATACATACTTCAAACTTCTTTTTAAAAAAAATATTTTTCGAAAATGGGAGAAGTACCTCCCTTTAATTGGTAACCGAGTTTTGCCGTTAAAATATACCAACACTAGTTCTAATTTTAACCCCAAATTAATTACGCCGACATTAATTATACTTATTTTCAAAATAACAATGTACACCCTCCCGGTACTTGACAATGTTAACATTGAGATATCACTTATATTCTGTCGTATGATAGCGCAGGGGTAGAGGCGCCGACTTGTAAGGATATCACAAACTGCACATAGCCTTAAGACATAGCTCATTGGGTAAAATAATTCGAGCTCCCGGCACTTGACAATGTTTACATCAAGATATCACTTACATACAGTCAGTGTCGTATGATAGCGCAACGGTAGAGTCGCGAACTATCAGCTCTACGGTTGAGTTTCAATCCCAGCCTTAGGCACTAGCTAGTCTAGCAGCAGTGAAGAGCTGTGATACAGCGAAACAGTATGTATGTGAATGACTATATATATATATATATATATATATATATATATATATATATATATATGTGTGTGTGTGTGTCTGCTTGTTTTATACTGTAACTAAGTAGACCCACTTATTTTGCCTATTTTAAATTTTACTGATCTACTTTAAATACGTTCGCACTTTCTTGCCGATGATTTAAACATATTTCATTGTTCACTTTCTTTAAACATTTTAATATAAGTTCTTGTATTAAGTATCATCTTTTAATTTTTAATGTAAATTTGTAATTTCAATGTTATTTATTTACTTAACACACACCAGACCGACTGGCTCATAATTGATTATGAATTGTTTATAAGTAAACACAAAACTAAACAATTCTGCTCTCTACAAGTGTTTGCCTTTATTTTCACTTGATAGATTTTCATTCATAATTTTTAATTGTTCTTTACGTTTCTGTTTTCAATATTATTTATTTATTGAGTATTATCTTTGTTATATATTTATTTATGTTTTAATGTTAATTGTAATTTTATTTTATTTACGTTACGCACATGATTCGCCAAACTTATTACAACATGTAACATTTAACATCATAATAATTATTGAAAAACAATATTCTTAATATGAATTTATTTACTTAATAGAATAGAATTTTCCACATCCAAACTGTACTAATGACGTTAGCAGATTCGTTTTCCATTATCACTTTTGTATTAACCGTGCCTTTTTAATTCTTTAAAATTTTATTTGTATTTTTTAAATTTTATTATTTATTTTACATTCAGCGTCTTTTCTTCTTTTGTCACATTTAGCGTCACTACGAAATTTAGTCATTGGACAAATCTTAAACATTGACCTAATTTTAATCTTGCAGGAAATATGTCGCAGAGTATTATTCATACAAATATATATTGTTTTAACCATTCACATATCAGTTTTCCTTTTCATCTCTCACTAATAACTTACCGTTGGATATCTTTAATCAACTATTGTCACATACAAGGGTAAACACTCATCAACTTCCTTCCTTCCTTCTTCATTACTGCAAAATTTGAAAAAAACCCTCTCATCTACATTTTTAATATGCCGATAAGTAGTAATATATTGGCTACATAATTACTACACAGATAAATGTTTAGCGGAAACATAATACCTTTTAGGTATTCTTTCCAATTATATTTTGTAATTGCGTGCATTATTTAGCAATATTTTAAATGGTGTTATGTTCTCCTTTCAAAGGATAACATCATGAATTGTGTTTTATTATTTTCAAATTATTTTCAAAAAGATGTTTGAAGCCGATTATTTCCAAAATAATCTTACTACCTTCGAAAGAGAAGAAAACAAATTTAAACAATCCTGGATTTAAAATAAATACATGGACTCACAACTAATTGTTTGTTGGATATCATGAACGTATAACAAATATATAACTATTCATACACACACACACACACATATATATATATATATATATATATATATATATATATATGTATATATATACATATATATGTATATATAGACATGATTATCTTCACCACCCTTCAACTATATAATATATATGTATGTATATATATATATATATATATATATATAGTTACATATATTTATATGTATATATATACACATGATTATCCTCACCACCCTTCAACTATATAATATATATGTAAATATATATATATATATATATGTACATATATATATATATATATATGTATATATATATATATTTGTATATATTTATATTTATATATATATATATATTTATATATATATATATATATATATATATATAAGTAGAATTTTCGACATGCTGTTCGTGGTCATGTGGTAAAACGCTGGACTGAAGAAAGTGTTCTTTTAGGTTCAGTCCTTGCTTAGTTCGATCATGCTGATAACGGCTGAGAGCCAGAAACCAGTGTCCTTTTATTCCGTTCATATGCACGTAAGAATTAATTTTTATATATATATATATATATATATATATATATATATATATATATATATATATATATATATATATGTATATATTTATATATATATATATGTATATATTTATATATATGTATATATATATAATTCAATTATATATATATATATATATATATATATGTGTGTCTGTGTGTGTGTGTGTGTGTGTAAATATGCACGGAAATTGAAAAAGGAAAACCAAAGATTAGTATTTATGTATTTTCAACGTTTCGTCATTCTCATAACATTTTTTCAGGGTGATTATCTTAACGAAAACATCACAACAAATACAGAATGTTTTGGCCGCAAGCTCAAACACTACGGCCGTTTGGTGTAGAAGCAATACAAATATAAGCTACAAAATAGATGGTGGCGTCGGTAAGCAATGGTAGGGGTGTGCCTTCAATAGTGTATGAGCTCGGTGTTACAATCAATGCGGAAATGGCGTGTGACGAACTTCGTCGCGGTTAGATTTAATTTGAATTACACACATTAGAATGATGAATCAAGCACATCCCCTCGCAATTTTCATAATTTGAATCCCTTTTCACGTCCAGTTCACAGTTTACACAACCTGCATTACCCTGACGTTGTGTGTTTTTTTAATCAACATAAACCGATAGATCGTTGGATAATGTTTGGCAAAGGCTGGCTAAAAGCACAGTCAGGTAATGGCATAGAAAAAGTAAAAACACCGTTGTAATCAAACAGTAAACTTATTTAATGCACAGAAAATAAATACAATTTGTATGAAACAAAATATCTATGCGGACACAATTGTGTGTGCTCAGATAATTGTACTAAGTACTGTAGTTAGGGTGTACGTCCTTTGTGTGACGAGCCGGGCAAAGACGTCTCTCTGAGCATCGTTGATCTCACTAGCACTGCATGATACACTGGCGAAATGCAAATATATATACCTTATAGGATGATCGCTTCTGACTGGAGCAGAGAGTGATAATGATTGGGAACCAGTTATATCTACTCTCACTCAATTGCCAACGCATAGATGCGCCTCTCACACAACTTGATAGGTCAAGTTCTTTTCTTTTTATTAGCTTCGTTAAGTTTTGGATTGTGCTCAGCACCCAAGTGTGATGGTAAAAAGTTACCTCTCTCTTTGAAGGCTCATTGGTTAACATGTTCTCTATTTACTGAACTAAATATCTGCGTTATCATAACCCTTTTCTTATTTTGATTAGGTCACCGAATAATCCAACCATGAACTTATTTTTTATCACCATCAGTCATACATTTGGTAGACAAGATTTAATAAATTAATTTATTTTTTCTCTTAAAACGTATATGCTTGACAACGTGGCGCTTCCACACCATTCGAGAACACCAATCTGAATTAAGGAAGACTATCTGTTTATCTAATTTTACATTCGAAATAGTAAGGAACATAACAAATGCGTTTTCTAAAATTGTAACCTTTTCCCTTCGAATTTGTATATTCAGAGAATATTTGCTCTTGTTTATTTCAACTACAACCCGTCCATACTTATGTGGTCAGACTGTGATGAGTAGGAAATGCGAGCCAATTTCGCCCTTCAGAATTATCTTTAGTTTGTTTTCCCTTCTGTGTAATAAAACTTTTACCACTCAATTATTGACTTACATCTCTACGTATCTCAGAATCAATATTGCTCAATATTATTATTTTTTCTTTTGACATTTTAACCATTATTGGCTCCGTTTTTTTCCAGTGTCATCGAAACAAGAACAGTATGAATACATTTGCTAAACCGAACTAGTCCAAGAAATACGCTCCCACTTTGTGGATATTACCGACCAGCCTCTTTACTCTGGAACAGAAAACTTGGCCCGTATTAAAACAACTCTTCAAATGTCTAATCCCAAAAGTGCAACTTGTGAGCGTGCGAGAGTGTAGGGTAGTGTAGATGATAGCAAAAGATTATAGAGAAAGGGACATAACTTCATATTAATGTTCCTCTCTTTCTCTCTGTCTCTCTCTCTATATAAATATATATATATACATATATATACATATATATACACACACACATATATATATATATATATATATATATATATATAGTAATCTAGGTAAAGTAAACATCCAGAAAATAAAAATCAGAATAATTTTAGCCGGACTTATTAAAGTAATCAAAATCAAATAGAGCTTTTATATACATAATTGTTTTTATTCATACCAACATGTACATAATCTGCCACGCCAGCATGTCGATGTTATCGATCAACAGCTGTTAGAAACTATATATATATATATATATATATATATATATATATATATATACATATATATATATATTGTTACGTATGATTAGTAACCATCAACGCAGTGTAAATGAGGCGAATAATTAATCAACGTTGTAAAATAAACAGGTGTGTATATTTACGTTGATAACAACAAAATAGTTGCCGACAACAAATACTAGGCTTTCAAATAAATGTAGGTTATTTAAGTATCCAACGCAAGAAATAATGTCATGACATAAATGAGGATTTAGTAGAAAATTGATGCAGGTGTGTATGCATAACGTTTGTTAGTTATAAAAATCATAAAATTCGTGTCTATTTCTGGTTTGTATTTTTTTGTTTTTTGTTTTCCTTTTTCTCCTTTTTATTCGTATCACATGTAATCTCTTGTTTCATAACTTGAATTATCATATAATCATGTGTCCTATCATTTCAAAGTTAGTCTTGTATTTTCTTACTTGAACATAAGCAATTTCTAGGAAATTCCGTTCATAAGCCACGCATTTATAAGCAATTTCTAGGAAATTCCGTTCATAAGACACACATTTATAAGCAATTTCTAGGAAATTCCGTTTATAAGCCAACCATTTATAAATCGAAGTTATTCTTCGGTTACTTTCGGGTTTGTTGACATTCTATGTCTTTTTATACACTTGTTTACACTTCATGCGTTATTTACATTCTGTTTTCAGCTGATAATATTTCCCTCGTAATCTTCTTTGGAATTTTACAAGTCGGCTGAAATTTACATTTTATTTTGGGACATTTTTTAAAGGTTTACGCGTTAGTGAGATGTACACAGGAACTGACAAATACAGGGTTTTTTTTCAATTCTGGCGCCTCAATCGGAACGCTCCTTGTTTGGGCAACTCGACCGTGATTTTCTTTGATTTTCTTTTTTCCCCGGACGCTGTCTCATGCATGATAAGTAATGTTCAAAATGTTCGTAAACCGAATGCTTATTATGAAAGGAAAGGAGGTATTTCGCTTTCTTATAATTTACTGTGATTGAAAAGGCGTAAAAGAGAACATAATGTGTTTATGGGAGTTTAATGATGGGGATAGGGATTAATTAAGAAAACGAGAAAATAAGCGTAATTACTATATGTGTGTACGCGTATCTGACTTATTTCTAAAATTATTTATTTATATTTATTTATGGTTTATATGCTTTATAGGGAGGGCCTGTGGACGAGTGGTTATAGCACTTTCGGGTTCGATCCCACTCACGGCATGCGAATTTTCGGGTCTGTCCACCCAGCAGTAAATGGGTACATGACTAAAACTCAGGGAAGGTTCAAAGCAGCGAAAGGAGAGGGATGGGCTCCGCCTTCCATATGCTAGATACGGTGATTCTACACTCGTGCGCGTCCAGGCTATGCGACCTTTACCTTACCTTATGGTTTATATGAAGATAAAATATAATGAAATGCATGAAAAAGACAAAAAATAAATAAATTGAAGAGAGTATCAGAAAATGAGAGATTCACTGGTTTCTCTGTAGCTTTTTGACCAGGAAGAAAAGGAAGTATCTGTAAAAATGCAATTTTAATTTTTGTTTCAATTCAGACTGCACCGTTTTGGTAAGCTGGATTTTCTCCAGATTAAAAACCTGATTTGTGTCTAACTTTGACATAAAATAGGAACGAACGTCTTCAGAAAAATAAATTTGTTTTTCCTTTCGTTTTTATCACACCCATATATATATATATATATATATATAGTTTAAAGGTTCATACTTTTTTTTTTTAATAAGCATCCGTTTGAAATTTAATAAAAAAGAAGTGTGGTAAATAAATACCATCAAAGCTTGTTATATATGCAATATGTATTTTACAAAATAGAAAAGACAAATCGAAGACGATTTTTTTTTTTCCTCTTTTTATAAACCAACATTAAGTTTAATGTTGGTTTATAAAAAGAGGAAAAAAAAAAATCGTCTTCGATTTGTCTTTTCCTTTTTGTAAAATACATATTGCATATATAACAAGCTTTGATGGTATTTATTTACCACACTTCTTTTTTATATATCTATATATATATATATATATATATATATATATATATATAATTTTATTCTACAAAAATATTACATTTCCTTCTTCCAACAAGTGTACCAACCTTGAAAACTTTTCTAGTACATTCAAATTATTACAGCAATTCTACTCCTTGAATGCAAGCAGTAACTTCCATAAACATATTCATTCCAATAACCTCCCATCTTTGTAACACGTTGCCACAAGATTGTTTTGCTGAGGGCTTCAATGTGATCATCTTCAAATGTAATGTGAATAAACCGTCCTTATAACTCATGACACTTTTTCATTCCATTTATTATTTTCAATTCTTTCATTATAGTCAACATCTTCCAACTTGCTATCTATCTATCTCATTTGTTTTTCGCGTTCATAAATATTGGCACATTATTAAAAATAATAATTGTTATTAAAATATGCAGAGGGAACGAAGTAGTTTACAAGGAATGTCTCATTTTTGTAGCTGTTAAATAAGCATGTTTCAAACACCGATCAACTCCTATAATGAAAATTAACGAAAATACATCATGCCCACTCTCTTCAGGGGGTTTCGCCCACATAGTTTAGAACTTCATTTACTCTAAGGAGTTGGTTGGCCGTTGTTTTAACACATTCGTTTATTATCACGTTATACTGAGGTACTTGATAAATGCATGACAAGGTTTGCATTAGTTTTTCAATGTGGTTTCCTCGTCCTTCCGAATAACACAGCTGGTATTCCTAAATAGTCACCTACACGATAATGGCCAGGTTCTGCAACGCTTAACTGTGCTCTTTTAATATTTTATAATTCTGGAAAACAATATCTATTTTATTCGATTAATCGAACAGACCTTGTTATTTTAGCCATATCGGAGAAAAAAAGACCCGACGTTTTATACATTTCTAAGAGTATTCGGGCGTAAATGAAGAAAAACAACTTTAATGGGTTTGAATTTAGCATAGACGATTGCATCGTCTGCGGCAGTATCCATTAGGCTTTTTAAAAGTGAGTGCTTGCATATTTACTAAGTAGATACATAATTGAGCGGACAGTGTATGCTCTTAAAATATGAGCGGTTCTCGGCATTTTCCAGGGAGGTGAGTAGATTTCTAAATGTCTGCGTGAGTTTCTCTGGGAATTTTGTAGACATGTATATCAAGTACTTTTTTTAGAATATCAGAATTGCTCGAATATCATATTTTGTTTGTATCCTCATGTCCGAGTTTCATACACGGTAGCATTATATTGACAGTAGTTGTTGTTCAATTGTCGAATTTAAGCGACGTTAAGCCCAGTCAGTACAAAATGGGTAACCATTTGAATATACCAGTTGCTATATGTATGAGACGTTCTTCTGCTTATCTGAAGACCTAGACTTTTTGACACTGCTTCAGGAGAATATGGGTGGGCGTTGTGCAACCATTGCTTCACATTAGACTTTCTGCCGAAGCCACATTGCATGCATTATCTATTGTCTTTCCTGACTGTACGGATGCCTAAGGTATCGATAAATAAATCAAAATTATATAAAACTTTTTAAATTTGTAACATTTCTATTCATGCGAATCATTCAAATTACACCAGTAATATTTAATGCCAAACCTTTTCAATAAATACACTATAAACGTCGCTCCATTAATTCTATTATTAGAAAAACAAACTTTCAGAGTTAGCTTCATACCCTTTCCCTGCACCGTTTGAAAGAATTAACATTTTATTATTAAACTTCTAAACATTCGTATAATATATTCATAGAAATATTTAAGTACATATAAAATAAGCATCAATTCAATAGAATTAAAAAGATTTCGTTAACATTCATCAGTTTTGGTTATCATGCCATGTGTAAATTTGTACAAATTTAGATGAATAAACCATAGACACTCTTGCTAAAATAAGATTTCTGACATGAACCGATATGTTTAAAAGTAGTATTTTTATCTATGCAATACTTACATATACCTGAACATTTTCATTGCCAAATCTTAAAAGGCTGGGAAAAAATTCGAACATTTGAATGCTCCTACTTTTTAAGACTACTAGTGCACCATACTGATGCCAGCGAACTATTACTACCTTCCGCAACATATTTTATATGGATTTTATTATCTATGAATGATCTCGGGCTGAGAGAAATGCCATCCTCAAACATAAGTCTTTAAAGGGTTAAATCAGGAGACACTCTAGAGACTATTATGTTGATAAAGCCCCACACACCTCAGGTATAATAAGATGCATATAAGCAACACATTTAAATGTCTGAAGTATTAGTCATATGTCCTAGCCACAACCATAACACATCAGACACTCCTACTATAGAGAAGTACGAAAACGGTTAGATACACATGAAACTATGTATTAAGAATGTAGTCACGTGGACAGTTATGTAGAGTACACAACCAGACCGATTACTCTCGTGTAATGTATAGTAAAGCGTCTAACTCATGATTTCAAAGAATTACATGATGTTCTTAAGTAGAGTCATTGCCTCTCGATATTTCGTCCTATATATAACGTAATTGCGTTTTATAGAAGGAATTAACATAGTACTCAATTAGTTGTTAAAGGTGTATATATTTTTAAAATTTCAATTGACACTGGAAACTCAGCTCGCAACGCTGTATATACCTAATGTAACAGATTCCTCAGTTGATCTTTTGATAGTATAACGCAGTAGGTTATTCTCCGTCTGGCGAGGAAGAAAAGCCTAAGGTTCGACTAAAATTGCGACTCCGTATGAGTTTACATTAAACTAACATATAGTGACTAGCACTATGAACGTAAAAGAAGTAAAGTACAATGTATGTAGCGTTACTTTGTATAATGTGTATATATTTTAATAACAATTTTGATATTTCTTAAATTTGATACATCAATCAACAAGTGTGTGCCCTACAGAATAAAACAACATAGTTTAGGTGAAATTTAACGTTATTCATAAAAATACTCCTCTTTTTACGGGACACACTGATTCTAACGCTTTTCCTACAAACTGATGCCACACTTGTTGAACGTATTGTGTTTAGTCACAAAATACGCCTCAGTTTTCGCGACCCCTTCTTCATTAGAGTCAAATTAAACGCACAAAATTGTTGTTGTTAAAGTGTGTGTATATTTTAAAATATATACATCGTGTTTAAAATTGTATATATATATATATATATATATATATATATATATATATATATATACATATATATATATATATTATTTTAAATAACCACTTTAGTAAATGTTTTATTTCACCAATAATAATTAGTGTTAATAAAACTTTTCCATCGGTCGCTTTATTCGAATCTCAGACTAAAGTCAGCATTTACTGTCCAGAATCAACAATTCCAATCGATGCAGCCGCCATGACAGACTGAGGAAATGAAGGAAAAATAATACTACTCATCTTTTTAATGGCAATAGTAAGTATCTTAACAGCGTTCTACTTTCAACGGGACAAACTTCGAATTGGGTTAGAGAGAAACTTTTTCATATTTCCCACCAGAGTGCACGACCATTACGACATCATTAATATATAAATACTATATTAGATACAATTATATTTAATAGCCACACTTATATATGTTTTGTGCTTATCCATAATCATCAGTGTAGCTATATATTGTTCACTCGTTCGCATGACTTGAATCTCGGATCCCATATAGACATCTATGTGCCTGTGTGTGACTATAAGTGTGCCTATATGTATGTGTGCCTACGTTTTTTTTCCTGTGTTATCTGGCATTGGTCTACTACACAATTCACTAGTCTTATTCAAAACATGAATCTGACTTTGCAATACTATGTCAAACAATACGAACCACGAAACAACAGTAAAAAAGAATTAAAAATACAGATGATATTTTATCGTATGTGTTAGAAGGAAAAGAAAAAAAAATACATCTCATCAGCCGTTTGTGAAATAAATAAATATTTAAATAAAGGCCTGTCGACTGACTAAAAATCATTAATTGGTAGTTTTTATACATCGGCACGTATGCATACCACACACATTTACATAGATACTTTGATATGTACACACGCTACTTGTCACACACGCCTTTACATATATAATAAAAACAACGTTTACATTATATATATATATATATATATATATATATATATATATATATATACATATCAATTGTATTGAAACTCCAGTGCTGATAAAATAGTGCTCGATAACAGGTAGAACTGTAGTTCCTTTATCTATACAACATTATTGGCTAGACATGTGCATGTATATTTCAGATGTGATCTCTTTCGAAATTTAGCTTCAACGGTCTATTTTTCAAACTTTAAATACGACGGATTGACAGACGTTCTTGTATATACTTTTGTTTTTTAAGGGGATGCTGATATTGTTCAGAAGCATAATCGTCGAGCCTAGATCGAGACTCGACGGTGTATTATACAGTTGGAACCTCGGTCTTTAGTTATGTTTCATATAAACACTGTAAATTGCCGAAGAGTGCTCAATTTCCTTAAAATAATTGTATTGCACTTTCGTTGAAGTCAATTAGATATTTCATTGAAGGAGGCATTCATATATATATATATATATATATATATATATATATATATATATATATTATATTAATTTTAATAGGTAATATTAAATTATTTTACCTACATACGCTACCGTTTCGAGTTTCGGTTTCACCAGTGCAGGGATTATAATCTCGGTTCGACCCCCTGCAACAAAATCAATCTAGACTCCGTAAGCAAGCGCTGTAACCATTAGGCCACGGGACTTTACCACCTTCAAGAAGGAAATTCATTTTCTATTCATGCGAAGGACAACATATCAAGAATAACTGACTAAAGATTCTACAAACGTTGTCGGAATATGCCTTATAGCTACTGAACAGTAATCTTATTAAAGAGTCTTATAACAATATTAATTTAAAATAAATAATATTTAATTATTTTACCTACATAAGCTAGCGTCTCAAGCTTTCTCTCTCATCAGTACAAGGATGATAATCTCGGACGGTCGCACGGTTCGAACTATATATATATATATATATATATATATATATATATATATATATATATATATATATATATTATGGTTGAGCTCCGAGGAAGCGTTTCTTTCGCTGAAACGTCATTGTATTTGCGTGGCCGAAATTAAATGCTTATATAATAAATAATCATAAATTCTTATCTAGTATTGACGACCTCTGCAAAATATATTGTATCAAGTTTATTTTATAAAAACGTTCTTTAATTATGTATATATATATATATATATATATATATAAATATATATATATATATATTACTTTTATTTTCTTCGTCTAACTCTTTTTATTTGAAGCTTTTCTTGAATTTATCGTCTGACAGTCTTCAATGTATCATCTAGCAGTGTTCGCCTTGTGTGTGTCTGTGTTTGAGGGAGAGAGAGAACGTTTGGGGCAATGTGTACGTGTGTTCATAAATGTGTGTACTTTTGCTTTTGCAGTATTTTCGAATGTTATATATTTTAATCCTTTTGACATGATACTTTACTTTAAATTAATTTTCCAAAGATATTTTCTAACAATCTAATTGAACATTTAAGATTTATGTATGCAGAAGATCTCGAATATCTTTCGGCTATGTACGTATTTTTCAATTATACGGATCAAAATAAAATTACAATCAAATAACAAATAACCGCTTCAAAAGAGTAACTTCTATATTTGAAGGACCACAACTTAAGAATACATAAACAATATATAAAACAGCCAACAGGCTAGCTTGATTTTTTTGAAAATTGTGATAAATACGGTACTAATACGTATTGACTGATATTCAATTATTCTAAGAATCAATTGTTGTTTTATTTTGTTTCCTTGGTAATGTTTATGTTTAAGAAAAGGAATTGTTAAGAGATATTGTTCTGACTGAAGTACAGTCGGTTTGTTTCAGACCTCCTTGGGATATACTTTACCTGAACAATCTATCTCAATGCAAGATTTGGTGAGTCACCTGCAATTAATTACCTGGGGAACGTAATTAACAAAGACTGAATAAAATGCATAAACTGATGTAATCCGTACGAAACAGCCCGGTGTTATCTTTGTTTCATTGTGTTTTATGTAGTGTTGATTTACGCAGCATATCCAGGGATCAAGTAAAGGTTTTCAATATAAATATTGAAAGTAATGCTATTTCAAAGATATGTCTTGAACGCAACACGGTAAAGTGTCAGTCTGAATCTTCTACATATATGTTGAATCATTACAGTCGTACCTAATGTCCCAGCTGTAAGGACAAGCTTAAATATTGCTACCTCTGACTTGATTAGGACTAATTATAAATACATGTTTTACTCTCATTTGGATCTTTAATTAGTTACTGCGTTTACATACTGTAACTCGTATGTCGTCCTGTCGGTGATGATGCTGCTGTCTCCGTTCTTCGTCTACTAGTTTTGTCTATCATTCCACACCTTGGAGGACCACCAGAAATGTATCAAGTAACATTCCTAAACACTTTGTTATCAATATTAAAAGGAAAAGAATAACATGAAGGTGTTTACATGCTGTTGAGATGTAGTTGGTTTGTACAACAACACGTTGTTTATCTACGGTAGTATATAAACGAAACCTCTTAGTTAAGTGTACGTCTTTGATTATATTTTGTTAAATCGTTCGCCTCGCTTCCTATGCTTTCACTTCTACACATCCAAGTGGTTTTTATTACGTAATTTCTTCATCAGGATGTCTCGCGTAACTTCCGTTCGCACACTTTCTGAATTGTCTGACTTTCTTACACCCAGAACTGACTAATTTGTAATTTACGCGATCGTACAGCCGGGGTCCACACCAGTTGGGTTATCCCCCTTAATCTCATACAAAAAAAACAGAAATAGATTATATAACTAAAAAATCTTAGGAGTAAGCTATGTAGTAAATTTAAAAAAAAAATTAACGGATTATATCAGTGTTCATTAAACATTAGAAATATGAATACTATCGTGGTGTATAGTTCATATTTGCATTGCACGTATTTTTTTGATTAATAAGTAAATTTTGTTTGAAATATTGTACAAACACAGCAAATAACTGCTTCACTGAAAGAAGACAGCTAGATGTGCAAGTGCTATTAATGGTCTGACACGACCGACGAAGGCCTAGTATAAATAGCAGCATGTCTTTATTGGGCGTGACGCATTAGAATTTTTCAGGATATCATAAACGATTTCGTTACAAATCGACATCGCATTGAAAAGGGAAGAACAGTGATAGCGTTACCAGTGATTGTGGTTGATTCTAAACTAAAGTAAATTTTAGCTTAGTCCTCAGCGCCTCATTATATACTATTTTATCAACAACACACTCCCCTCACTAAATGATGTACTAATGCGAATATCAGCTGAGCGTTCCGCAACTCTTATTGGCACTAATTTAAAAAGAGTCGAGCGATTATATAGTATTGTCTTATATTTTACAAACCGTATCTATTCAAAAATAATCCAACTCAAAATCAGAAAGTTTCCTACCCCAGGACAATATCCTAATTTTTGTGTTAACCTAGAATTGTGCCGATAACTATTTCATATATTTATTTTTACCTTGATTTCTGCCTTTGCTATTTCGAATTATTATGACAATCCGACATTTTAGTTATGGAAGTTCTAACCTTTTATTGTGTACGTATCTTCATCTTTGTTGTATATTGAGGCTGTGGGACAGTAGGACATGTTTCGTTGTGACGTTACGATTCAGAAGTGTAATATGAGACGGGACTTTCTCCAGAAACATTTAACGAGAGAGGACGCCTTGATGCTTATTAGGCACACAACACGAGGGCGTTACGGTGAATTTTAATAGCGATTTCATACAAGGCTTCACTAAAAAAGTGTTCTCTGCTCAGAGTTAATAAAGAACTGACCAGTGCATTTCTTTGAGTTGCGTGTCAAAAACCCCGGTGATTGTGCAACGTTGTGTCAACTTTCACAGCGTGGAACAATTGCAGATAACAACACAAAAGAAGAAGCGATTCTACTGCTTTTCTGAATATCATCTCAGTTTAAATATACGAAACAGGCTATTACAATTTCCGATCAGACTACCCAACATGTAATAATTACGAATTCTATAGTTCTTATGATCGTATCGTGTTTTCTTATTACCTCCGTTTTGGGGTGAATTTTCACACACTTATGTGTTCTTTTTTTTGTTTTTTTCCATCTAATCTATTTACTGTAATTTGTTTTTAAAGAACATTTTTCTCAGTTTATTATACACCAGCTTTGAATATAATTGCCATTGGTAAGTATTGTTTACGTCTGGCAACTGATTTTAACTTAACAGTTTATCTGTTGCACCACGAGTCCATGTAGACAATGATAATATGAAGTTTGGGAAACTAAAATGTATTTTAGTTTAAGATGTATAGTGTTACTAATTATAAATACATAATAATCTGCCTATGAATAAAATCATTTATTTAGTTTTTTTAGGCTAACACTTTCGATGAACACATCATTTTAAGAGAAATGTCTGTGGTTTTTCTTTTTTTTAATTTTAATTGTATTTGGTATTAACTCCAGGGACGAGCGCATCAACCTCAGAAAAATACGTCAAATTATTAAAAACGAAATTTTTAAGTTAAGTAAAGTCAGGTCTATATGCTGGGTTACTTCGGCGATTTTTGAATAATATACATATATTTTCCACACTTTCATGGGATGGTATGACAATAGTTATTTTTTATGATGTTTCCTATAGAGGCTTCACTCGGTCGTGGTGTATCTTGAGGGTCGAGTCACTTCGTAATATTGTCCAGATGCTATATGAATTATACATTCTCTGATTTATATTTTCATACGAACCGTTCATATATAGTACATACACTGTGATGAGTTCTCGATGTGTCTTTTGATGTTTGATATAACTGTCTCAGAGCTAATGTCATGTTCCCTAGGCAGTTACTATGATGAATAGATTCTTCCAGGTTGCCCATTTGATCTTCATATATATTGTTGTTACTACATATTGCCTTTGCTTGATCTTGTCGCAAGTACTGGCTAATGTATACTTCAGAGAAAGAGTATTAGAATACACATTATTAAAACCATCAATGTTGCTGTTATATGTGCATGTTACGTTCATCTGTCATAACCAGGAGGATTTGAAACATTACTAAGGCATGTGAACTCTATATTCCCTTTATACAATTCAATATAGAAAAATAACATAAAGACACATTATCCTCTCAAGATGTGTAAGTAACAAACATGGATCAGAGGTTCAGGTCAGCTTTACATCTAAAACAAACTTTTACTCGACGATATATACATTTAAACACCCACCTTCTATATAATGTAAAGAAAGGAATCGCCCGTACATACGACATCGAGCAAACACAATATCTAATAACACCTATATAAAACGAAGAGGTGAGCAGCTTGAGAGAAACCATCTATCGAGATAATTGTCTAAAAGCATGACAGCAGCTCGGAACAATATTGATGACACCACTTGAAACCTCATCACAATCTGTCTCCCATAGATTTAGGGATTGTCTGAAAAAATATATAATCAATATTAAATCAGGAGAGTATTCAGATGTGCTCAACGCTCCAAAAACACCTTTAGACATGCCGCCCATTAAAAATATGCCAAGCAGCAATAGTAGTTTTTCTCAGACAGCTGGTCGGTGGAATTACATCTCTGCTCTCTGTTTCCCCAGCTTTACCAACATGCATACATTTAAATATAATACAAACAAACATATTGCTGCACAACTTACTACTCAAGATTTCATCTATGAAGATGGCCCCGTAATAAAAGTAGATCCTAACATATCTGTAGCAATACGCTTTATTCGGAGTGAATTAAAGTTTGAAAAGATATCCACTGGATTTTAACAAAGTTGGGTTAAAGATGATATGCTTGGGTAAAAATTCGACTCACTCTCTGGTGTAAGGTGAATACTTAGTCAAACTCAGTAATAGGAAATTAATCTGATATGATATCTGTAAGATATAATTGTGATGGTGGAACTGTTTGTGTTGGAGAGAAAATGTATCAGGTTGTACTATTTTTCTATTTTTTGCTTCGCTCATATGCGCCGGGATGGCTTGACCTTTAAATTATTTCTTTATTTGTTATCTGTTTTCCGCGATTTGTTGGTTCTAAATATTTTCTAAGTGTCACTCCCATCTAGTTACATTTTCTCCCTGTACTTGCATAAGTTCAACAAAAGGCCACAGGTTCTGATAGCTTACTTAATAACAGTCACGCATTACATAGCAACTCTATAACTATAACTCCGTAATCACGCTGTTATCCTTTTAATGGCTATTAATTCTCATTGAATACAGACAATGTTAAACACTTAAATTTAAATGAGTAACTGAAATTGAAAGCTTTTTAAAGCCATAAAATCATAGTTTGATGTCGATTATTTCTTGTCGCCATAACGAGATTATCAGAGGCAAAAGTTCTGGCAAATATTCGTGTGCGCAGAATTAGTTTAGCTTATCTCAAATCTTCAGGTGTTCACATCCGTCAGCTTAATTTCTTCTAAACAGTTAATTGTATAAAGTGATTGTATAAAATAATAATATTAGTTAGTAAAACTTTTTTCTTATCTCTAATGTTGAATAGCAGACTATTATATTCATACTATTGTAAAAAAAACCTGCCTAACGTACCTGTTAAAATCACACTGTACAACTAAGCAGTACAAATGATGAAAGTGTTGTGCTTCATTTAAGATTCGAAAACTGCAAAGTAGACAAAAGAGTTGGACCATGTAACAACTGCCCTTTTTACTATAAAGGTAACAAGTGAAACCAAATGCGAAACTAGTTATATTTCTACCGATCATATATACACACACGTAAATATGCAGGTATTCAGTCGTTGGGAAATCGGACAATATAACACGATATCACTAGAATCATTTAAGAAAACTTTCAATTATTTTACATCAATTCCCTTAGTTGTCCTTTAGTCCTCATATTCCATGTACGATGTACTTGACAAGGGGCAGGAATTACTGTTTTCTGAGTCGAAACATATTTATATAACACTTATCGTTGGCTAGTTATTGCCTTTGAAGTGGTAGTTTAGCTATCTAGAGCAAGTTGCTTCATTCCCCGTGCTGCAGCGATGTAAAAAAAAAATCCCCCCCAAATTTCAATGTCTTATTTACTAGTTAGACTTACAATTAAAATTACTATATATATTTTTTCAATATAGATCACTTACATTTGATAAACTAACATATTTATACAATTCATTCTGGAACCTCGCTTCATCATAAAGATGTCCTAACATAAATTACATGATTAAATGTTTTCCTCTCGTTTTCTTTGTTTCTGTATTTCGTTCACAATATGTTACCAACAGCGTCTCTTCGAATATTGTATTCCAACTTTGTGTTTACTTTATACGGCATTATACGAATAAGTTTTGTTTTATATGTTTTTGTTTCGTTTTTAATTAATCGTTGGCAATCTTCTTTCTTTGTTTATACTAAAGAAGATTACCTGCTGAAATATTTCATAAAATATACTCGCATTAAAGTAAATAAAGTTGCATATGTACACACACATACATACATACATAAATACATACACACAGATATAGACACATACGTATGTATATTACATATATATATATATATATATATATATATATATATATTAGAAATGAATTCTATACGTTATTATTTTGGGGCAATTGGGTGTAATTTTAAGACCTTACCAGTCGAACGTAAGGTTTACTGTTTAAAAATAATTAGTTAACTGACCTAATGATTAAGAATTACCGTAAAATAAGAATCTCATTTTTTAGGGGGTGTAATTTACCTGAGTTAGTTAATCTGCACATTTACAAAAATGTGTTGCTAAAATTTTGTAATTCTCTGAGTATTTTTTAAATTAACGGCCTCCCATCTCAAATAATTTCTGGCTGGAGAGCGTGTAAGCGTTGCTAGTATATATATATATATATATATATATATATATATATATATATATATATATATATATATTATAATAATAATCCAGGTAAAAAATCCACAGGGTAGTAATCCACAGAATTTTAACCGGGGTCATGAAAAATATTTATATTATTTAAACTACTAATTCTACTATTATTAATAAAATTATTCCTATTACCATATTTACAATTATTATGATTAATGTTACTGCCAGCTTCTTCTATATTATTATTACTTTTATTATTATCATAAATTATTATTTATGATTTAATATTATTATTACCTTCTAATATTTCCTGATTATTTTATTTTTACCTGACTATTACTTTATATTAATTAGTATTATCATCGATTGCTATTCTTGTTATTGTTGTTATTACTATTTCTATAGTTAGTATTATTATCATTAATATTATTATTAGTAGTAGTATTTTATTATTATTATTACTATTATTTTTATTTTTATTAATACTTATCAATAGTAACTTTTAGCACTTTTAAATTATAACTGATATTATTATTATTATTATTATTATTATTATTATTATTATTATTATTGTTATTATTATTATTACAATTATTACTATTATTATTTTATATTATTTTAATAATTATTATTATGTTTATTACTACTAATTATGTAAACTTAATTAAATAGATAATGAATTTATATTATTTATTAATTAATAAATGATAATTTGATAAGTTTAAAGGAAATCAAACAGTGTAAATACAGAATAAGTGACACAATGTGTTAACAACCCCAAACAACCCTTCAACACACACATACGTCTGTACGCTCACACACATATTTGCCGCTACGGATTAGAACTTGATTTGAGAATATGTGGTTCGCCTTGAGTGAAAAAAACTTTCGACGGTTTTTATACACATAGTGTTGGATGTATATTCCTTTCCCCCCTTTCCACTATTTCTGGCTGAATCAACAGATGGTTTCATTTTTCTATCTACCTATCTATATTTCTATTTACCTATCTATCTATCTTTTTTCTACCCTTTTTATTATATCTCTTTCAACTTTAATTTATTTTATTTTATTTTATTTTATTTTGTTTTATTTTGTTTTATTTTATTCTATATTTTATATTTTGGTTTTGATTCTGATTCTGATTTTAACTTTTTGATTCTTAACGGTCTCAACCACGTGACTTCCCAAATTTTAAAATTTGTAATTTATTTTCTTCTTTTTTCTCCCTATTTAATTCTTTCCAAATATGATCTAATGTTTAAATTGGATTCTAAATCTCCCTGATGAGATCTAACTTTATAATAACTGTTGATCGATAATATCGACATGCTAGTGTCGCAGATTTTGTACATGTCTGTGTAAATAATAATAATCATATATATATATATATATATATATATATATATATATATATATATACAATATAAAAATGAAATTGCTGATAAGCTAATCAACAAACTGAGAAAAATATAAACCCAAACACATAAGAGCTGCACGAAGATAGTTCAGTCGACGGAAAGCACACATCATCGGTTGGAAGTGAACATTTTAATACCCATGAATTCAAATTGTACAAGACGCGTCGAAAAAAACAAACAGTTATGTCAAATGCTTATGCATATTTTTCTTTCTTTCTATCTTTCTTTCTTTTTTCTTTCTTTCTTTCTTACTACTGGCCCGTATTTGTTTTTTTACATATAATTATTATTACTAATATTATCATTACTACTATTATCATTATTATTACTTATTATTTACTAATTTAAAATATTATTTTTATATTATATATTATTAGTATTATCATTATAAACTCTATTATACATATTGAGATTACTAGTATTATTATAAATACCAATATGAATATTAACATTGCTATTATGTTATATTGATTATGTTATATTTAATTTTATCACTATTGCCATTATTATTACTATTAGTTGTATTATAATTATTAGTCTTCAAATAATTAGTATTAGATTTGCTATTATTGTTATATGTCTTATTATTATTAATATTATTATTAATATCATAATTATTAATATTACTATCATTACTATTATTATTATTATTATTTTATTATCTGAATTTGACATCAATATTACTTTATCGCCTAAATTCTTCACTAGATCAAACCGTGTAGTCTCAAATTGATATAAATACATTAATCCGTTAGTAAGGTATTTCTTTCTTCTACTAAGCTCATGTCTATGGCAGATGATTTTCGGCTAGATTTTTTCTTCTTTCTGTTTTCTTTCTCAGATTGTTAAGTTTTTACTTTTCTTTCTGTTTTGTTTCCGATACGTTGTTGTTTTATTATCTTACTATCTTATTGTTTTTAATGTGTTGTCCTTATTTTTTATTTTTGTTTTCATATTTTTATATTTCATATGTTATTTTTTTATTTTATTTGATTTATTTTTTGTATTGTTGTTTGTATTGTGCCTCAGTTTAGTTTGATTCTCTTCGGCTTGCTTGTTTTCCTTCTCTTTCCTTCTGTTCATGCAACATCTAGTCTGGTTGTCTAGTGTCGGTTGTCTCGCGGGGAGCGGTGGCGTTTAGCTTAGTGTCAACATACTCATGACAAATATTATTTTGAAGGTATCATCGACGTATCTTAGTAATATATTTTCAGTTTTATTGTATTCCAACTGGAAATACATATTAGCTGACCTCTTTATATTTTCTTCCCTGTCTTGTTTTGATGATTATAACTTAAGTGTGTTGATTGTCCCACTTTTTATCCCCCTCTTGCTGCCTATGATATTTCTTTTTTGGCTGTTAAATATTTATTTTTTCCGTCATTTCACTAAACTAAACTAGCATTAAGTAAAAATGCGATTTTATATGAATAATTGAATTTGTTCAAAAGGGTAGAAAATATAACAGACAAATAAATAACACCTCTCTATATATATATTAATATATACAGGGTGTTTCAAAAGTCTTGGGAACATAACGATTTTTAATAACTCAAAAAATATTAGGAGTTGAAAAATGAAATTGGTACCGTTGGAAAGGTTAAAGTTTCATGTTTTGTGGGGAATCTTCAAAGTTGCTCAATATGAGCACCATTCGTCACACGGCAGACATCTAGTCGATAGTCAATTTGCTGCCAAACGCGTTCCAGCATATTGACGTCAATGGTTCCCACAACTGCCGTTACTCGAGCCTTTAGTTCGTCAATATCTCTTGGAAGGGGCGGCACATAGACTTGTTGCTTGACAAAGCCCCAAAGGAAAAAGTCACACGGGGTAAGATCTGGAGACCTAGGAGGCCAGGGCATGAGAACGTCATCACCTCGCCCAGATCTCCCAATCCATCTACCAGGCAGCCTTGTGTTAAGAAACTGCCTTACTCTAAGACTCCAGTGTGGTGGTGCACCATCTTGTTGAACAATGAAGTCATCAGATTCTGCTTGTTCCAACTGAGCCATTAACCAGTCTTCCAGCATGTTGAGATAGGATTCACCAGTGATAGTTGCCTCTTCAAAGAAGAACGGTTCATAGACACCTTTCTTGGAAATTGCACAAAACACGTTCACTTTTGGTGAATCTCGCTCGTGCTCAAGAAGATCATGAGGATTCTCAGTACCCCATATGCGAGTGTTATGCTTGTTAACTTTGCCATTCAGATGGAAGGTCGCCTCATCACTAAAAGCAAGCCGGTCATCAAAGCCGTTATCTTCCAACTTCTCTTGCATTGCAATGCAAAAGTCACGGCGAAGTGGCTTATCAGTGTCCTTCAACTTTTGGACCAACTTGAGCTTGTAAGGTACCATTTGCAGTCGTTTCCTTAAGACACGCCAGACAGTTGCTGGAGCAAGCTGAAGTTCCCTGCTGGCTCTTCTCACTGATTTACGGGGGCTCCGCTGAAAGGCTGTCCGAACTTGCTCAACTGCATCTTCTGAAGTTGAAGGGCGACCTGTTTGCTTACTTGGGCACAAACACCCATCTTTCACAAATTTAGCATGCCATCTGACAATGGATTTCCTTTCAGGGGCTTCTTTTTTAAATTTCCTGCGAAATGCATGCTGAACACATGTCCACGATTCAGTCTTTGCAAATTGGAGGACGCAAAATGCCTTGTCTTGTTTAGAGAACGCCATTACTGCACCTGGAAAGATAACACGAAAATCATTAGTATGACCAAAAACTTGATTAAGCAAGCTTTAAAATGGCACCAGTTTCATTTTTCTACCTGGAATAGTTCATGAGATATACGCATTTGTAATGTTCCCAAGACTTTTGAAACACCCTGTATATGCATATGTGTGTATATATAAATATGAATGTATATATACATATGTATATATATATATACATATGTGTATATATATTTGTGTATATATCTATCTATGTGTATATATATATATGTGTGTATATATCTATGTGTATACATATGCATGTTTATATATATATATATATATATATATATATTTATAAATATATACATTTTTATATATATATATATATTAATACGCTAAGGTGTACGTACGCACGTGTGTCACGCTCTAAAAGAAATTCAATAAATACACAACAAATAAATTGGACGGGGAGACTTGGAATCGAAACCGTAACATCTAGCTTAAAAGCGGTGACGTTACCACTGAGTTAAGTAAATGAAGTTGTTAAATAGATCAAAATTAAGTTAATTAACGCATTAACTGACCCTGCTCAGTACTTTAACTTCAGCGTGAAAGGAGGACATTATGTAAGTAGAAGAAGACGATGCTGATGGAAGAGAGCGAGTCATTATTTATTTAGTAAACTAAACAGTTTATGAACTGTTTCTTCGATTAAACATTTGAACGACGAGAGAGAGACAGACAGACAGACAGAAATGTGGAATATTTCCATTTTACTATGCAACATCATCAAAAACAAAGGTAACTTCTATGAATTACTGTGCTTCAAATACTGCCGCTTCAGCATGGAAGCAGGAGGAGACAACGTTCTGAGAATCATAATTCATTTAGTAAACTAAACAGTTTATGCACTTTCTTTTCGGTGAAACATTTGAACGACGCTCTCTCGAGAGAACTGTGAAATACTTTTTCAATGCAAAAGTATCAGAAATAAAGGTAACTTCTATTAATTTATGTGCATCAAATACTTCTACATATATAAAAAAATCCCATATCTTTTCTTGAAATATTGTTTAGAATATTTACGAATAAAACTAATGTTTGGAATACAGTGAATACTACGAGCTGTGTCAACGCGAACGCTAGCAGACGATATATTCAAACGTTATAACCATTTATTTCCTTTCTTTTGGTTGGAGAGACAGTCACTATTATTATTATTTTTTTAACTCTCATTAAGCAAAGTTTGTTTTGTTTTTTTCAGTGACCCACAGAGAGCGCGTACGAAAGAAATAGAGAGTGTGTGTGTTCGTAAGAGAGGGATAGAAAGAGAAAATAGAGAGTGAAAATGAAAACGCAATGAAAACAAATAAATAAATCGCAAAAAGTAAAAACAAACTGTAACAAACACGAAAGAGACGAAAGTCGTGATTCAAAGAAAAATAAGAAAGAAAATCTAAACGAAAAATAAAAGTAACAAGTACAGTTTCGTTTTCTTTCGGTAAGCCTGCCGGTTTTTACGGTATATCAACCCTTTTTAGTAGAGTGTCCATCGTACACGCGTTATTTGAATGCAAATTATTATTTTTTAAAATGATTTCAATCTTATCCGGTGGGGGGTTGCTCATAATAAAGCAAGCGTAACTCACTAACAAATAGAGGGCACTTCGTTACATTGGGACCCGCGTTAGGGTTAGGGTCAGTGGGGGGTTAGGGTTAGCTATAAAGTTCAGGGACATCGGGGGGTAGGGCTAAAGTTAGGATCAGGGTCAATGTTAGCCCGGGTCCCAATGTAACAAAGTACCAAATAGAGACGTAAAAATAAGATGGTGACTGCTGAAGAGACAGCTTTTGGCCCGGCAACCGAGTAAAATAAATTAATATATAAACTTCCATCCCGTCACGCAACATTTTCTTGAGTAAAATATGTGCATATTTCTAGACACTGGATAATATTATTAATAGTAAATTATACAGATTGATGTAGAAAACACTGTGGAATTTCCACAGGGTCCCGCTTGTATATATAAATATATATATATATATATATATATATATATATATATATATATATATATACTTATTGTTACTACTCTTAAGTCCTCGCTCACACAGGTTTTTTTTTATAGCTGTATATAGGTAAGATATAACCTGTTCTTTACACACTATTTGCTTATAAAATACACCCCAAACAAAACAAAGTAATCTATTTACCTATCATCTAATGAATGTTTTCAGCATAAATAAATATGAGAAGATAATAAGAATCGTAGGTATAAGACCTGTTACGAAAATGAATAGTGTCGGCAGTAAATAAACCGAAAAGGGTGTATATGCCGTAACAGAAAATAACCTAAATTCACGAAATTTACCGAGCGCTAAGACTTGATACATATTGCTCTAAGTTATTTTTTTACTAAAAGCCAATAGCATATTTGTTTAGTTAAAAGAAAATGATATTTGTTAAGCCTCTATTTGATGTAACCTCAGAATATTGTTTTAATCTGTTGCTATGTCCGTTACTGAAATCGAACAAAGTGTTGATAATTTATCTCAATCCAGCAGAAAAGTGTTTAAGAATAGGAAGAAACAGTCCGGCAGCGCCCATCACAAGGAAAGTGACTCAAGGAAGAAGACGGAATGGCATTATGCAAACCTGTGATAAGCGGGTTTAATAGAAAATCAAAAGACGACTAAGAATTTCTCCGATCACGGCAGCTTTGTTATCGAAAGAAAAGGGGAAACAACAAGGACAAACAAACGTAAACAGAAAGAAGAAAAAACAACGAGAAAACCACACAAAAGAAAATGAAAAGAAAAATGATATCATGAGTCGACCTGAGAAGCTTTCGTCTTACTTTTAGAATTTGGGGTTAGGTGATTGCCCCGATGAATACCGTCGCGGATAATTGAATCGCTTAAGAAGAGTTAAAATTATCTACGGATATCTCCTGTTTTTGTTCGCTATATATTCCTGGTGTAGTCATGAAAGAACACATTGCCACACCTTTATGAAATATAGATAGTTTCTTACTTAGTCGTCTGTCAAATTTCTTTTTCGGTTTGTGATCTTTGTCGTAAGATATTGCGACAGGTTGCCCTCGATTCAATATCAAATAGGGCTATGAGATTTGTTTACTTGAAAATAAAAAAAAAACGTAATATAATACAAACTGGTATAGTTTGGCTTACTGGCCGTCAGATAACGTTCACTAGAACACTTTTGATATACGTTTGTCTTTATCGACATTCGTTTTTCGTTGAACCAGTTGGCGCAAATCTAAATCAATGTGCCTTTTTCATACGCTGAATCTTTCTCACACGTTGTCATTGACTTTTTTGTCTGATCCCGGGATACAACCTTCCGTATCGTCCAGCCTCCCACTGCCACGTATTTATTTAGTGTGGGCTTGAATTCCTTGAAATGCCTCAATATATCACAAAAGATAAAAAGAAAATTTTTAAAAACTAGTTTACTTTTTATGAACATATATCATTGTAGAAGAAAGTATATTATTTGTTACATTTATAGGATTAAAACAATATTTATTCAATTAATGTAAATCATATCATCATGTTAATTATAAATAAATTGTATTGTGCATCATTTTCAATTCGTATTGTGCTTCGAAATACAGTAAACACATTTTTAAATATATCATTAAAACAATAACGCATATTTAAACACACATTTCAGAGAAATCCTTCTAGACTGATGTATTTTTTATTTTTGTTCCAATCTAGATTGCCCCTTTTTGAGAAGCTGGATTTTCCCCACATTACAAAAGACCTTGTGTCTTACTTTGTTCTCGTGGGGAGGCAAGTAAATAGGAACAGTCTTTATATTATAAGAATCATATACAATTATCAGAGTAAGAACGCCTATTGCCAATTATCAAATAAGGACGAAACAGCTGCACGTGTATAAAGTCCTTGTGTGGACTTATTGTTACACTTAAAACATTTATTTATAGAACATATGAATATCTATATAATACTATATGACACATTTTCGCGTGCCTGTGTGTAGCTATTCTTTCTACAACGAAACTTACACAGTTAATAAATATTTTGTGCACTATTCATGAAATGTTTATTGAAAAAAAAATATATACACAATGGGCATTTTATAATACCCTTAAACATAATTTAATTACGAAATTACATATACCACCATGCATTTCGCTGCTTCTTAAGAAATTATGTCAGTTTACTCTTTTGTTAGTAGTTGAATGAAATAATGAATTGCATAGCATATAACAGCAATTAAAATTACATATCTTTAAATTGTTTGCATGATTTAAACACGTTTACCTACCAGTACGATAATTAAGAAATGTTAAAAAAATCTAAGTGTTCAACTGATAACATGAGTTCGCTAGGAAAATGGTGAATTGTCTTTTTTATAAATGACGTAAGCAGATCATGTTTAAGGAAAAATTGTCTGTTTGAATGTTTTAATCTATTAAACACCCATCACATTATGTTGATTTGAAGACTATCCCATATTTTTAATGTTCCAGTGAGTATTTCGAAAAATAGCGACTTTTTCTCATGAAAACAATCTAATTTACATACGTGTATATTTTCACACCACACACACGTATGAAATATTATGTGGCAAAATAATAGACCTACTTCTATAAAAACTATCTGTTAGATGCAGATATTTTAGCCTAGTCAGAGCTTTACACAAATAAAAGGTATTAACATTATATTTCGTAAGGGTCCTTAGTTTTGTTGAAGTGACGTCCGATGTTGTGTGGACTAATAATGTAATGCCTCTTTTAAACACGAACTTAAATTGCGCATGGTCGCAAGTAGGTATAAATTCGGGCCAGCTCATTTGTTAAGAATCTTTCAAATTTTAAACTTTGAGAAAGAGACTAAATTTCTTTCAAAAATCCATGTGTTAGATGCAGATATTTTATCAAAATCAATTTTTTTCTTCATCTGGATATACGTCACTTAAACAAGACCCACAAGGACCCTTACGAAAAAGATATGGTTAATACCATTTATTTTTTAAAGCTCTGACGAAGCTGATTATATCGAATGGAATTATTAGAAAACCGTCTACATTATTTGCGAATGTTACATGCTTCGAAGTAACCACCAGTTCCAGCTTTCTTTTCCTTTAATATAATTAATTAGAAATCACCGTCAAAATTATTTCTGCGCATTTGTATCGAATTTGAAGTGGTGTTTAATCATTCAGACTTTTTATCAATACATTTTAAATTATTGTGTTTCATTTTCTCATAGGAATGCCATAATTATAATGAGTTAAAAAATCCAGTACAGTTTTGTAATCGTAAAATAAATTATTTCTAGTTTAATAAGTCGAAATATTATAATTGAACATGACTAAAAATAATTAAACATTAATACTATTCTACCAGAGTTACGTCCTGTTGCCCGGGTTTAAGCAGATAATGCCGCATTAAATAGTACAATACAGAACAAAGGAGTACCACTCTTCCTCTTTAATAAATCGAACATTGTAACTTCTATAGTTGTTCGCACGAGATACTCCCTGGTAAAGCAGGTTAGAAAAGTGGATGGAGCAAGACAGAGAGAAAGAGAGAGAGAGAGAGAGAGAAGAAGAAGTAAGAGAAAAAGAGAGAAAACGAAAGAGGGCATTTCTATATGTGATGTTTGGCAATAATATATCTGATAGAATTTTAACTTGGAAAGTCTGAGTAAATATTCCCCGACAGTATCTATTGGCCACATTAAAACAACTGCTTCAATTTAAAGGAATACGGGTTAAATTTACTAATCTTCTATCAAACATTTTCTGTTTTACAAGTACTACCTCTGAAATGAACCTAAATTTTGAAAACAGCGATTCAGTGGAATGCTTTCAACTTTAGCTACTTAGTTCATGTCACTTAAACTTATAAATCATAATGTATTTTTATTGATTGGCATTTACCAGTTTCTCGCAATGCACTCAGGCACACACGGCCGCTTTGTCGCCGCTGTAGGAATATAAACTACTGTATGGACGTTTCTGGTAATTCTAAGATAAGACAACTTTTGCAAGTCTCGCGTTTTAGTGACTTGCAGAAAGAAAGATGGTAGAAGAAAACGTGAAATAGGAAAATAATAAGAGATACAACGGTCGTTGAATTTCATAAAGATATGTGCTTGATGATGTTGTTTTATATGCTGATGTTAGTTACTTTGCAACGTTCATACTACGCTTACCTGGACATTTCATTTCATTCTATCGTGTCTACCCGGCGACATACTAAGAGCAGTTGCGTGTGTTGCTTACTTTTATATTCCAACTTCTGTCATAAAACTTCGCAAAAGGCAACGATAAAGTTGTCAACATGAGGGTTGATAATACATTTTTTCGTTATTCAGTTCAGGCTTGTATGTTTAGTTAATATGTATAAAATTTGTCCTTTGTTGATATTGTCTTGTAAAATGGGGCTTTCGTATATACACACTGCCACTCCGCAGAGAGTAAAACGCAGGCAATGGCACCTCTTCTTTACTATAGGTTCCAATACATGATTTAAGAGGACGATATCCGAGTACCTGAACAATCCGTATATCAGTTACGAAAGTGGTCACTTGACATCTTCCATTAATGAATCGTACCCCAAAAATGTAAATAAAAACTGAATGTTTCACCAAAAATAAACAAGTACATAATACATATGTTTTGAATAATGATAACACAATTGTAAACCGTTGTAAATTAGTGATAGACAATGATAAATAAAATAGAACACCATATATGGTTTTGACACTCTAGACACGTAGCGCAACGGATACCAATACTAAGTTATAATCAGTTCTAAGTGAGAGTCTTTTCAACTGTTCAAGGTTAAACTCATCAGTATGGGCGATACTCAGAACACCATTATGAATTACTTAAGACTCTTACTCGATCATGGCTGACGGAACGAGAGCAAGCACCCCCCGTGGATTTCATGAATCGTTAGTTATTGATGGTTCATATACTTCAAAATACTATTCTTTTAATAAACAGATTGCTGAATCCACCGAAATAATTAAACTAGTAAATTCTCGTTTCTACTTTCTGTAGGAAGGAGGAAAGGTCATGTTTCAGGTGTGCTTTGGCAATTGACGTCGGAAATTAGCCTACAGGGCCGACTGAAATTTGGTGATGGTTTCACGCCAACTATGCAAATGTCTGTACAATAGAATCACTTTTGAACGAGTCTATTAGCGGTTGCTATTTTATATTCGGTTGAGGAAGAAAGAGAGAGCGTAAGAGATAAATAGAAGAGAGGATATAAAGGGGAGATAAATAGAGAGATATAGTTAGTGAGAGAGAGGTATAGAGTTAGTGAGAGAGAGGGAAACAAAGAAAATAATATATGTAAATGACGTAATGTATGCGAGTTTGGCAAAATTCTATCGCACCTACAATTATTTCAATATTTTCTATTCCGAATCCTTTTGAGAAAACCACACACACACACACACACATACATATATATATATATATATATATATATATATATATATATATATATATATATATATATATATATATATATATATATATATATACACTAACACATATATTTGCAAGGGTAGGAGGATGATATCATGCTGGACAAACAGTATACACTGAGCCCCAACGGAGAAAGTAATGACTGGGAGGAGGGTATCATGATGAACGAACATGTACTAAACATCCCCCAAAAGAAGGGGTAATCCTCTTGTAGAATCGTATCATGCCAACACAACATATACTACAATACCCGGTACAAAATTGACGAGGTAATATCTGCGAGGATCCCCCCAGAAAATAAGCATATATTCGATTATTGTAAAGCCAAATATACTAAACTACACGCCCCCCCCCCCAAAGGAGTTGTTTCCTGGTAAGATGGTCTTAGGATTTCAGAACAAATACTACATTACCGCCTCCCCTAAGTAGAATATAATACATGGGATAAATGATTTCACCACCTTAAAAAGGAGGTCATACCTAAAAGGGCGGTCTAATATAAACAGATCAGATACTACACTACACACAGCCATAATAATGCAATAACAAATTAAATAGCAAATTCAATCAGATTATTTTAAATTTAAATTACAAATGCTGTGCCATGAACACATTATTTTATATATATATATATATATGTGTGTCTGTCATTTTTTCCTTGAATTTCTTTACGATCTGGTGCTAAAGGCGCTGAGTAAGAGACGTTTTGGAGTAGCTTTTGTTGATTCTTTAAAAAATAAAAAATTAAAATAAAGTATTTCCAGAATGTTTTGGAAACGACCGTACGCAATAATAGACTTGTTCTAATTCTTTGAACAATTGGAATCTTATAATTCATTAGATCTTTATATATATATCGTACCACTGGTATGCCCTCTTAAAAATATTACAATCAAGATACACTGATACTAATCCTGATGTCTAGTATCCTTATTCTAATTTTGATGAAAATCGATTACTTTATTTTGATGCTTCAAAAATGTATAAAATGTAATGCTAAAGTTTCAGGAGGTGTTCTTAAGAAAAGCTGAAATTCATTGAATCTCACAACTTTTGTTTCTAATGACAATGATCCAAATTTAAGGCAAATCCGAAATATTTTCATTTTTGAATCTGATGCTGTGCCCAGAAGAACTATTTCAAATACACCAAATAAGCTGAAATGTAATAGATATTTATTAATTGATATATAATACTTATTGTTAATATTTAACATAAAATCTTAGTCATCTGAATTTTCAGAAATAGTTTCAACCATCTACTTCGTGCTCTTTGCATAAAACTATATCAAACAAAATATAGCACACATTACTTTCTTTACTCCTAGCAGTTGTCTTTCTAAATTCATAATGATCGCTCAATTTGTTTACAGGTATAAACTCTGCATAAAATACATGAGCATATGCACAAATTACTTTATATAAACATAAAGTCATACGTGGTTTGGTGAAATAGGGCTGGTCTGATCTGATTCGAGTTCTTACATGACAACTGCATCACACTGCATCATTGGACCATTAAGAAAGTTATCAATTTATATATCTTCTTTCCAGCTGTGGATTAATTAGTAAGGTAGGCTTGACTGTCAAGCATTCTTTGGCAACTTGTCTATGAGTAGGGAAAATCCGAAATAACACTATTCTGTTCATGCTTACCCCAGCTTTGTTTCTAGTTCTACTGAACTTTCTTATCGTTAGGTTCAAATGATGCTAATTTAGAAGAGGTGCCATCGCAGATTATCCAACCTTGACGGCATTATACATTCCTGATACGCACATCCTCATAGGGGTATATATAGTCGATCGAGACTGAAGGTGTTCGATATATACTTCATATCACAACAGTTTGGTTCATGCTTATTTGATAATTTTATATCTTCTATTAGCTCTTTAAAAAAATTGTAATTTATAATAACATTGTAACTAAAGATTTAAGAAAATCAATATATATATATATATATATATGTATATATACAAGAAGGGTGTGGATGGAAAGAGAAGTGGGCCAGCAGCACGCTGATATACATTTAAAAGCTAACTACATAGACAATCAACAGGAACAATTTGTCAAAACTGATAGAATAACTAATGTATGTCCTATAGCGGTTGGATGCCGAATTGTTATTGCTTACTGAACCACTGCATTATTGACTAATCATGCAATATTTTCATCAGCCAAGAGGGGATACATGAAAATGACCGAAGATGAAACTCTAATTCCATCTGTGTGGATGTGAAAATCTCAGAGTGACGACGATCCAACACAGGTTGCTAGTATCGTGATATAATGTTGTGTCTCTCTGTGCTAGTAGTAATTATGTTTCGGTCCTTAAACAATTGCTACCCCCAGATTCATCATTTGATGAAGTATTTGTTGGAGGAGAAACTTCTGTACAAACAACAGCTACTGTATAAACATTCATGACTGGTATAATATTCAGTAAGTCCGAAACTCTTGAAAGCACCTATTTTTGTGAAACAAAATCAATCGATCAACTACAAAACTAGATATGCACTTAAAATGTAATTTAGCTGGTGTCTGTATCTTATATGTACTATAATGACATTTTCTTTTCATTTTAGTTATATCTAATTTTTCAAGAATATAATATTTTTGGATATGTCCATGAAAGGCTCGATAATCAAGCGGTACACACTTAAGCTTGAAATCTGAGTTTATTTGGCTAAATATGCAGGTAGAAGGACACTATATTATTTTATATGCTTCCAATCTTTTCGATATAAGACGTTGATGTTCGGTTGGTCTGTAATGCGTAAGTTCGAACTAGAATTTTCGTTGGTCTGTTACGCTTAAGCTTTACATAGCATTTCTGTTTTTTTGTCAAGCTTAAGTTAGAAATATAGCCAACTATGTATTAGAGACTCGTGAATATTAGTGTATTTTTGGACATGTTGCGAAATTAGCCGAACTTTTATGGCGTCGTTTTTAATATGAACAAAAACATGTTTGAATTCAATTGAAACAAGCTGTGCCAAGATAGCCTTATCTGAAATCGTATTTGAAATCCTGTGGCTAATAATATTGCCTTAAACTTTCAACTGTTGAAACATTTCCACCACAGATATGTTAGTACAACGTAGATTTATACAATCTATACAGTTATTACTCGATTTACCATGCTTGTTTGAAATAGCAGATTAAATAGAAACATTTTTTAAAAAATGACTTTTTATTTTCTAATATTGCTCTTTGTTAATTCGTTCCTGCATATTTTGCAGCGATATCTCTTTTGGAAAATTGCGTAAGTTGGATGGCTGCCTGCGAGGATCTTCATCGTTTTTCTTTTACTAGACACCATTTTGTTTTCACGATTCGTCTTTACGAATAAAGTTAATTGGCAGAAAGATGGTTGGATAGATTCCGCGCTGCTCTTAATGTTATTACCTTTTAAATGAATTCGTTGTCGCCTGAAGTTGTAAATTTAATGTCGGAATAATTTAACAGATTTTAGCAGAAACTTTTAAACTAACAAAGTAAAATCAATTTTAAAGCGGTATTTTATAAATTGCTAACTGTGAGACAAATTCACACGAAATAAATTGTATTTCCATTTGAAATTTAAAAAATGCTAAATAACAAAACTACCTCTAAGAAAACATTATTGTTTTCTAACAATACTAATCTATAATATAAAAGAAAGTGTATATTTCCTGTAATAAGACAGTGTTCTCTATATTCTAGATATAAAATTGCTATGCAAAACTTTATTTAATCATCATTGTAAAATATTACGTGTAAAGCGTAATAAATTGTTTTCTGTTCAGTAGATGTTTACAAGATATGAATTGCTTAAGAAAAAAGAATAAAGCTTTTTATGAAAGAGAAATTAAAAATGACCTAACTGCTAAGAATCTTCTAAATAAAATAATTGGGTAGAAAAAGCCTGACCCATAGTGTCACCCATTGAACCCGGGTAAAATTGTAGGACTTAGGAATAGGTGAGTTCGCAACGGGATTTGAATTTGAAATAATCAAAAAGACAAACTTCAAATTTGTCTTTCTCTGTTCGCTATCATTCAACCCTATATTAAGAGTTCCCTATTATTGTTGTATTTTACTCTTGATTAAGGGTTAAATGATACTGCCACATGTAATGGTACTTCGACTTGTCATAAAAAGAGAAAGAATAGTATATAATGTATTCTGAAATATTTTGAATTCGTGGAAATTGTAGTCACATGATTTCAGAATACAGTGTGATTTAATAATATACCTCCCCTTTTTCCCATCTCACTCTATTTCACTATTTGCTCTTTCCCTTCTCTCATCTCTCTACTACTCTTTCATTTTCTGTTTAATTTCAAAATCCAATTACTCTTACCACCACTTTTTACATTCGTCATACCTCCCACCACTTAAAAGATACGTAGACACTTTGCCTGGCTCTGTTCGCTATCTCTAGGCAATTACGGGTTAGTTCGAAAGAGTCTTTCACAACTGTGCTTATGTTTTTTGTACTTGACACCATCTTAAGTAGTTAGCGTGAAAATTTGCTCAGATGGCAGTAGGCATAAAGCCGATATGAAGATGACTGCATTTTAAATAAGTCAGAGGTAAATACCAGCTTGCGAACCAAGAACATATTATGCAGTGACTATCTTGAAGTTGATTATCGTCGCTTCTAGGTGCCACCATTATTATATTTCCCGTAAAGAGTAGTAACCTTTGAGCAAGAGAAACAAAACTAAACACAGGAAGAATTTTTGAGACACTCAACTGCGTAAAGTCGCCTATGTAGATAGACACACATTCACTTCAACACGAACGCTACATTTGTAAAAGGATGACCAAATCCATTTTATAATCGGAAAATTAATTTTGCATAAATATAGCTTTTAAAAGAGTATCCAGTGATTAACAGAGTATACGCGCTATGGAAGAGTGAAATAATAATATGTCTTAACTGTCGACCTCGTCCATGATATTAGTACGACATTCCACCCATAGGCAGCAGATAGGTAAAACATGATTTTTAAGTAAATATCGATGATGTGATGCAGACACAGCAGAGGTGGTTCGTGATCGTTTACTGAAGATTATTTCCATGAACTGACAGTGTATGAATTCAAAGAGCTTCTTGGATATGTAAACTCTTGCTATTCTCCGAAAATATTAGGAACCACAACTTCCCCAAGTAGTAGATTGAAAAAAATACTAAAGTGCGTACCAAGATGGGTGCAAGAACTCGAAGCACGACCCGATAAATATTGTCAGGACCGTTACTTTTATAAGGCTTGCGCTTCGAAAGCACGATTTGCACTATCTAGGCTGAGGTAATCATCGGCATAATCGGTTGGGTTTCTCCGTTAGCTATCGATGGGCTTTGTTATTCTTACGAATTATTGCTGAAAAATATTTATAAAAAAGGGTACTCTTGGAAAAATAATATGTAATAATCCTGCCGTATGCGCACCTAAGCGCAACCATTTATTTACTGAACCGTTTATTTCGCTGTATATGGGCGTATAACTTGTTTGGGATTGGCATGTACTTTTACAGTTAACCGTCTTTCATAGATAGACCGTTTTCCTCCGAATGCTCGCTCAGTCTTAGTTTATGCTATTCTATTAATGTCGACGGTTCTTTTTCTCACTTTACTGGTCAGGTATTCAGACAATGGAACATCGCAGTCTAAATTCTTCTGTGACTCTGCTGTGGCGATCATTTTTTTATTTATTGGTTTCCACTGTAATTCACCGGCCGTTTTGTTTGTGTTGCAGTCGCATATTTAGGGAACCGCGACGAGGGTCTCGTAGTTTTGATCTTTGCATTTGCGTTTTGTTTTTGTTTTTAACAAGAGGCTGCTGTCTGCACATCACATTTAAAGGTTTCTTGGTCACTCTACGAATTGGGTGATAAAAGTTTCACTTTTCACACTCTCGACGACTACTTTGAGAATGCAATGTATAAGGTTGGTGGTTGCTGGCTCTGACGAACTCTGATTGCAACCGAACAAGCATTTACAATGAAGTCCTCAACGGCTGTGTTCAGCAATAAGTTATCAAATCGATTTGCTGTTGGACAGAAGTACACCACCAAGCCAGTTGATGGAGCATGCAAATCGCCAACTATGAAACATTTTGATTGAAGTTTAAATGTCCCTACTATTTTATTAAGTCATCGATCGTCATCCAGCTCTGGCTGTGGACTATGCTATCTTGAAAGTAGTGGGAACAATTCTCGTTTGGGTCAGACTCTCCATAAAATAGTCATATTTTACCTGTTGATTGAGCATTATCTTGGGTAAGTTCGCACTATATATATATATATATATATATATATATATATATATATATATATTTCATAGATGAAATAGCTATCCGCTGACACGTGTTTCCTTGTACCGCGACTATTCAGAGTGCAGCCTTCTTCATAATGCTTTTTGAATATAAAGACACCACTTATCAAGGCTAACACACTAGAAAATAAAGGTTACAGAACATATAAATTTACATAATAATAATTACGTATTGTTGCGTATATATATATATTTTTTCTCTATTTTATCATCCTGATGAAGTCTTGTAAATAAAGACGAAACGTTGATGTACACATACAAAACATCCATTTTTTGGTTTTCCTTTTTCATTTTCCCATCACGTCGGATTACCTTCATCCTTCTCTTCCCATATATATATATATATATATATATATATATATATACGAAAGTTCATACAGGTTTACATATGATATTGCTAGCTCTGAACTCTGTAATGTTACTCGCGTGACCATCTAGCTTTTTGTAAAAATTGTCCTTAACGAGAGGACCCTTTTTCGATGTCGTCCGTTTTCAATATTATCTTTTGCTTGATTAGATAAGAACTGGTGTTTTTACTAACTTAATCGCCATTCGACATCATATACATTCTTTATCAACACGGACACATATTAACTCTCATTTCTAAACAAGGCAAACATCAAATATAACAGATTCATTTTTTCATTTCTTTTATATATATTACATTTATTTCGAAATCATACTTCATGGATGAGTTTGCTAAATGCACCCGTGGCATAATGCATATACATGTATGTGTGAGTACGGATGTATTTGTGTTTACTAGGAACGAGCGAAGGACCTAAGAAGTTTACCATATCATAGACGGGCTTAATTGCATTGAGTCAACATTTATCAAGGCTAAACACTCGAGGGTGACGGTTAATTACATAGATGAATTTACTATAAATGATGATTAATAATACAGCGGAATTGAACGACTTTTCCCACTAAAATAACATCCAACTCACTAATCAGCAATGTCTTACCATTTATGAGATGTGAAGACTAAAGACCAAAATAGGGGGACGCGAGAATTATCGAGGCTTTCGAATATAAACGCAAAGTCCACACTCTAGTATCCATAAATTGTTTGTACAAGGTACAACAAACTATTTCTTGTGCAATGGAAATATCAAAAACTTTATATGAATATGAGTTACTTTTGTACGGGTTAATTTAATTAACCATTTGTACTTCGTGAGAATTAGTCTTATCTTAAAAAAAGTATTTTATTAAATGTTTAATAGCATGTGACACTGAGTCGTAATTTTATAATAAAGAAAATTAGATAACTTACTTTTCGATGTGAATGCGTAGCAATGAAATTCGATTAATTCAGCAGTGGAATTCGTTTCACTCTTTTTTACAGGATGCCATTCATCTATACTAATGATTTCGCTGATTCCGACCTCGCCCGCCACAATTATCGATCGTGGCGCATATCTTTGCTCACAAGTTGTTTTCTGTCAGCGCAACCGTGATGAATATCACAGTTCATTAGAAAAAAATATGCTCGTATTTTAAAGTGTATAACTTGCCCCTTGGTCAAAGCTGCTTGTGGCCTTTGAAGTTGCAGCATCTCTTTAGTTTGCGACTGACAAGAAAGTTGTATTGTACATGCTATCGCACGTTGTATGATGTATACATTTGTTTATTGAACTATTTATTTCTATATTCGTTAATACAATTTAAATCAGGTTGCATAGCTCTTCCTTCCATTACACGGAAGAATTAAGTGAATGCATTATAATAATAATATGCTATATACTAATTTATTTTATATGCAAAAACCAAATTATAATGTTATAAATAAATGGTATAAATATAAAGAGTTGCAGAAATGTTAAAATTAATAAAGAATACGGGTCATCAATAGTAATCAGGAACTACAAAAATGGAAAGTGCTTTAAAGAAATAATAATCTCTTTTAAAGAGTGGTGCTGTATACTTTATTTTAAATATCACCATTTAAAACAGTATTATACAATTAAAACAAATAAGTTTAAATTCGAAACAAAATATGCAATTTTACCTGCTGCTAATTCGAAAAGTTATGTCAAAATACATAAACATATACATAGAATATTTTTCGTTCATTCCATGAAATCACACAACAGAGAAACAACACTATAAACTAACACAAATTATGACAGCTGCGACAAGCTGCCGACTGAGACATGTACCTACTCGTCTTACACCTGAAGCGTAGTTATCCCATTAGAAATAACCAAATCCGATGCCTCAAACGTAGGGTTCGCCTCTCAAGGTAATATATGGGAGTTATTGTTGTCTGCTTATATCAGGTACACGTGTATCAGGAAAGAAAAAGAAAGAAATGGAATGAGAACAGATGAGAGTTAAAATTAAAAACTGTCTGCTCGGTGTGTATAAGGGTGGGGTGTTCTCTTTGAACGCTGACAGCTTGTCTGTCTGGCATACATCTGGAAATAAGGGAAACATGAAATATCCAGATTATGAGAAGAAAAAAAAGGAAACACAGAGAAGAGAGAAACTAATAAATACAGATAAATACAATTATCTGATGATTGAAGGCCGTTTATTAGGCAATATGTTTTTAGGGCTCTATATAAAAAATCAGTGATTAGCAGTGTGTCTGTAAACATATATATAAAAAAAATCAATCCGCGCACAAGTCCGCACGCACACATACACCCACATATATACATAAATACACACCCACGCATGAACATACCAAATATACCAATCAGTCAACTTATTTATAAATTGCACGGTGAACAAATTTCAATATCGAGTTTTCTGAGTAGGCGCGCGCATGCGTGTGAGTTTGTCAGTGCGCGCGATAGAGAAGTCCAATTAGCAGCGTTTATATTCAACTGATGATGTGGCGCGTTTATCTTGGTCCCTTGAAGGGCATATTTATTGGTGGTGTGGTGAAAAACATGTAGGAACTCAACATTTCGATATCTACGGGCATCCATTTGGTATGGGTGTCTAATTTATAGTTTTTTAAAAATTTCGTTTGTTCTACAGTGCGTTGTGGTTTGTTGAGTTGTAATGTCTTGCCATTGGAGAATGCATTTTGTTGTCCCTGATCGCTTTCTTGAAGGTAATCAATCTCAAGCGAAACGAAAGACCAGTCTCCCCAGCGTAGCCACCTTCACTGCAATATGTGCAGTGCAAGGAATAAATGACGTTCTCACTGTAGCACATTAGACCTGGTAGTTCTAATTTGGCACGTGAGTTAGGTAGAGTGATGGGGAGATCTGGCAGTATATGTTGGCAGATATGTCAGCGAGGTCTATTTCATAAGGACTTGCCTTGTTGGTTGCCGGATTGTG